>SWKU01000010.1:0-503078 GCA_011058905.1 Curvularia kusanoi | reverse complement strand
TTTTTAATATAAAAAAAAAAAACCCCCCCCCCCCCCCGGGGGGGGGGGGGGGGGGGGGGGGGTCGTACTGCACCTTGCCAGCTCCGAGTGGCCACTTAGCGTAATGCAAAATATTGAAGACCTTTGAGGCTGATGGCGCAGACTCCTAAAGAGGTGGAGCGTTTAAGGTTTAAAATGGCTATGCAGTTAATGGGTCCTATAATCCTTATGCTCTTTCCCATTTGGATCCTCCAAAATTGGCAAGTGGCCATTCGGTGGAATGCAAGCTGCTTGAAAGGCGGCTTTTTGACCGGAGGCCTCCGTGGCTGATCAGCACTGATTTCAAAGCCTACAGTCCATAAGAAGACTGCACCCTTGACTGGTCCAGCTCAGTACTTGGGCCTTGTGGGTTGAAGCCTTCAAACGTGGCAAGTGGCTGCTCGGAGCTGGCAAGGTGCAATACATGTCAAGTTGTGGTTGTGATATTGTCTGCTGCAACTATTTGCAGTTGTCCCCACATTCCATCTCCTGTGGCGTCGATCAGGACGTTTAGAGGCATATCATTGATCTGATTCAATGCTGCCATGGAGCTTTGGGCAAGATGGATCCTCGCAATCTGTCGTTCCAACATCCTTGGATACGATTCTTGTGACCTGACTTGTGGAAGCTGGACTGTTTGGAGTCTTCGTGGTGTGGTTCGAGATATCAGACAACATTCCCTGCCACTGTCTGAATGGTTCAGCACCATAGCCTGTATTGCAATGCTCGCTAGTGTTGTATACTATTCAACCATCTCGTTCGTCACGCCTGCTCGGTCCTGTCTACGTCTACTCTCACCGCCTCCTCGGGGCTGGGCTCTCAGCGCGGCTGTTTGCGCCCGAGTCTGTCTTCCCCGCCATCCAGGACGCAAGGTCAAAATTCTGGATCTGCTGTGCGGTGTTTGTTGTACCCGATCCAAGGACACCATTCTTCTGCATCTCCTCCATCTCGGCTTTCATTTCAGGGTCCATATTCTCCATCAACTTGGGCATGCCGAACATGAGCAGACCAGAGAAGAGCGCCATGAGGATCATCGGGCTCTTAAGGAAAGACAGAGGCGAGACTGTGCACGTTAGTGATTTATCAACAGTAGCTGAGAGGTGGCTCAAGACTCACATCCAGCGCGCTCCTGGTAAAACTGCTTCTGGCCAACCGGCCTGGCTTCAATGACAAGGCCGTTGCCGCCCTCTCCTCTGCTTTCACCTTTGTTGTCCCACTCGTTTCCGAGGAATGTCTGCCACGCCCTGATCACTTCCTTCTTATCTCCACTACCTTCGACAGGCTCCTCGATGCTGACGTCGATGCGCAAGGGCTCGAATGCATAATCTCTGCAATGCACAGTAGCAAGGTAGCTTCCAGCACTGACATTGTTGAAGTTGAAGGTGTTGGATCGCGTCAGGTATGCGTCAAGTGGCGCGCCGCTTGACTGTAGGGTTGCGTGGGTTGTAGAGGAGAGCGCAGAGGGGTTCACGACATGCGTGATGGGAATCTGCAGCAGGAAGCGGGCCGCCGAAGTGACAGATGCCAGCGAGGCGAGGATGGGAAGAGACGCGCGCATGTTGACGGAGACGATAGTGATGCTATGGCTTGCTCGTAAAGCTTACAGTTGCGTGAAGGCGGCGGGAGCTTGGGTCGACTTCCTCGGCCGCCGGAGCAACGTGCGACCGGTTATGTCATTCTTGACCACCATCATGCAGCTTTCACCTGAATATCAACTTTCCGGTGAACGAGATTTGTTGATGAAACTTGTAGAAGCCCCGTTCATGATCTTCTTGCATGGCGCCTTACCCGACAATGCAAGGCCGCAGGCTGTAAACACAAGTTCGAAGTGGCGGTGCTGCATAATACAGGGGGTGCGGCCGCAGCCGTTGGGGGCCAAACCTCACGATGAGGATTGCAGCATGCACAGCCGCCTGACGCTCGTGCTGAATCCTTGAAAGCTGACTCGAGATAAAGCTCACTCCTCTCTGTTTGATGTTCAATAAACTCACGCTGGACGTGTTCACCCTAATCGGCTTCGCAAGAAGGTAAATAACTCATCAGAAACATGGCAGAGTTCGCCGCCAGTATCATTGGTATCGTCTCTGCAGGGACCAAGGTAGCACTCGTACTCTCGCAATTCTCTGCGGATGTAGGATCAGCTGGCCATGAAGCGAGAATGATTGGTGGGGAGATTCGATCTTTCTGCTCTGTACTGAAGACACTCGGCGAAACAATAGAGCAAATAGAGACTTCACCTCGCTACGCTCACTGTTCCGAGATGATCAAGGATATGACCGAAGACAGCCTGCAGATGTTTACCGAGATTCTGAATGCAGTGGACAAGCTGAAGAAGATGACGCAGGGAAGAGAAGGCAAGGATGGTAATTTTGGGCTCGTCGAACGGGTGCAGTGGGCTGTCTTGAAGAAGCCGAAGCTTCTTGTCTTACGAGCTGCGATCGAAGCTTACAAGACAAACCTGACGTTGATGCTGAGCACCTTGAGTACAGCTGAGAAGGCCACTCGAAGAGCGTGAGTGGCGGTCAGATAAAGATAAGACAGAAAGTAGCTGACGATTTAGCAGATCAAATATCGACGATGCAGCTGCTATAGCACAGGATAGACAGGATCGGTCGTTGCTTCACAGTCTTGAGTTAGATCGTGAAGCAACTTTAATCGAGCTTGCGCAAGCCGGAAGACGTTACGAAGACGCAAAAGCCCCAGAGAGAGTTGATGTTGTCTTGCCTAGCAGTCCTCCCGCTTACAACGCGGTCGTACCGGATATCGACAGAGAAGACACGGCTTTGCTGGATTCAGCCCGAGATGAGATACAAGCTATAAGGTCTAGCCTTCCAAAAACCACAGTAATTGATGCGGAAGCTCTCGAAGCAAAGATTGTTCGCCACAGCAGACGCATCTCTCGTATGCTGGAGAGCGACAAAGAAAGATTATCACAGCGCTGGTCGCTAACATTGGAAGGATCTTCCTGTAACCTTTCGAAAGAATCCCCAACGACACTGCTGCATACAGTATCCGATGGAAGATCTCCAGTGCAAGATAGGGCAATGGGATGGCATTTGCCGCAGACCAATTTATCCACAGCAGTGACCTTATCTCAGCACGATGGGAGCAAATCTGGCACCTCGTTCGATCCACGCGTTTTGACGCAATACAAGACATTCATATCTTGGATTGTACAATTTGAAGCCCCATCTCGGCGGAAAATTGCTCGGACGATACGAGAAGACGTTCGACAGTTGGAGACACAAGCCCCTAATAACTCAGGTCAGTGTCTGAGTCAGCCGTATTGACGTTTCTAGAATGCTAAAATTACCTAGTCATATCTATTGAGATGATTGAGGTAGGCTTACCTGTCAAGAGCACGCCACGACTTCTGCCATCACACAAATCAAGCAATTCCTTGTCCACGACGACTTCTGATCAGCAAAGCCACATCTCTCGCTCTAATTCTCGGAAAAACCGCAAGGTTGTTGCTCTTCCAGCTTTACAATACGAGCAGCCGAGTACCCTAGGTTCCAGCTTTCTACTAGATCAGAGTCGCAGACCTCCAGGAAGGAAACCATCACCAGCCAGATCTACAACACAGTATGAAGGCATAGGACGTCCACCAGGAAGATTTCATACCGAACCCTCATCTCCAGCATCGATCAAAACCGTCTCTTCTGCAGTGTCCACGTCTCGACAGGAAGCGCTGGCTAGATTGATTGGCACTGACCATTCGACTCCTGCATCCCTTCCGCAAATATCTTCTGATAGCAACAAGACCCCACTGCCCAAGATCCAAATCTCGAAACACCGCAGGTCTCGTTCGGAGCATACCTTGAACGTCGGCAAGCTCAATATCCCCTCTGCCGGTCACAGTACGTCTCGCAGCCGCTCAGTTCATGATCTGCGCCGTAAGGAAGAGGTGATCAGAATTGGGGGTACTCGTGCCTCCGCATCTGATCTTTCCGAAGATGGCTCGGACGATGAAGGAGCATCTATGTGGTGGAAGTCTCTGGGCAACATTTCACCTCAACCTTTTTGAGATTGAGGCCATATGTCGCATCCATATTGGAATAGTTCACGCTCAGTAAGATCATTGGCGAACGTTGGACGTATTTTTTCAATTGTCGTTATATACTGTACCATACTGGCTCCGACTACCTAGAGCACCTTGTCGACTCTAGGAAAAGCGTTCTGAAAGGAGTATTTGGGGTCTGACTGACACAATCTAAAAAATTGATGAGTCCTCCAAGATGGTTCCGTATGTCATTGATCCTAATAAGTACTCGCCCTTCTTTCATTGTATCCCTCGACAGTGAATTGTCTCGCTGGCGCTGTGCTGGACTAATTGTTGCGTAATTCAATTGAGGATAGACAGGAGGCAGGCGCTACTACATAATGTGTATTGAACTTTGGTATTTCCTGATCGGCCTACTCTGTAACATCCAGAGTTGAGGCACCCCACCAAGGTGTTTGTATTCACGCGTCTTGCCTGAGGGTCAAATGGTCGCTCACGTGCTAAGAACACGTAGGCTAGCCCTTGCTTACGGTCACATTCACTTCCGAATGTGAAAGTGAAGGGGAATGTACATGCAGACTCTGCCCTAAGCGCGTTTGCTCTCCTACATATGTGCTGCGTCGCCCCAACCACCAAAACATTCTCCACACAGTCACACCAAAAGCTTAGTCTTCGCCTACAACATGGAGTCAGCCTGCGAAGGGTTGGCATCTATGCGCATCGCATACCGCGATTTCAGCGCCAGCGTCCCAAATGAAGTGCTGCGCCTTGTTTTCTTTGAGGTAAGAACGACTGTCAGCATGCTTTGCCGTCGTGCACAGACTGACGCGCGCAGCTATTTTCAAGCTCAGGATCGAAGAAGTCACTGACTAATGCGCGCCTGGTTGACAAAAGATGGAGTGCTGTGGCGGCCACAGTGCTCTGGTATCATCTGGATGTCACTCTCGACGACTCCGCAAAATTCGATGCTTTACTGAAGTCAAGTCCAAACGGTGTTCTCGATAACGTCAGGGAGCTATCCATAACAAGCGATCCGTCGGGTCCACGCTCTTTCGAACAGAAGCAGCAGACCGGCACAAATTTGCTCAAACTCTTCAGTGTGCTCCCGCGGGATTGCCTGTGGGCATTCCACAACAAGAACTTCCTGATGGAGCCAATTTCAGTCTGCCTCCTGTTGCGATGCCAGTCGAAGCTACGCACACTTGATGTCAGAGTCAGCCATCTGAGCCATGACTCTTTCCCTAGTCCTTGCTATGTTCGAGGCAATCTGCAGGATTTGGAAACCCTGGATCTCGATGTTCTTATGTCCTTCCACAGCACCTATGAGGGCGTGGGTGACTGGTTCGCTCACATGCCTAAATTGAAGAGCATGAAAATTGGAGGGAGGTTCAACGGCACCAACAGCTTCAATGGCTGGGAGTTATCTGGACCATCGAAGTTTCTCAAGCTGAGCAATATCACCATGGAAAACGTGACCCTTCCAGATGATGCCACGCGTATCACTGGACATCTCCAGCTTCCCTTCCTGCGGGGATTATCGTTTCGGTTCTGTACTAACACGGTTCCTTTCATACGCTCCCTCATCCGATCGTACAAACAAACACGAGACGTTACCTCCCTCCAGACCTATCAAGCCTACGACCTCTCCACAAACAGAGACTGTCAACAGGCTTCAGCAGACCTTATCAAAATTTGCACAAGATTGAAGATGGTCTGTGTAGCTTACATGACAGACTGTCTTCTGGACGTGGGAGTTCTAGGGCTGAGCTGTAAGACTATATTCGGCTTAAGCCTGAGCACAAATGGCCGGCCCACGAACTATTATACACCCGATGACTTCTCCAGGCTTGTAAACCTTTGCCCAAACATACGCAACTTATCCACATGCCTTGGAGATCTGACTCCAATCGTTGATGGCTTGAGGTTTGCCGACCCTGTCCGTCTGTCCAACATTGCATGCTACATTGAGAAATTGGTAGGTCTCGCAAGGTACGAAAGAATCGTAGCATCGCTAATGAAACTTCCAGAGAATGATTGCTCGACTGAAGAACCTTCGCAGACTCCATATCATGGATTCCCCCCTGATGAGCGGTAACTGGTCGGCAAACGAGCGTCGAATGCGATACAATGAAATTGCCACTCAGATCTTAAAGGTCCTGGCTCACTTTGGCTCTCCAGTCCAACAACTGAGATACAATCCCATCAGAGAACCTGAACCTGTGGAGGTCGACGCGGACGGTCAGGAATGGCCTAATTATAGCTACATTCGTGGCACAATCACTGTGTGTAGAGGTCTGGTGGCATCTCGCACAATAGTTGCAGTACCCGACCCTGGACACTTCGACAAGCGTTGAGTCAGTTACTCTGGAGTATCGAATGTAAACCGACCCAGTATGAATGGATACATAGTTATGAACGATGATTACACAACTCAAGAGTGGTACTAAATTCTTGCTGTAACCCAGTGAAACCTGCAAAAGTGCCAAATGTCTCGTCGGAATTGGTCAGGTACTGCACGCACTCCGATGTACTTCCAAAGGGCAGAAGAGCAGAATTTCCCACATCGATGTCACACCAGAGAGATTGAGAATTATGCAATCCTTTCTTGGACGTTTTTATCCTCACTAAATGTACAACGAATCTCCTTTCCTCCTTCCATGAGCTCAGAGACTCTCCTTTGTGCGTTACTAATATTGTCCTTTTCATGCAGTGGCTATGGGCAACGGGCGTGGCGCCTAGGTTCTGGAGGGTTGCAACCCTGCCATAAGTAATATGAGCGTTATATGTAACGCGTAAGTGATAAGAATTCGAGACAATGAACTTAGTAGCATACGCATTGAGCCCATTACAGTAGAACTCTGTGCAGCACCTGACAAATGCCACGGCAAAAATATGCTGCGGTCCACATATTCCCCTTGAACCGTGTGGTGGTGAAAGGGCTCCTCCCCCAACACGCACGGGGATTTCAATTAAGCTTTCTGATTGTAGATCGACTACAGATCATCAGCCAAATCCAGGAGAACCTTGACGCTGCATGAACACCCAACATCCTCGCTCTATAGCAGCACACATATCAACATTCCACGCAAAAAAAGAACATCGGCCCTGAAAATAGAAATTCGATTCGATAGCCTCCAAGCCTCATTATCAGAGCATATCACTCGTATCTGATCCACCAACGACTCGGACCGCGACTCTGAAAAATCCTACGACTCAGTTGCTCCCCTCGCCTTTAACGTCCCGACCGCTCGTCGCGGTGGGGTGGGTGTCGGGACGGGATCCGATAAACTCAACACCAGCGGCAAGTAGGACCAAGGGCCACAACTATGGTACGATCTCTTCCTTTTTGCGTCAAGGATTCAGATCGTGCACGCCGTCAACGCAGCCAAACTCTGTTGCTGAATCGTAGGCAGAAACCCGGCTTATTCAACTACCGACTAAGCAGCCAAATTGACCGCGTGAACGCGGATCGAGAGACGGAGTTTTGTGGACTCTCGTGTTCTCCATGCCTTTGGGACGCGCCCCGCGGAGCGTATTGCCCAATGGAGTTGCGAGGTGCGAGAAGAGGAGTGTTCGGCGCGGTGTTAGGGGCTGCTCGGGCACGTGTTAGGGTTTGAGGCGACTGCGGATTGAGCCGCAGCCTTCCTTGAACCCTTGATGATTGGTATCTTTGCACGCCAGCCTCTCGTAGTTGCCGACGCCAGTCCCCCGATTTGCGCCTGGACTCGTACTGTCTATCCGACTATGGGCAGCATCCATTTGATTTTTGCATGCAAGTGTCACGGTACTCGAAGGGGGGCCTGTGTGTCTGATAGATCTGCTGTAGATTACCCGGGTTTTCAAACTCTGTCGCTAAGTGCTTTTTGGCAACCACACGTGCGCCGGGGCATGTAGTCACAAATTAGGCAAGCAACGAGATTTCAGTTGGGCTTTGTTCGTGGACATGGAGATTGACGGCACACGAGCTGAAGGGCGGCTGTTTCGACTAACGCATGGGTCATAGCTCCAACGTTTCGGGATGCTTGGAGCGATCTCAACAGCGGGTCGTCAGTCTTACCGGTCCTGGAGAACATCAGGAGGAGAAAAGTGCGATGAGCATTGCACAGCATTGTTGATCTGGCGATCAAATAATTGTTGTATGGAAACTGAACGTCTTGATTCTTGTCTTGTGTGAGGTGGCGTCGCAGATGTCAAATTTGTGCGACGGATCTGCTTGCCCTGCGTTCTTGATGGCTGCAATCCCTGCACTGCAGCCCCCATGCTCCCAAACAGCCGGTGCCTCAAAGCGCACCTTGTCCTTGCAACCAATAACCGCACATCCTACCACCCATGCGACTCAGCTCCTGTCGAGCAAACAGCAAACAAAGTGAATAATACCGAAACGCCCCCTAGGGTATATGGGCGGTGGTATACCAGCCCAGAGAAGAGAAAGTTAATGATAAATGATCATGAGACATGGCATGTTTCAAGATCCCCAAAAGACAAAAATCCAAACAACGTGGAACGTAATTGACTTGCCAAGATCCCTAGAATCTTCTCCTTGAAGATTAAGCGTTTAGAAATCGAAATACAAATGGAATATCCGTATATAGGAGGCATTGGATGATGACGTATCCTCGCAGGGTCCATTAGATTGCCGGCGCTATTCGGTCGGATGGAGGAAATAAGGTGCGCGCGTGCTGAAATATGGCGAACGTTGAGAAGAAAGGGTAATAGTGAGCAATGCTGCTAGCCCGCTAGATGAAACGAAGCAAGTGAGGGTGTTGTTGCCGGAGCTTTTACTCCAGATGCGCCAAAAGTGAGTCAGACCAAGGTCAAATGTCGAACGAGGCCAAGGCCGGGTATTACGAATGGAACAAATCCCAAGCTCTTGCACACAGGCCGATGAACTCCTCCTTCTTCCTTTGTTGTGTCTCTGGCGAGTCACGGCCCTCTCCGAAGGGTCCGATGCGGGGGGCTTGACGACCAAGGGGAGGGGTGCCATTGTCACGTTCGTACTCGTCACGCCCACGTCTCCGTGAACTACCGCTGCGGTGTACATCAGGGTGAGCAGCGTACGCAGACTGTCCATTCTTGGGCATGGGAGATGGAGGTGTAGGAGGCTGGTGGCCACCGTAGTGCACAAGACGCGGCAGAAGATCTTCGCGACCTCCAGACAGCGATTGCACAGCCTCCTCGGCCGACTTGTATTCACGCGGCCTCGCTGTCAGTGGTGGGGGTACTGAGTGAGGAGGAGCAAATCCTGGAGATGGCATAGGGGGCTGGTTGTTCGAGTGCGATGAGTGACCAGGGCTGTGGTGATTCCTCGAAGTGTGAAGAGGCTCCGGGAAGACATCTGAGATGGGTGGCAGGCGATTGTTGGTCTGCTGCGCTGGTACATGGTGAATGTGGGATTGCTGCGAGAGCCCCGACGGGCCATTCGCGACCTGTCTGGAGAGAGGAGCATTGCTACGGAGACCGGTAAAGGTCTGGTTGATTGGCGCCGACTGGATGATACGGTCATTGGCGAAAGCCTGGTGAGCAGGAGGTGCGATGGTGAGGCCAGGAGGAGGACCCTTCCTCTTTGATGTCTGAGGGGTCTTGATGGGCCTTCCAAAGGCACCAACCTCGGTGCCACGCATGGGCTCGTCTTCAGCTGGTGCGCCCTTGTTGCCGCCCTTCTGGCGTGCTTCGATGATCTGCCTCTGCCTTTCTCTTACATCCAGACTGCGCTGGAGCTGGGAGCGCATGGTTGGGTCCTGGGTGTGGAAGCCAGGGGACAGGCAGGCAAGGCCCATGTCCATGACATTGGCGCTGCCGGGGCCAGAGGGCCTCGCAGTGAGAGCACCAGAGGAGTGGACGATGTTGTGGTTGGACAAGTCCAGGCGTCGGGGGCGGTGACGTGTGGTGGTAGTGGGCATGTCGGGCGAGGCGGGCTCCTTCTTGACGACTATCCTGGGGGCGGGGGGGCCGCGTGACCTGCTCGAAGAGGGGCGGTTAGACATGCGGTGCTGTGCAGGTGTGTCGAGCCGGGGCGGCGACATGGAGGAGGTGGGGGAGGAGGAAGAAGGGTGACGGCGATGCGTCGAAGAAGAAGGAGAGCGGGAGGAGAGGCTAAACGACGTACGAAAGAGGCGAGCGCTTTCCCTCTGCTGCTCTCTGCTGCAAGGCTGCATCACTACTGGAGGAGGTAGGTGAAGCATTGTGGTCAGGCAGTCTAGAGTGCTTGGAGTTGGGCGTCACGTTGTGAGGAGAGTTGGTAGACGGCGCAATGGCAGCATATGTTCTGCTCGAGCCGACGCCATCTGCAGGTGCGGGTGCCGCATACTGGGCAGGGATCGGGGAATTGGCGACGACGGTGGTCATGGCTGCGTCGTAGGGTGGCCCGGACGAAGCGTGCTTGGGAGGGGCAGGCAGATTGTAGGAGTGTCGCAGGATGCTTTAGACCAAGTCCGCTACACTGCGCGTCGAGAGAGGGCCGCGGCGGGGGATGTGAGAGGCCGGGGCAGCGTGGAGAGTCCAGCGGAGAGTCGCAGGACGTGACGTTAATGCGCGCAGGGGAGGGCACGAGTGCGCAGCAGCAGCAACAGCAACAGCAACTCAACTATACTTCGGAGTGTGTGCAATATCTTTGTCTGTAACGGACAGGAGGCAGCTGCGAGCGGCCGCGGTGAGGGGATACAAAGGTAAAAATGGCAGGCACGGACGGCGCGTTGCTAAAGAGGCAGGCAGGCAGGCAGGTAGGCAGCGTCAAGGCATGGATGGGCATGGATGGACATGGGCATGGACAGGAGCGCGGCGGGCCAGGGTTTCGCTGCGGCCACGCTGGTTGGCACTGGTGTGCATGCTTGACGGTGCTGTTCCGCTGGGCAGCCTACCTGGGCGATTAGACTGTCGCTCCCGTTGCAGCAGACGGGCGCCACACGAACCATTGTTTCGAATCCGCGGCCCATGGGCTCACGGCTGCTGTGCGCCTATCCCTTCACCCCGGCCCGTCAGACACTCACACACCCGGCCGAGCTTGCGCTGGGGGCCCTGAGTCTGCAGCGCGCATCACCACCACTCAGCATCCTCGCCGCTGCCTCAGCCCGCTGCACCACCACAGCGAGTGCCGCCGCTGCGCAGCGCAGCGCAGCGCAGCGAGCGGCGAGGTGGGTGTGAACTGTTCGCCCCAAGGCTGCGCGTGTAACGCTGCCCTGAGTGGCCGCCAGCGTGCGTGCAGCTGTTGCACATCCATTGCCAATACTCAGCGCCCGCCAATCAGCGCCCGCTCCGCCCGCTTACGCTCCTTCCGCCACTAGGCGAGTTCCATTGTTTCACACGCGGTTTGATCACGCTCGAATCGGTCTTATCGACAGGCAGCCAATAACTAGGTGCCTGTCTGTCTGTTCTGCACGCCTGTCGTTTCAACTCATTGGAGACGCCGACTCATCTTCTGCCACCTGACACGAAGGATTTGGCCAGTTCCACTGCAAAACCTCCGTCTGCGGCGCAGCTCCACGCCGGTCGCCTGCACCACCTCCAGTGCCAGCACCAGCACGGCCGCCTGTGCAAATGTCGACGTCCCCAGCATCTCCCCTCGCCAGTCATCTGACAGCCCAACGCTCGTTCACCAGGATGCCACTGCTTCCACGTGGTGAGCAGCCTCATCCTGGCCGTGGGTAGTAGCAGCCTGTCAGTAGCGTAAATCATCTCAGCACTATGACCCTTCCATACAGATCCAATTTGGCTCCAAGGAGCATTCCTCTCGGTCCGCGACTCTCTCAGAACAGGAATGCATGACGGGAGGAAAATTAATACGTGCCGTTGCCGAGCCCACGCCTGCGCAGACCGCTAAACACCAAGAACAGGCCAACCACAAAACACTTTTGTCTGTCACAAGCCATGCGTAGCTCCAATCTCGTATGAAGACCTGATCCTTGTCTGTTGTGACAGCTTCAAACGGCTGTCTGTCACTTCTGTCAAAAGCAGGTGCACGACCGCATGGTGGTCACCGCCTCTACCATATCAACACTTGGAGAGCGTCATACAATCGAGCATGACTCCCCCTTAGAATAGAGTCAAAGGGCCTTGAATCGTGTTGGCAACTGAATCTCCCAAGTGCTGCTCACCTCCGCTCCGCCCAATCTCCCGCCGCTGTGTACTACCATTTCATTTCCGCCCATGCATCTGCAGCTCGCAAGATTACTCCAGGATGCTGCAACACGTAGATCAGATGGCCGTGTCTGTGAATTTTGGAAGGTCACTCTGTCAGGGATGTTTACTTTAACCGGAACCCAAATCTTCGAAAATAATTGCGCCCTCGACGTCTATCGTAGCGGAGATCAGGTACAGCTTAAGGCGCAATCTGTCTCTTCCAGAAGCGGCAGTCGCTTCGATCAATATCGAGCGTGTGGGTCTCAACGGTGACCTGCATACAACCGAGCAACCGGGACTGGCCCTGCCAGAATCCGAGCCGAAAAAGCAGCTGATCTTCGTAAGAGCTATTTCGAGCGCATGCATGGCGTGCCGGATAATGAACATTCGAACCCAGCTGTCAGGCGTCCCAGAGAGCATCGTGTTCAGAATTCAAAAGGGCAGCAGCGTTGATGTGCATCCAGACATGCAGAAGGTATTAAGCCTCACATCACAGACAACGGGCTAACGCTGTATCGCCAGCGTGCAGGCTGATCATCTGCATGGCTGCATGGTACCACCAGCGCCCTTGCTCATCCTTGATACCATCAAACGATCTCTTACAGCATACACTGGCGATCCAATCTTATGCCCTAGCGATCAGGGCAGTTCACATCAGCAATCCTCGAATCTTATTACACCAGGCCTACTCCTCATTTCAACCTAGAGGATCTCCAAGCAACCCTGTCCCACAAACGTCCTGTACAACCACACCTGCGTAACCTTCCTCACCAGTATTCAATCCACGTCCCACAGCCCTAAATCTCGCTATGCCATCCACTTTGAGCCGCACATGCCCGTTACAAGCGCCACTTCGGTATGCGCTGCATGTCGTACCAATAATTCTGCTTCCCCGCATGTCGCACTGCACAGCAAACGAACTGCACGACAACTAAAGTAGACGAATCTGATACTGGACATTGTGCAGACTGGCAGGGCGAGTAGGCAAGGCGGAAGGAGGCTCGATAAGACGTGTCGGAAACCAGACCGCCATGCGTGCATCCATTTAGCCTGCGGGTGATCCCGCGCGTCTGTGACTCGCGAGCATTATTTTGAGTAAGTGTTCGCGGGCTTCTGTGCAGATCGAACCACGAGCGGCATGCCAGAGTGAGACCATCCGGCACGCTCTTTAGTACACCTGGACACAGCAGCAGCAGACTAACCAGAAGGGGCCCGCCTGCGACAGATTAGAGTCCGACATGCGATGCATCCGAGAGGGCGAATAGATTGTATATCGATGCCCGCTCAGTTGTGGGATCTGTGTAAGCGATAGTGTAAGAAAGAGGGGTTGTCTCGCGTCTTGATACTGTAGTTTACACAGCAGACTAGACGGCGACACCAAACAGTTTGTCGCATGCAGATGTCGAGTATCGAGGCTTGTTTTGAGCTAACGTATTGGGAATGATCTTCGATGCCCTTGCAGAAGACTCTTGCCGAATCTAATCGGTTATAGGCAACCGTCTGGCATGACGCAAGACGGGCAAGAGCGATATAGTAAGTCAGTGAATACATGCGTAGTCCACATCACTAGAAACTTCAACAACAAGGCTACGTAATCGGTGAAACGGCTCCGTCTTTGTATAGCCAAATCTCTTCAAGAATGGCAAATGACTGCACGGAGCTGACAACGTGCTGGGAACCTTCCTAGATCTCAATGTACCGCCTGCAAACCACCGTCGTAACCCACTTACAGACACTGCAAGACCGAACACATAATCGCTACACGCGATTCGAATAGCCAACCCTTGCACATGAAAGTGTCCCATTAGAGATTATCTCATCACAGGTTTTGGTACAATCGGTACGATTGCATAGGCGTACAGTAGCATGTTGTAGACAAGACAGTGGGTCGTGGAACGATAGTCTTTGTCTCAGCGAACCAATGATCGAATCAACGAATTGTTTAGAGTCATCTATCCCCTGTCTGGATACGCAATCGAGGTGGAGAGAAATAACACAACTACGCAATAGTCTGATCTGAGATGGCCGGCCTGAGCCTATGGGTGTATATGTATCGTCGGGAGCGGACGCCGAGAATCTACTGGGATGCTGCGCCTTGAAATATTGGTGCATATTAGTACCGCACTCGTTGAGGGAAGGAATCAAGTCCTGCATCGGGTCGGACGCACACAATCTGCCAGGGCAAACAAGTTGTAAGGCAGATGCGTTGTTTGTTGTCCGTGCTGATATATCATCTATGAAAGGCAGATTAGACAAATATACAAGGTAGTATCGATTCTCAAATCTGCCTTTGCTGTAAGGCGCGATAGATGCCCTCGTTGACTTGACCCATTGATGCAGATAATCTCCTAGCACGGACAATCTACCACTGTTCAAGTGTACGGGTGAGAACAAAGTTTGGGGATGGAATAGAGCATTTCATGTACATTGACTCAACTCCAAATCTACAGCCAAGACACTCAGATTGCTAACTCAAATTGCTAACACATTCATATTGCTACCTAAGAAATTGGTCGTGTCATTCTTTATCCACCTCTTCGTCGAATCCTCGAAAAACTGCTGAGTGGAGGCTTGAAGCTGATCGATTGCGATGTGCTGCACCTGTCACCGTCAATCACTACATGGAACCCTGAGTGCTAAGCAAGCGCATCCTTCATTTATCCTTAATGAAGGCCTGAGAGCACGAAACAATTGGGCAGATCCGCTTTATTACACTGTAGTACCCACTTAGGTCATGAAAGCAACTACGCATTATCTTGTGCCCCTTATTCCAGGCGCCACATACGTACTTCGTAAACGAAAGGCGATACTTTGTAATGATCGATCAGACATGTTCAGTGGCGATGAAGACAAAGTTTCTTGGAAGATCGTGAAGAGCTCGCCACTCCAACAATGGACAGGCAGACATTTGCATTAGAGCAACATACTCTGACATCTCAACATTTAAGAGGTAAAATTAGTCACTTTGATATTCGTATTATACCAAGAACGTTGCGCTATCGTTCGTTGAGACTACAAGCTATAAAAGAACAGACATCGCTACCTCAGCTTATGCCGCATCGATGATGGGACAAAAGCCGGCTCGGTAGTATTCCCATCACTTCTCTGCTTACTCGTCGGCCTCGATATCGATGACAGTCTTCTTCCACTGGCGAGCAGGGACCTTGCGCTTGAACAGAATATCGATCTCGCGGTAGGAGCGGCCCTTCATCTCAGGCAAGAAGAAGTATGCAACAGCGAAACAGAAAAGTCCAGTGCCGGCCCAGACGTAACCGCACTTTCCACCAAGGTTGGCTTGCTGCGTTGTATTAGCATTTGGAATCTAACAAGTCTCGAGAGATGATAACTTACGTTGGTGTTGAGCATGTAACTCGCAAGGAAAATGCAGGGAATGTTGACAATGTAGTAGGCACCACGTCCAACACCGGTTGTCAAGGGCCTGAGACGAATGGAAGAGGTCTCTCCGATGATGACCCACGAGGCGGGGGCGGGACCCAGGGTGAACAAGACGGAAACGATGAGACCCAAGGAGGCCTGTGCCAAAGAAGCCGCGTTGCTCTTTCCGACAGATCCTGCAATACCAAGTGCGACCAGGAAGCCTACGTTGATGAGGGAACCCCAAACGTAGATTGTGCGGCGACCAAGGTAGGATGTAAGAATCCAGGAGAGCATGACGAACACAGCCTGTAGGGCGGAGGTGATGAGACCCAAGGCGAAGGCGGTCTGGTTGCCAATACCAGCTTGTTTAAAGAAGTAAACGGCTTGGTTGGCAATGAGGTTACCAGTCAAGTTCTGTGCGGCGTACACACCACAGACGATAAGAGTGCGGTAAAGATCGGTGCCCTTCCAGAGCTCAATGAGACTGGGCTCCTTGACAGTCTTCTCGAGTTCGACAGTACGCCTCATCATGGCAACAGCCTCACTGGCGTTCAGAGTCTTTGTGTTTCCCAGGCGGATAATTGCCTTCTCTGCTTCTTGGAGACGGCCCTTGCGGACCAACCACCAAGGCGACTCGGGAGCCAGGTAGAGAAGGATAGCCAAGGGAGTCGGGAACATCCATTGGAGCGCAATGGGAACTCTACATTAAGTCATTAGACAGATCTTTTCAAAAGCGGATTTCAGCGTACCTGTAAGCAGATGGTCCGGCAACATCGGCGTAAGCGTAGCAGATACCTCCCACAATAATGGCACCAATAGCCCAGAACATTTGTAACATCTGAGTAGCAGGAGCACGCAGCGCAATGGGTGTAATCTCACTGCAGTACGCGGGTGCGTTGGCAATGAAGATACCCCATGGCACACCCTCAAGAAGCTGCGAAACAAAGAGGACTGGGAGCGAGTTGCCGAAGAAGAATACGAAGATAAACGCATTCAGGAGCATGAGACCGAGAATAGTCGCCCAGCGGTAGCCGATCCTGCTGGTGATGGGACCAGCGAGCATAACGCCGCAGAGAGCACCAATTGGTCCACCAGCTTGGAAGGCAGATTGCCAGCCAGCCGCAATGATCTTATCTCCAGAGCCGTTGTTGGCCAAGACACCGAACTCTTTCTCAAACGATGGCAGCGCAATGAAGGCACCCATGAGGAAAACGCAGTAAGACTCCATAATCTGCAGAATTGTTAGTAAGCTTGTGATATCGAATCTCTAGAAAGTAACTTACAATAGTACAGGACATGATGAAAGCCCAGAAGGCGGCCATAGGGTATTCCCTCACAGCTTGAAGCACGCCGGAACTCTGCTCGGCCAACTCTGCCTCCATGGCAGCCGCCTTGTACGACTCGAGCTTGGCATCGGCCTCGAGGTTGTGGGAGTCCTCCACTTGGTTGATGCCCTTCTCGGTCTGCACGGCATCAGATGCCTTGATGTCCATACCCTCACTCATGATTGCTGATGTGGGCCGCGATGGGCAAATGTGTGGGGATGTTGGGGAAAGAACTGGAGTAACGAGCGACGGCGAGAGCCTCCACCTTTAAACAATACAGGGGCAGCCGCTCGCCGCATCAAGGATTTGGTCAATTGCAACATTCCGTCAATCACAGCAGCTTACTGCTCGGTCGGTCATACGCCGATCCCAAGCCGCGTGATTCAGATGTCTACACCTCGTCTTTCATCTGCTCTTCCCAGGCGAGGCTCTCACTAGTCGCGGTCAGCCCACCGGAAGTGTCAGTAGCGCGTTGGCGGTGGCTTTCAATTGTTAAGCTCCTCGGCGTTTCTGCGAAGAAGGCACCCTGCCGCATCATGGCAGCCTATCAAAACTTGGGACCCAAAGCTTTGTCCAACGCCTAACCCGTCCCCGCACGCCTGAACTGGATTTATCCGGCGCCCATGGGCGCCCCAAAGCTTGCCCCAGGTTTCTCCATCTTCTCCAGACCAATCCAAACCAACGGTGTCGGGAGTCGCAGCATGATATCCCGAAGAAAGCGGACGGAGTGCAGAAAGGAGTTTAGCCGTGTACCTTCAGGGTTAGGCACTCGATAGCATATGCTGACACCAGAATGCTACAAGATGGGGCACCGCACCTAGGGATGACAGTCTGATGAGAAACCGGTTCTCCGATCGCAAGGGGACTTGTCAAGCAGGAGAAGAAGTTTAAAACGTCGTGCAGACTGTGTTGGGAGTACCATGTGAAGGTGAAGCCAAGGTATCGATGGCGAGCAGATCAGCCTAAGATGTGATTCTTCGTTCATTACGAAGATAATGCGTTAATTCCTCCAATTGGCTGTGCTCGTATTCTGCGACATCCCTTCGAATCGGACGCGTGACCAGGACGTGGACCCGCGGCAAATGAGTGGGGAAGTCACAACCTCCAACCCACCATCGCGCCTGCGCGTTCTTTGTCTCCCGATTCGCACCCTCATAGACTGGTTCAATTACGTTCATGCAACAGCCGCCGAAGCCACTGTCGGAAGCTACGGGACAGCCATGCACAATCAAGCTTTTATTTCGAACTTCTACGGTACGGCAAATACATCGCGGACTAATCAGACTTCACTTGGCAATCGTATTGGAGGAAACAGAGGAGGCCGTTCTTCAGCCACCCGCGTCTCGAATCTGGGCACAAGATGAACTTGTCGTAAGAGGGATCCCTTCCGCCAGCCACGAGCAGTGTAAAATCGGAGTTTCACCGACGCGAAACCTGGGTGTTGTTACTGGAAGCCTTCCCATCGCCCAGATTTGATGATTCCTTACACTCTTTTCCACGTGGTGTACGCGTTTAGCTGACCCAAGAGTATGGACGTGCTATCGTTCAAGCGCTGCGAGCTATGCTTGCGGTCAAACACATCATATGCGGGGTGCGCGTACGCACGATGTTACCCCGTGTGAGCGTCGTACTTCGTTTAGGTGGCGCTACGGCAGTTCTAGTCGCGCATGTCACATGTAGATGCAAAGATCCATGCTCGCAACATACTCGAGATTCTACTATGAAATGTCCACTTACAGATACTAGCATTCTAATGTTCAGGATGACGAGAACTTACAGCTCAAGAGTGCTCCTCATAGAGTATCACTACAACCACATAGTCTCTGATCACTCGGTTCGAACAGTATGTATCTGCGCTGTATTGGGGTTTACCAGGGAGGTGTCTTCCACATTCCGTGTGCGACTATCCAGGTACTGGTCTTCGATCTGTATGATGCTCAGAGAGTCTGGACCTTCCTATCGGGTCTAAACTCGAACCTAAAATTCGAGGAATGCAGCCTATCGCATCTTACCCATGACTTTCTGCTTGGTTTTTGGGAGGTCTACTCACAGTGTACTTCCATAATCGCTTCTAGAAATGGCTGTCAATGTGGTCTCAGAACCGTTTTCACGTGGCAGCTGAGTGGTCCCAATCACTTCCATAGCTTTCGGAGTAAACTCGAAGCTGCACACGAATTGCTGAAGTTGCTATAACTATGTTTGGCTCTCACAAATATCATGGACGAATACAGCAGAATCCAGATGCTTGATACCTTGATGTCTTGATTACTGCCAGATGTCTCTGCACTGAGACCCTTTCATCATCTCGGGAACAACCAAATTGAACGATGCTAGAGTCAATCACTATGTCCGTAGACTACAACCATAGTCTACCCCGCGAAACCATGAAACTGATTCCTCTAAGTGGGCTAACCACCCAAGCTGTCTGCGACGCCTCCTCCGCATCATCTGATATGACGAGCCCAACATGCAGTGCAAGCTTGAACCCGACAAGGTCGCCTGCAGTAATTAGAGAACACGACCACACGGCTAGTCTTCCCTTATTTGCACCATCTTGCAGTCGGGGCAGCGGCTGACCTGGGCTAGTAGCCGGGGGTTTGGTAGAAGTTCGGAGACCAGGACGTGTCTGCGGTTAATATAAGCTGCAAGCGAGACCCCAGGAACTCGGCGGAGGAGCCGATGCTCCTTCAAAGCGCTGAGAGCACGCTGAGACGCGCATCCCTAATATAATGCTAGCCGCCTGCTTGCCGGGATCCATACTGTCGGGATGTATCATTTGATCACATCGAAGGCAGAAGGGAATGCATGATTGGAGCTTGTTGGTCGGACAAGTCACGAGTACGGGGGAAAATCGTCCTTCGAAGTGTTTTCATTGCCAGCTAAAGCCTCAAAACAAGGTAATACAGTACAATGCAAGAAGGCCGCATGCATCGGCATTAAGAGAAGAGAAGAGAAGAGAAGAGAAGCTAAGGATATCAAGCATCCGTGTCTGATAAGCAACCGAACGCCTTCATGCAACATGTCTGTCTGGATTTTGTCATGCAAATTTTTAGCGAAGCGAGCCCACGCTCGAGAATGGTCATCAACATAAACGAGACTTGTCTAGGCCTTCAGGCTACCGAAGTCGCCTTTGGTGAGACCGTTGGGGATGACGTTGAGGCTGAACTTGCTGAAGTCCTTCTTCAGATCATCGACCTTGTCCGAGACACCGTTGCTGGCCTTCTTGTCGTCCTTGGAGATGTCGTGCTTGCTCTGTGTTGGGCTACCGACTACAGTGTCATCGGTCTCCTCGGCGTCATCGTGCTCCTCTTCTTCATCATCGTCCTCCGCCTTCTCCGCCTGCTCCTCGCCCTCAGCTTCGTCAACAGACTCGGATGCGTTGTCCTCGATGTCTGCGTTCTGCTCGAGCTCAGCATCGTTCTGCTTGATCTCCTCTTCAATGTCGATGAGGTCTTCGCCCTCGGCGGGGTCGTCGCGCGCATCGGGGACAATCTCTTCATCGAGGCGCCAATCCTGGATCGCACAGATAACATCGACAGCAAGCTGGCCATTCTTGCGCAAGGCCTTATCCCAGTGTGCGGGCAAGCCCTTCTCGAGCACCATCATGCGTGCAATAGAGTGGACGAGCATGTGACGCATGGGGCTGCCATTCTCCGTGTTGGCATAGATATACTGTACGCGACGCAGCCCAGGGTAGGTATCGCTGAACTTGTACCATTCACGGACGACCTGCAGAACGTCCGCGATCAAGTTAGGGATCTGGAACTTCTCCGCCATCAAATAGAGCTCAAAAAGCACGCCCAAGTCCGACTCCTCCCGGGGAACGGGCAGAGAGCTGGAGTACAGCCAACCAACGAAGGTCTTGAAAGCATTGTCATCGTCCTCGGGGAGGCCGAAAGACTGCGTTGTACTGCCCTTGGCATAGAAGACCTTTCGGAAGAAGGGCGAGTGATGACACAGAAGCTTCTCGTGAAGGATCCAGTGTGTGTTCTCTTCGCCGACATAGATGTCGACCATGGAGCGCGAGAGAAGCCTAACAGTACCGGGTTAGCCGATAATTTACCAATGCGACTTGTATTTCCATGGTGCGCAGCAACATTGATTAGTGAACGTACTCATTGAGCGGCTTCTCTTGTGTGCCAGACATGATGCGTATGGTGATCTTCGACCGTTACAACTAAATTAGAAATGCACTAAGAGGCGGCGCGTGAACGTTGAGATCGAACGTTGAGATCTCAACGGTGAACTCGTGGGGTATCAGACGAAAGGTGGGAAAAGCGTCAAACAGTCAATGAACACAGAATGTCAGCATGTAAAATGTGGCCGTGCCGACTATAAGGACGCAAGGAGGCTGGGAGGAGACATGCATCGCTATGACGTCGACGTTGACGCGCCGTGGAGTGGAGCGGCACGTTTCTTGGAGAGACCCCTGTCAGGACGAGCAGGCTTCCAGGGATGTTGAAGATCAGTTCACCCAATGCGCATCGAAATTCGCGAACGCCATCTGGATTTGGCACGGTTCTGGACCCCGAGAGGCTGTCCTCGATTCTTTTGATGGTGTGAGCTTGTGAGAAAGTGCGAAAAGCTGTGGGGCTAGGAACGTGTCACCCACAGCTGAACTTGCAAGATGAGGTCTTGGTGTGCAACACGTGTGGAATGTTGGGCCACCTCAGATGAGGGGCAGTGGTGTCTTTTTGATTTGCCAGGACTCAATGTGCTGAAAAGGGTATATGTGAAGTATGGTAATGTTGAACTTAGTCGATGACCCTGCTTCCGTTCGGAGCTGCTGAACCGCCAACAAGATCCTGGTTCTGCAGCGGGTACCTGTCGACTCATGCAGTACGTCGCTCCATAGGCATGTTTCTGCGCTCTTTCGAAGCCACCTTTTTGCGACGGCGTTCGATGGTCCTGTCGCGCTGCTTTGACTTCATGTTCTGGAAGCGGTCGATCAAGGCCAGCTTCTTTTGCTCGGCTGTATAACTTGTCAGTATTTGCACATGGTAATGATAGGACTGGCTCCCACGTACACTTCTTCAGGTAGAACGGCGTCTTGCCTTCCTTGATCAGCTCCTTCTCCTTCTTCTTATGTTCCCTCTTGACGGCCTGCTGTTCGTCCTTCCTTTGCTGAGTCTTCAATTGAGACTCCATCGACTCGAGCTGTTTCCGCATCTGCTCTTTCTCGTCACCATTCCTCGACTTTTTGATAGCCTTCTTAAGCTCTGCAATCTCCGATGCCTTGTAATCGTTCAAGAAAGAATAACGTTTGCTCAATGTGTTCTCATCAGGGCGGGGCCCGCCAATGTTCTCGAATCGTGGGTCGCGGAAAACAGGCTTCTTCACATCGACAACTTGTCGTTTGCGTGAGACCATGCGTTTGCTCGACTGCACAGCAGGAGCGTGCTTGCTGGATCGTGCGTGCGGTGCAGCATCCGAGTCCGAGTCCGAGTCCTCTTCTGCATCCTCGTGGCCATCCTGCTCCCGATGCCTGGCCTTGCTCTTCTCAGTAACCTTCGCCTTTTTGCTAGGCTTGGCCTCGCCGTTGGCCATCTTCTCCGCTTTGATCTGCCGTAGCCGCTCCCTCAGCGCCTCCAGCTTGTCTTCTTGAGGCCCGGAAGCGTCTTCGCCTCGCTTACGCTTCCGATCCGAGGATTTCGAGAGCGCGTCCTGTGCTTTAGCCAAAGCGCCAAAAGAGACCTTGCTCATCTGTGCCTGCACGTTGTCGTCTTCAGAGACTTCGGACTGTCGAATGTCAGCATATGATGTCGCAAACACGAGTGACAGCGCATACCATTTCCTCATCTTCAGAACCTGCTGGGGTTGCATCCTCATCCTCCGAATCCACAACGTCTCCAGCGTCAAACTCTAGTACAGACTCAGATGAGGACCGGTCAGTCACTTCGTAGTTTTCGCTATCATCTGAACTCTCTTCGGCAGCGCGGAGCTTGCGCTCAAGTTTGCTGGAAAGAGGCGGCATGTTGTGTTTATCTTGCTGCAGTCGAAGCTGCCCGCGGTGATAATGGTTGCTTCCAAAAAGTTATGGACAGTCCCACAGTTTAGCCCCAGTTTAGCCGGCGCAAACCGGACATCTGAGAGGCAACAGCTCACTTCACGTGCATAGCCATAGCCCCAAGATTTGTTGCGCTGGCTTTCATGCAGTCGGTTGTGCAGTCACTCTCACGCCTTCCACAAACCACAGTGAAAGTTTCACACGCTGCCACACGAGTCCCGTTTGTTCGCCATGTCTGTCGAATTCCAACGGTATATTCCCCACGACGCTGCAGTCGCAGAACCCAACACTAACCCACTCAAGGCCGCGGTCGGTCATCACGACAGCGCATCTCCCTTGCACTCCCACAGTCAGCCACCAGTCGCCATGAACAACGACTACAACCCATGGGCGCAGCCCTTTACGCCGAACTATGCCTACCCCGACCAGACCAACGACCAGCGCCGCGACCGCAATCAGCCACAGAACACTATGGGAGGCTACATGCCACCTGCATCTGCAGCAAACGCACCGCAGTACGCAAACCATGGCCAGCCACAGCATTTCAATCCCAACGGTGGTCAAACGTACAACCCACCAGCTGCGCAGCAACAGTTCTTAGCGCAAGCCTACTACTACCAGTGGGCGCAGCAGTACGGCATCAACCAGGGATTCACCCCCCTCAACCCCCCTCAGCAAGCGCTTGGGCAGACTCCGCAGCGGAACTATCCTTTCTTTGCGCCCTCCTTCGCAGCTATGCAACCCCAGTCAGGCTTCCAGGGTGTCTCCAACCCGAATCTACAGTACGCGTTCGACGAGCTCTGCAAGGGCATCAAAGAGCAAAATTGCAGGACTAATTCTCGTCGCAGGGCGTCAACTCCGCTGTCTGATGAGGAGCCCATTCATATTGTCGCAACCGGTCCAGCCAAGCTGAAACAGTATGACTCCTTGCACCGAGTCGCACGCAGTTCTCGCATTGACAAGTCCTATAGAAAGCACCATACGGTCGCACCAACCGGCAGGAGCAAAGAGCGCAAGATCATGCTGCCCCCACCAGCGCCTACAAAAGCGTATATGGCCCAAGCGGCAGAGGACCCTTCCACCATAGAGCCATCCGGCCGCATACTTGTCATTCTGGATCTTAACGGGACTTTGCTCTACCGACCGAATAGGAATGTCAAAACCATGATCGCACGACCCTTTCTTGGCCCGTTCTTGCGATACTTATTTGCGAATTTCGCCGTCATGGTATGGTCAAGTGCCCGCCCTGAGAATGTCTCTTCACTTGTACAGCAGTCCTTGGAAGAGGATTTGAGGAAGAGCCTTGTTGCTCAATTGGCTCGCGACGCTTTCAATCTCAAGCCCGAACACTATAGTGCCAACGTACAGGTCTACAAGAACCTTGAACTAGTCTGGAAAAGGGACGAGATCCAGAGACAACATCCCGATTACGAGAAAGGTGGTCGCTTTGGACAACACAACACAGTATTGATTGATGATTCAATGCTTAAAGCATCCGCACAGCCATTCAATCTGCTCTTGATAAGCGAATTCAGCGCTACACCTCAACAGCTGCAAGAAGATAAGCTGCGGGATGTTGCAGGGTATTTGGACGTGTTGAGAACACAGCATGACGTCTCAAAGTTTATGAAAAGAGAGCCGTTTAGGCATGATCTCAACAAGTGGAAATATGCGTGGCCAGCGGAGGACATGCTCGCGCAAAATCCTGCCCACAAGGCCGGCGAAGTGCAGGCCCCAGGTTTTACGCAAGAGCCTTCCAAAAAGAAAGAGAAGAAAGCAAAGAAAGTGAAGAAGAACAGGAAGGCGAAGAAGCGCGAGGCAGAGGCCAAGGCTGCGCAAGCTATGGGCCTTGGTGTTGAGCACGCTGTTCAGTCTGACGATAGTGGAAGTGAAGAGGAGAAGGAGGCAAGTGATGGTGGGATAAGGCTGGCTTGATTCCAGTTTGGGGGGATGCATTTGCATGCATATCAAGGAGTTTGGAGTCGGACCTTCTTCAGCAAGGTAGTAGAGAACTGAGATACCCAAGGATGATTATGTACATCATGCACGATAGCGTGTTGAGAATTTCATTGAAAGTGAAAGTCAATGATGCAAAACAACATGATCATGTGCCATCCCTCAGTTTTGGGAGAAGTACCTCAGATGCCATTTGCCATGGTCGCCGGATTGTCTCTGCGTCCAACTGTCACAGACACAAATTAACAAATAACGAGGACGAAGAAGGATGAACAAGTGTTGTTTAACTGGTCATCATCCAAGTCATGTCTATTATAGATTGATCATATCGCATAAGCATAATCACATGGCAAATCCATCTCCAACGTCCAACACAACGCCTTCAAAATGCAGACACGCTCACAGCCCATGACCCGCCCAGAACCTCGCCACAGCCCTTCAAGCATCCCTTGTGTACTCGCTCCTCTGCCTCCACTCGCTTCCATACCTCAGCACCGCAATCGGAACCACCGACACCGCAGCCGCCACGCCACCCAGCACCGTGAAGCCCCACCCATAACCCAGATACTGGTGCAGAGGCTCGGTAGCCAGGGGCAGGAAGGTGCCCATCAAGCAACGCGTGACTATCACACCCGTCATCGCGGACGCGGAGTACAAGCCGCAGGCATCGACGACGTAGGCCTGCAGCGGGATGATGTTGGTCAGCAGGGTGAAGTCGAGCAGCGCGACTGACGCGAGCAGAAGCGGCACGGGGAGATGCAAGTGCGCGATCCAGCCGTACGCCGTGACGCTGAAGGGGAGCAGTACCGCGCCCAGGACGGCAAGTGGGAGGCGGTATTCCGGTTTGCCCTGCTCGGGGTCTGAGGACCGGTTGCGCAGGGAGATGTAGATGCGGTCGAGGAACGAGTTGCACAGCAGGACGCTGAGCAGGGAGCCGACGCTGAAGATGACAAACGCGGCGCCTGTTTCCGCGGGGTTGAAGCCGTAGGTTTCTTGCAGGATAGACGGGAGACTGATGCTCATGACGTAGAAGAAGGAGAAGGAGACGGATGCTTGTAGTGAGAGCGCCATGAGCACGCCAGAGCCGAAGAGAACGGCGAATGGGCGTGTGAGAGCGTGCCAGATCTTTCGCAGGTCTTCATGCCGGTTCTTGGGCGCCAGGGGCTCTGTCTTGAATTCTCCGCTTTCGCGCTTCAGACGAGCGATGCGACTGTGCAGGATCGCCATCTTGTATGTCTCGCGGAAGCATGTCAAGAAGAGGATTTCGGCGATGACGGCCAAACCGCCTGCCATTAGGAGGACCTGTCTCCAGCCGAGGGTCTGCGCAATGGCGCCAGCAATTGCAGGGCCAATTGCACCGCCGATAAGGGGCGCAAGAGAGATTAAGCTCATGGCTGAGCCACGCTGGTCAGACTCGAAGATGTCGCCGATGATGCTGGGATTGAGCACGTTAGAGGCGACAGCAAATCCAGTCAGCCAGCGGGCCGCAATGAGGAGATTTGTGCTCGTGCTGCCGGCAGCAAGGAAAGTTGCGATAACGAAGACAATATTACAGCCATTCATCACCGGGTAGCGCCCAAAGACTTCGGAAAGAGGTGCAATAAGCAGAGGACCTGCGGCTTCGCCAAGCTCCCAAATTGTGACCAGCAGAGCACTGGTTGTTGGATCTGCATGTTTGCCCTCGAGTTCATCGACAATGTTGGTTGCAATTGGAACAACGCCGATGCATGTAAATGTCCTTGAGTCATATCAGCAATGCAACGCTTAATAAAAGGGCAATCAACTTACACAGTGAACGCCATAAATGCGAGAAGAAAAACAATAAACCATTTGAACTTCGTATCCCACTCTCGGGGGTTCTCAGGGTCGCCAGCCTCAAAGTCTAGAATCACCTCGTCATGCTTTCCGTCCGCCGACTCAGCATCCTCTACGACTGGTCTGAGCAGCGGCTGCTGCTCCTCTATTGTAGCCATCTAGTCCCAAGCTCTTACTTTGGCTTCGCTCTACAAAGAAATTCGAAGTGAGGAGAGATAGATGTCAAACCATATTGGCAGTACTTTTTTCTTACCAAGCCATACTTATTTATCACAGGTGGGGTCCACGCCCTGCTGCAAACTGGGGCGCTAGCGCAATTCGCGAATTTCTAAGTCCGGTAGCGTGATAAGATGAGTGGATCTGAGTCAAAAACACGAGTAACCCGCCGAGGGTAAACTCTAGGGTTTGATTCACCGCTCTCACAAGAGCTAAGAAGTACTGCACGAGAATTGCGACCTGTTCTGTCTTTTGAGACTTGACGACTGAGCATGATTGCTGCAAGACGACATGCGAGATATGGGCTGACTCCCGAGGGTACCCGAGAAGGCACATTGTACCGACACCCGAAGTGAAGGATTCTGCACGCGGCAGTTGGTCATTTCTGTTCGGTCGAGGCACCGCTTGCGATGATATCCAATGTGTTGTTTCTGTGCTGATGATTGAAAATAAAGCAAAAAATGCATAAGATCATGTTGGATGTGTAGTTATTTGTCCTATGAGGTCGTGACCGTTTTGCTATCCACATTTGGGAACTCCTTGCCCAATCATATCATCTTACGTGAACGTCGTTAATACCATGCGCCTGTTTTGAAAATAAAAGAAACCACTTGTTTAGTGGTGGAACAGCCTGATGTGCTGCTCAACGAACGTGATGCCGAGCTTCTCAGCAGTCTCGAAAACAGCGCCGTCATTCTGGCTGCCTGTAGGAGCAGCGATGTACTTGGCACCACTCCTGTGCGCCCTGAAGACGTTGTCGATGAAGGGGAAGAAGGCGTCAGAAGACAGAGCTACGCCCTGAAGCTTTGACAGCCACTCCTTGCGTTCCTCTGGGGTAAAGTTCTTAGGGACCTGACCCTCTTCGAAGTTTGCCGCAAAGTCATCGTACTCGATACCGCTATCGGGGATAAGGCCAGAGCAAAGAAGATCGATGGCGTTCGACTTGGAAGGGCGCTTGGTACCCTTCTTGAACTTGAGGTTCAGAGTGCGCTCGTGGAAGCGCATCCACCAGTTGTCAGCCTTGTCACCAGCGAGGCGCGTGCAGTGGATGCGAGCTAGAGGAAGGTTAGCAGAGTAACATGATTGACGAAGCACATGAAAACTTACACTGCTGACCAGCGCCAAGACCAATGACCTGACCGTTGAGGGCGTAGCAGACACTGTTAGACTGAGTGTACTTGAGGGCAATTGTCGCCACAGTCAAGTCACGCTGAGCAGACTCGGGCAGTGCGCCGTTGCCCTTGGGAACAATGACAGTGTTGAAAGTGTCGGAGGGCACAATCTTAGCATCGTTGCGGTGCTGCTTCAGAGTGATGCCATAGACAGTCCTTGTCTCTTCAGTGGACGGGACGTAGTCGTTGTCCATCTGCAGGACAAGGTATTTGCCGCCCTTCTTCTTCTTGAGGATGTCGAGAGCCTCGGCGGAATAGCCAGGCGCAATGACACCATCAGAAACCTCACGGCTGATGATCTTGGCGGTCGGCAGGTCAACCTCGTGAGACAGAGCAATCATGTCACCGAAGCTGGACATCCTGTCGGCACCACGGGCCCTGGCGTAAGCCTGAGCAAGGCCAGAGTTCTCAATACCCTCGATGTCGTCGACCATGTAAACCTGCCTCTCCTCGGCAGAAAGAGGAACGCCAATGGCAGCACCTGCGGGCGAGACGTGCTTGAAGCTGGCAGCAGCAGGGTAGTTGAGAGCCTTGCTCAACTCCTGAACCAGCGGCCATGCGTTCAGAGCATCCAACAAGTTGATGTATCCGGGCGAGCCACCGAGGACCTTGAAAGGCAGAGGCTTATCGGGCATGGATACGGTCGCGGGCTTCTGGTGAGGGTTGGCACCGTAGCGGAGAGGCAAGAACTGCTCACCCTCGCCGGCATACTTCTTCCTGAAGAATTCGGAGATGGCGCTGTCATATGTGGAAGTCTGCTCGAAAGCCTTGAGCGCGTAGCGCTGCCTGCTCTTCTCGGAAACCTCGCCGTTGTTGCTCTTGAGCTCTGTAAGGAGGTCGTGGTAATCGTTGGGGTCGCTGACGATGGTGACGCGTGCGTGGTTCTTGGCCGCAGCTCGCAGAAGAGTGACACCACCGATGTCAATCTCCTCGACAGCCTCGGGGATGGTGACGTTGATCCTAGCAACGGTCTCTGAGAAAGGGTAGAGGTTGCAGACGACGAAGTCGATCTTCTCGATGCTGTTGGCAGAGAGATCGGAGTCATCCGAGTCGAGGTTGCGCGCGAGAATGCCGCCGTGGACAGCTGGGTGAAGAGTCTTGACGCGTCCACCCAACATCTCAGGCGCCTTGGTAATGGCAGAGACGTCCTCGACCTCAAAGCCAGCCTGACGGATCATCTTGGCTGTTCCGCCAGAGGCAAGGAGCCTGACATTAGCCTCCTTGAGGCCCTTAGCCAGGTCCAGCAGACCTGTCTTGTCATAGACGGAAATGATAGCTTTGCGCTGTTAGTCCTGCGAAATATGGTTGTTGGAGGGCAATACCTACCAGTCTTTTGGCCACTCATGTTGACTGAGGTCTTCAATGACTATGTGTTGTCAATTGAAGTGCAAAAGAGAATAAAGCAAAGGGTATCTGGGGTATATGAAAAGCACTGGCGCCCAGCGTGGGGTGTCTTCATATTTTTGCGCAGCAATCTGCCCCGCTGTGACGATGCTCCTTCCCCTCCGGTTCCGATTGCGGAAGCTGCCATTCGCTACAGCTGCCTCCAGCGGAGGCGCTACTGAAAAACACGCTGAACAGTTCCGCGTGTACCAGCAGAGAAGCAGTCCCCAAAGCTGGTGCGCCATGATACACTGTAGTCTCCCTGTCTGGATTACCGCACTCAAAATGTAGAGCTCCGGTGCATACCCCAGCTTCATGACCATGACTAGCGCGCTAGCCTCGGCTCTCCTTGTCGAGCGAGATCTTACGTGACGACCTCCCTCGACCTCGAGGCAAGACAACGGGTTCCTGCGGATAGTCGCTGTTCTCGTGTCTGGGTCGAGTCAAATATACTTGTTTGCTTTTTTTGTGCCAGAAATTACTCGCCTTGTTCTGCGCAACTTCATTGTGTCTTATGTGCTAGCTTTGTCGTAGCAACCAACTAAATTACAGCTGCTGTCGGAAGCCAGCACCGAGTGCCAGTATGTCAGGTCAAACGGACGCCGAGACTCTGATTGCGCATCTGAAGTCTGTCCTGCTCGAGCTCAATGCGCGCCCATATCCCGAGGTCGCGTGCCCTCCAAAGGTCCCCAAACGTGCCAGCGTCGCGCTGATCCTACGCGTACAACCAAACTATCATCACTGGCCGGCATATCCAGATAAGCCCCTGCATTCAGCGTCACAGCACCCGCCGAGACCACGTCGACGGTCGTCTGCTGCGTCAGGCTCTAGTCAAAAGCTCAGCTTCGAGGATATCCTCCATGCTTTCTTCGAGCAAGACTGGGTGAAGCATGGCGACCCTGAAGTACTTTTCATCAAGCGAGCGGCAAGGATAGGAGACAAGTGGAATGGCCATGTCGCGCTGCCTGGAGGAAAGCGGGATCCAGAAGACGACGATGACGCTGTTACGGCTATGAGGGAGGCACTGGAGGAGGTGGGCATTGATCTGGGATATCACAATGCCATCGCCGTGGGAAACCTGCCTCAGCGGATAGTCACCACAAGCTGGGGGAAAGTTCCGTAGGTTATACTGAACGTGGAGATTCTGCATCTGCTGACGAGCACAGACTCATGGTATTATGCCCGTACATCTACCTCCTTACCTCGCCGAATTATCCCACCCAACGCCTCCAGCCTACCGAAGTAGCGTCCTCGCACTGGGTCCCAATCCGCGCACTCCTCTCCCCCGCCCTACGAACGCACGAATATGCCGATGTGTCTGCACGTCTTGCAAAATCTGAGCTTGGCATAAAGCGTTGGTTTCTCCAGGCTATGCTGTCGAAGATGATGTTCGCAGCCATTCGCCTCATACCCTCAAACTCCACTCATTGCTCCACGATACCAGACTTCGCGCCTGCTTTCAGTGCACCACCGAAAGGTACAGGAACACATTTGAAAGAGCTCGTATTCGGCGAGGACAGAAGTGATGGGAAACCGCCTCTGCTACTATGGGGTTTGACACTAGGCGTTGTGAGCGACTTCCTGGAGCACATCCCTCCGCACAATGCGCTAGAGCTGTGGACTTATCCCACGTTTACAAGTTGGGATGTAAGGTTCGTGATGTGGGCTATGTCATACAGATTCCGCAGACAGAAGTCTTTGGAAATGTCTACAGTCACTACGCATTCATCAACAACTGCTGGCGAGCAGGATCTCCCAGGATTTGGAAGTGAAGCAGTAGGCCCGATCTTTGCTGAAAGCGAGCAGAGTCAAGACAAGCCTGGTGAAGTTGGCATAGCGGGTCTGGGCGTAGGTCGGGGCTGGGGACAGACTGGGCGTGCAAAGATGGTCGCGAGAGGTGCGGCTGTCAATTCGATGCTGGAGGGATATTACCCTATCGTCAGGAAAGCTGTAGCCACGGCGCTCGCAGGAAGAATTGCTGCTGTTACACTGCTGGCATTTATTGCTTGGAAGCAGACCGATTGGCAGAGGGTAGCGAAGTTTACTCTGGACCTCACACGTACATGACATAGATTTCCTGTAGCATAGACAGGGGACAATATACTACCTTATCAGCGCCAGTCTTGGCATGTTGCAGATTTGGTGAAAGTCAACATGCTGAGCAGAGAAGCCCAATTACAGTCATAGTGGCCTAGACAAACGACGAGGTCTTCGAGACTGCTAAACATTTTGGTAGTCGCACTTGCGCCTTGGTCTTTGCTCAGTGTATCGTCAGAAGTACTGCACGAAGTAGCGCCGCCCGTTGACTGTCCTGCCAAGATTAGTTGAGTGACTCCACAACCCAGCTCCACGTCTGGCAGTATTCTGCAAGAGTGCTCCGACGCTAATTGCCATCTCAAGCATGGGAAGGACCCGTCAAGGGTCGGTAAGGGGCGATCGTGCGTTGAGAAGCGTAGGAATTTGGCATGTGAAAGTCTGGAGAAGACCCACTCTGAGACAACGTCAGACAGAAAACATTATGCAAGAGGTACCGGTCTGCTGGTCAATCACCACGTCGATAGAAATCTCTGGTTTGTCGAAGATTTGAGCTGGAAAGGCGTCTTCTCAAAGTTAACTTTGTGGTCGTCAAGCTTCACTGCACACTCGTAGCGGGTCATCACCGGCTGCAATCTCAAGATTTTGGCATATGGCCATGAGACTGCGCTCTCAGTGTATCTCCAGAGTAGAAACGCGGTCAGAGCTTGTAAGCAATGACCGCCCGTAATCAAGCCATGTGTTGGCGATCGGTTGCGATTGGCCACCAAACTCGACCGACTTCTGCAAACAGTTGGGGATTTCCGCCAGCGGCTCTCAAGCTGTGCCACCCATATCGGCACCCCTCTTTCACATGAGTTGTCAGGATGCTTGGAAGCGTGCACTAGATAACAGTTTTGACTAGGTAGGACGTTATGTGCGCAAACGCATGTGAACAAAAACCTCCAAAGACTGTCATCTATCTGTAGATCAATCGATACACAGCTGAAGCTTACTGTCCGAACATTTGACGTGTGTAGCTCGTAATTGTTACGGTCAGCATGTTCACCAGGATGCTCCGAAAACTCGGTCAGTAGATGACCGCCTCAATCTTCGCCACTCAGGAACGAGACAGCTAAAGATTCGGGCTGTGGTATGACGACCCAATCACAAAGCGCACTAAGGCGGCCCTGCAGCAACTTCTCAACCCTGGAACAGATCCCGGCTGCTTTTCGCGGCGAGGTCTACCGGCAACGTTGCGCAATTGTGCCCGCTGAAAGCTGAACGGCCATTTTAGCATTATGTCTGCAAGCAACATTTGGAGTGCTCAGTACACGAGGTATCTTGTTAAAACTCGGCCTGGCCTCGGGTACTGGCACAAAGCGGGTCGGCAAGTTTCTTACCTGCTCAATCCAGCCTCTAGGCGAGACGATATAGCAAATCAGCGGAAAAGAACGCGTGACAAGTGCTGCAAACCGGCGGTCTGAAGGCCGTGCTCGAACGCCAAGCGAGCGGGCAGAGGGAATCGGCATTACAGCCAGCCCCAGATAGAGCAAGAGAGAAGCGTGTTGAGGCTAGAGAATGTGCGAGCTTTGCCGCCACTGTGGACACTGCACTGCAAGCTGTGTTTCGCAGCCGGTGCAGCTCTCAGTGAGTTCAATGCGGTGGCAAGTGTGCCCATAAGAAACAGTCTGGCGATTTCCCGAGTGGGTTGATAAAGATCGGAGTGCATTAGCATTCTGCTGTCCTATTGGTGCCCCTGCTCTCGAACACCCTTTCGCGACTCTAACCCGTTCGTGCCCAGGGTCTAGGTAACTAAAATTCCATCGACACCGCCTGGGGCATCTGGTGCTTTAAAAACTGCAAGCCCGCTCTCGGTCAGCCCTCAATTCCCTCAGGACTCTTTCAATCCTCCGTGAAGGTCTTCATCCTATCGTTCTTTGTGTCGTTGCAGGCATTCGACCTCAACAACGATCTACATCCCCAACAAGTTCCCTGCAACCTGTCCCTGCTTCTGCCCCTCCCATCGTTTTGAAGGGCCGCTGTTACCATCCCTATCGACAGCTCATTTTTTGTTTTCAAGATGGCTGCTACCACCACCGCCCGCCCTGCGGGCGCTCTGAGGCGCAATGTCACCGCCGATTCGGCTCCTTCGACCATTGCAAACTCGCCATCTGACTCTCCTGCCGGATCGGCCTCCAACACCTCCCTCTCGTCGCTTGCCTCTGAGGCTGAGGCTGCTGCTAAGCCCACTGGCAAGCTCATCGACACGTACGGCAACGAGTTCGAGATCCCCGACTACACCATCGGCCAGCTTCGCTCTGCCATTCCTAAGCACTGCTTCGAGCGCTCCGCTATTCGCAGTCTGGGCTACGTCGCTCGCGACATCATCCAACTCGCGACCGTCTTCTACATCTTCTACAACTATGTGACGCCTGAGACCGTCCCCTCGATGCCCGTCCGCGCCGTCCTGTGGACCCTGTACACCTTCGTCCAGGGTCTGTCTGGTACTGGTCTCTGGGTCATGGCCCACGAGTGCGGCCACCAGGCCTTCTCTCCCTCCAAGGTCCTCAACGACACCGTTGGCTGGATCTGCCACTCTGCTCTTCTTGTGCCTTACTTCTCCTGGAAGATCTCCCACGGCAAGCACCACAAGGCCACTGGCCACATGGAGCGCGACATGGTCTTTGTTCCCAAGACCCGTGAGGTATACGCTACTCGCGTTGGCAAGTTCGTCCACGAGCTTCACGAGCTCACCGAGGAGACCCCTATTGCTACCCTCATTCACATGGTCATGCAGCAGCTCGGTGGCTGGCCCATGTATCTGATCAGCAACGTTACCGGCCACAACTTCCACGATCGCCAGTCTGAGGGCAAGGGCGTCGGCAAGAAGAACGGCATGTTCAAGGGTGTCAACCACTTCAACCCCTCTTCTCCTCTCTACGAGAAGAAGGACGAGAAGCTCATTCTCCTGTCCGACCTCGGCATTGCCATCACCCTCGCTGGTCTTACCTGGGTCGGCAAGAACTACGGCTTTGCCAACCTCCTCGTCTGGTACATTATCCCTTACCTGTGGGTCAACCACTGGCTCGTTGCCATCACTTTCCTCCAGCACACCGACCCCACTCTCCCTCACTACGACGCAAAGACCTGGACATACGTTCGCGGAGCCGCTGCTACCATCGACCGTGAGTTTGGCTTCATCGGACGCGTTATGCTCCACGGTATCATCGAGACCCACGTCCTCCACCACTACATCTCCACCATCCCCTTCTACAACGCGGACGAGGCCTCCGAGGCCATCAAGCCTGTCATGGGCAAGCACTACCGCTCCGACACTGAGGGTGGATCTCTTGGTTTCCTTCAGGCCATGTACAAGAGCGCTCGTTGGTGCCAGTGGGTCGAGCCTACCGAGGGCGCTACTGGTGAGGCCGCTGGTGTCCTTTTCTTCCGCAACCACAACGGTCTTGGTACACCCCCTGCGAAGCTTGCTGCCCCGGCTGCTAAGCCCACCGCTGGCAAGGGCGCAAAGATGGAGATCGGTCCTCAGGACGAGTAGAGTGTGTTACGACAATGGTGTGATCTAGTGCAGATCACTCCGTACCTGGTGAAAAGGCGTTCTTGGGTAAGGTCGGCTCTTCTTTCGCTTGGAGTTGGTCATTAGAACTACATAGAACGTAGAACTCAATTCCTGGCTTTCGTGCCATTCAAGACAAAGTTTAAGCGCGTTGGCAAGACAATGAAGAATACGAATTACTTAGCAACAATGCCGTCCAAGATGCAGTGATGTGTACGGCCAAAATGCGGTCCAGAGACGGTGTCATGGTGAAGCGTGACAGGTCCCCGCAGCATCCGAGCAGGCGTCAGTCCTCAGACAAGTGTGTTATTATGTCACACATAGCTACATGGCACCGCCGACTCAACGCGCCACAGCTGCGAAGCCACAACAAGGCTGTCCCTTGCGTGTTGCCTGCTTCGACAGCTCACAGACTCTGTTTAACAAAGCATCCATCAAAAGTACAGTATGTAGCGACGTTGGTAAGGAACAAGATATCATCAGATGCCTCCTCTGCTCCAGCTACCTCGCACGGTGAGTCGTGCTCTGGGACACGTAATAGAGGAGAGTCGAGTAGATGGCTCGACCTTCCTACAATAAATTGTGCCCGGTAATGAGTGAGGAGAGAAAGAGGGTGAGGGCTGCTCGAGAATTTTGTCTGCGGGCAGCGTGCGCTCGGACGCGCCTGACCAATCACCACGCTTGCCAATTTGGATGACATGTGGTCCGGGCATTAGCATCGACATCTTGCTGCACTGCACATCGTCCCGCAACAACGACGTCCCATCGCCCCCGTCACACGCCTCCAACATGCTGAGGCAACAATTGATCCGGTCGCTGAGGAGGCCTGCCCGCAGCGCAGCTCTCAATGGCAGCCGGGCTTTTACCGCCTCGGCCCCCCGGCCTGCAGAGGTCGAGCTCACAATCGGTTTGTGCCACCCCCATTTGCCTGCGACTGCGCCCGCTGACAGCCTCCGCAGATGGAAAGAAGGTCTCAATTGAAGGTACGCCGCCTCACTGATCCCCCTTCGCAGCTGCAGAGCCAGTCCTGACGCCCCCGAACAGCTGGCTCCGCCCTCATCCAGGCCTGCGAGAAGGCCGGAAGCACCGTCCCGCGATACTGCTACCACGAGAAGTTGATGATTGCCGGTAACTGCCGCATGTGTCTGGTCGAGGTGGAGCGGGCTCCCAAGCCAGTCGCGTCGTGCGCGTGGCCGGTGCAGCCAGGCATGGTTGTCAAGACGAACTCGCCGCTCGTCCACAAGGCGCGCGAGGGCGTCATGGAGTTCCTGCTCGCCAACCACCCGCTCGACTGCCCCATTTGCGACCAGGGTGGCGAATGTGATCTCCAGGACCAGTCGATGAGATACGGCGCTGACCGCGGTCGATTCCACGAGATTGGTGGCAAGCGTGCCGTCGAGGACAAGAACATTGGCCCTCTGATCAAGGTAGGAACTATGGCAGAAGGCGCTCGAGTGTTGCGCTGACAGCTGCCAGACATCCATGAACAGGTGCATTCACTGCACACGATGCATCCGTTTCTCCAATGATGTCGCTGGTGCCCCCGAGATGGGTTCTACTGGCCGTGGCAACGACCTCCAGATTGGCACATACCTCGAGACTTCCCTGGATTCCGAGATGTCCGGAAACGTTATCGATCTCTGCCCCGTCGGTGCCCTGGTTTCGAAGCCCTACGCCTTCAAGGCTCGTCCTTGGGAACTGTACAAGACAGAGACTGTTGACGTCCTCGACGGTCTTGGCTCTAACATCCGCGTTGACTCCCGCGGTATTCAGGTCATGAGGATTCTGCCCCGTCTGAACGACGACGTCAACGAGGAATGGATCAACGACAAGACCCGTTTCGCCTGCGATGCTCTTAGCACACAGCGCCTGGTGAACCCGCTCATCCGTGTCGACGACCAGTTCCAGCCCGCATCCTGGGAGCAGGCACTTGTCGAGATCGGTAACGCGTTCAAGAAGATTGCACCAAAGGACAACGAGATCAAATTTGTTGCCGGTCACCTTGTCGAGGCTGAGACTCTCACCGCCGCTAAGGATCTCGCCAACAAGCTCGGCTCCGACAACCTGGCTCTTGATCAGCCTGGAGGCAGCCAGCCCATCGCCCACGGTGTTGATTCTCGCGCCAACTACTCATTCAACTCGAAGATCTACGGTGTGGAGGAGGCCGACGCCATTCTTCTGATCGGCACCAACCCCCGCCACGAAGCCGCCGTTCTCAACGCTCGTATTCGCAAGCAGTGGCTGAGGTCAGACCTGCAGGTCGGTCTTGTTGGTGAGGACTTCGAGAGCACTTTCGAGTACTCGAACCTTGGAGCCAACGCCAATGATTTGAAGAGCGCTTTGTCTGGTGAATTTGGCAAGGTTCTCCAGGGCGCTAAGAAGCCCATGATTATCGTTGGTAGCGCTGTTGCTGAGCACCCAGATGCCAAGTCTATCTTCGAGCAGGTCGGTTCTTTCGTCGAGAAGAACAAGGACAGCTTCGCTACATCCGAGTGGAACGGTTACAACGTTCTCCAGCGCACAGCTTCCCGCACTGGTGCTTACGATATTGGCTTCACTGTTCCCTCGCCTGAGGTCGCCAACACCAAGCCCAAGTTTGTCTGGCTGCTCGGCGCTGATGAGATCAACGAGGCTGAGCTGCCCAAGGACGCTTTCGTTGTCTACCAGGGTCACCACGGTGATCGCGGTGCTCAGCTTGCCGATGTTGTCCTTCCCGGTGCCGCTTACACAGAGAAGTCTGTCACATATGTGAACACTGAGGGTCGTGTTCAGATGTCTCGTGCTGCTGTTGGTCTGCCAGGTGCCTCGAGGGAGGACTGGAAGATCATTCGTGCGGCTTCAGAGTACCTTGGCGCGCCTCTGCCCTACGATGATGTGGAGCAGCTTCGTGACCGCATGGAGGAGATCTCGCCCGCTCTTAGGCGATACGACTTGGTCGAGTCAACTTCTCTGCCCGGCCTGAGCAAGGTCCAGCTCGTAGACCAGAACAAGAGCTCGTCGATCTCTGGCCAGGCTCTTGAGAAGCCTATCAAGAACTTCTTCTTCACAGACGCCATCTCGAGAAAGTAAGTCAAACAGCTACACCATTTCTTATCTCTCATACTGACTGATGACCTAGTTCACCGACTATGGCACGATGCTCGGCAGCCAAGGAGCAGAAGAACCCTAAGACCAACTTCATGGCACCTGGATACCCCGATCCTCAGGTCGGCTATGGGCCTCAAGGCACACCCCAAGTCGCGTCCGCAGCCAACATCTAAGCTAATTTCAAGGATGGGTTCGAAAATGGGGGGAGTTTTGAATTGTACATAGGCTCACATTTTCCTTTATCAGTTCTGGCATGCGACTTGCATGATGTAGAGTTTATGAGAATACCAGCGTATCTGTTCAAATACCTCACATACTATCTTTTCGTGAAGCTCGAATCTTGGTCATATCCTAGGGTTGCACGCACCCTACACTGCATAGGAGTTGCGCGAAATCATGGACGCTACGCCAAGCACGCTAACCCGGTCTTATTCCAGGCTGAATCATAGAGATCGCTCCGTAACTCGAAAACCTGCCACTTTCTCCTCACAAGAACAGACATTTGTCTATACGCACCATCTAACAAATGATTAAGGCTCTGAGCCAGCTCCCGTTCGACATCGTTGCCTCTCCAGTCAAGTGAGCTTGACCAGCACGCCTCGCTGTCACTTTGTGTACTCAAACAGCCAACCCCACATCTACCATAGCTTCGGTTTTCTCGACACCTGCTATCTTGCAAAATATCAACCACGATGCCCACGCTCGCTTTAACAAACTTCAACATTGTGTGCGCGTCGCTTGGCGGTTTCATCACCTTGTTCGGCCTTGTTTCTTACTTGATGAAGGAGAAATTCTACTTATCAGAAGCGTGTAAGTGTAACAAAAGGGAAAAAGTCTTTGCCATAAATCTTACATCTGCAGTGATATCTCTGATCGCTGGACTCGTGTTTTCCCCGCATGCGACAAACTGGATCCGTCCTCTCGACTATGCCCTCAACTCTGTCGAAAACCTGGATGCCATTACTTTGTATTTCACTCGCGTTGTACTCGGAGTGCAATTAGTTCTTGCCGGCGTACAACTGCCCTCCAAGTACCTAAAGACAGAATGGAAGAGCTTGACTCTGCTTGTTGGCCCGGTCATGACGGCTATGTGGATCGTCACCAGCTTATTGGTTTTTGCAATGGTCCCCCACATAAGCTTCCTGCAAGCCTTGGCAGTTGGAGCTTGTGTTACTCCCACGGATCCGGTATTGTCTAACTCCATCGTTAAGGGCAAGTTCGCGGACAAGAACATCCCCAAGGAACTACAGAAGATTATCGTTGCTGAGTCTGGTGCTAACGATGGCCTGGGCTACCCCTTCCTATTCCTGCCGCTGTATTTGATTCAGCATATTGGGAGTCACGGCAATGATGCGTTTGGCCAAGACGGGAAGGCCAGTACCGCCATTGGACTCTGGTTTGGAGAAACATTGGGATACACTATCATCTTGAGTGTGATCTATGGCGCCGTCGTTGGATGGTTGGCGAAAGAGCTTTTGCACTGGGCTGAGGAGAGGAAGTACGTGGATCGCGAAAGCTTCCTCGTGTTTGCCATCACCCTCGCTCTCTTCATCGTCGGTACTGTGGGCATGATCGGAAGCGATGATGTTCTAGCGTGCTTCATTGCCGGCAATACTTTTACTTGGGACGACTGGTTTCGCCTTGAAACAATGGACGACTCTTTTCAGCCAACTATCGATATGCTCCTCAACGTATCGATATTCATTTGGTTCGGGGCGATCTGCCCTTGGGCGGAGTTCTACCATAACGATGTGATTCCCATCTGGCGTCTGGTCATCCTTGGTGTGCTCGTCCTCTTGCTTCGCCGCCCGCCCATCGTTTTTGGAATGCACAAGCAAATCCACCAGATCGAGGAGAAGCGTCAAGCGCTCTTCGTTGGCTTCTTCGGCCCGATTGGCGTCAGTGCTGCGTTCTACCTCTACGTCAGCATTGAGTTTCTCCACAAGCTCAAAGTTGACGGAGAAACCAGAGAGGATGCCCTTTATCTCATCGATGTCATGAACGTCGTGATCTGGTTCTTGATCATCTGTTCAGTCATTGTCCATGGTCTTAGCATTCCTCTAGGCAAACTCGGGTTCTTCATTCCCAGAACCTTGTCCCGCGCTATCTCGTCTCGGAGTGAGGACCCTGAACCGTTCTATATTCCAGAAGGTGCGGAAGACGCCACCACAGACATTGAACAGCGACTTCGACGCCGTCCAGGATGGTCGCGCACGGGCGGTGATTCGCTACCGAACCGCGTCGTTCGTATCGGCAGGACGATTATCCAATCAGGCAGTAACTCAAGAACCCATTCTAGGAGCAATGTGCACACTCCAATGCCGTTGTCGAAAGCGCCAACGATCGCGCGAGCTGAGGGAGATAGTGCTGAAGCAAGTGCAGCGGCTAGCACGGCAGATGTGGGCTTGCAGAGGACTATCCGCTTTCCTGATGAAGAGCCAGTGGCAGCGAGGCCGCAGATCTAAGGATCTGCCTTAGTCAACTCATGAACGTCCCCATTAGATCAGTGTCGGTTACTGACATGATCAAAAGAGCTATGTTGGTGAAAAGTATGTGTATGGGGAGAAGTACGGAGTTAAGAAATTGTACAGAGATACTGCACAGTAGTCACTGGATGTTTTGCAGGGCTTCAGTTATAAAGCAACAAAGAGGAGAGGCAGCCGCTGGATAGCGTCGTCGACTTAGAATTTACTTCGGCTGTACAATGGGAATTGAATCACTCCACTAATGTTGTAATTCTTGGGTGCTGTGAGGTGCTCGCTTGAAGCCGGTAAGGTGTGAAAGACGTCAATAATGTTGGTAATGCGTGTATGGAAGGCTATGTCGCAGGACTCACGAGGAGCGGACCCACAGTACCGACGTTGCGGTGCGCTCAAATTAGGTATAAGGACGTTCGATCTGAAGCTTTCGATTGACATTGAAGTAGCTGGAGAAATGGTTGACAGTGATATAAATGGCTGATATTGGTCCAACTGAATACGAGCCAGTGTTGCAGTTCTTTTGAGCAGAACGATGATCGCTCGACTAAGCCTCTTACGAGAGAAGAGCTCACAAAATTATACAAAGTGATCAACGAGATTGACAACAGTGTGAAAGGTGCCGACGTCACATCCAGGCTCGCTTATGTAAACCAGCCCAGCGTGCTGCCGCTCCACCATTGGCTGCGCAAATCCTACACACGCGCATCCATTTCCCTTGTCGGACGCTTTCAAGATCAGCTGCAATGGCCTCAAGCGACGCACAAGGCACGTCCTACGAGGAAGAGCACGTGCACGAGGTCTATGAGCAGATCGCCTCGCACTTCTCCTCGACGCGATATAAGGTGTGCGTCGCCGCTCCTTCTTTCGCTACGCAAACTGACTAACCACATCCAGCCGTGGCCGATAGTCGAGCGGTTTCTCAAAGAGCAGAATGATGGCGCCATTGGTGCGGATGTGGGGTGTGGTAATGGGAAGTACTTGGCTGTCAACAATCGGGTTTTCATTGTTGGGTCTGACCGGTATGTTGCATTGTATCTTGCTATCAAGCCGTTCGTGAAGATAGAGCGGAGGCATATTGACAACCAACCAGCTCAACCAACCTGGTGAACATTGCTAAGCAACATGAGCCGCATGACGTGGTCGTGGCGGACAACCTTTCTCTGCCGCATCCGCCACATACGTTCGATTTTGCCATCTCAATAGCGGTTGTGCACCACTTGTCTACGCCAGCTCGGCGCGTGGAGGCTGTGAAGTGCATTTTAGACCTGCTGCGCCCTTCGCCGCAAGGCGTGAGCGGGAGTGCTGGTAGAGCTTTAATCTATGTCTGGGCGTTGGAACAGAAGAGCAGTAGGCGAGGCTGGGACGAGGGGGGTGAGCAGGATGTTATGGTGCCATGGGTGATGACAGCGAAGAAGGAGAAGGTGCCGAAGAAAAGGAAACAGAAGAGGGGAGATGATGAAATTACAGCAGCAAATGACGGCGAGGGTGAGAAAGAGGGTGGGACGCAGAGCGAAGAGAAACTGGAGACACCAGAAGTGAAGCCAGAAGGTGACAAAACTTTCCTGAGATATTACCACCTCTACAGGAAAGGGGAACTCGAGGGAGACATCGAGCAGGCTGGCGGATGGGTGCTCGAGAGCGGATATGAGAAAGATAATTGGTGGGCAATAGCGAGCCTTGAATAGTTTTAGAGGCTTCGATACCAGGCGCACAAGGCTGGATATGGCTTATTATCTTTATCTACTTCTTATGAACCAACGTCATTCTCATGTTCCGAGCAGCTGTTGCCCAATACCTGCTTTTGGACCAAACTATGCTTTGGTCTTTGCGGACCGCAACAGCAGAGCATGTGTGCTCTCTGTCAGAGGGAAGAGCTGGTAGTAAAATCCTACAGCTCCAGCCACCAGGATCACGTAGTATGCCACGGTCCACACGACACCCTTCCCTTGATACGCCGCGGCGCTCTTGGAGCCATCGTTCTTCTTATCAACGTCCGGTGGACCTATTGGAACACCAGCTTCCACTCCCACGCGCCCGTAAAAGCGAGGCAGGCCCATCCAATTGCAGAACGAGTGCGCCAAGATGCAAGTGTAGACGTTGCCCGTACGCAGATACAAGAAGGTAGCGAAGAAGCCGAACAACGAGGTGTATGTGAATTGGAACAGCGAACGCAGCGAAGCCATCAGCATGGGCACCTCAGGGTGCGTAATGTGGAACTCGTAGAGGTGGTGGACGTGGGCAATGCCGAAGTACAACGGAGTCATGAAAACGATCTGCTTCTCAGTGAAATGCGCCAGCAGGTGCAGAGGAACCATGAGCGAGCGCCATACAATCTCCTCGCTGACTGGCCCCTATATCGAACGTCAGCGCGGTCATACACCGTGAGGTTGTCAAACTTACCACTACAAAGTTCCTGTATCCAATCCAACTGCTAAGTGTCTCGTGAAGACCTCCCAACTTGATCCAGTCTTTCCAATCACCATCTACAATTCCATTCTCGAACAGAGGTCCGGCAAAAAGAATGCATACTAGGAGCATACCTCGCGCAATGTCGATGACGGAGATAGGCCAAATCCCGAGCAAGTGCAGCAATTGGGAAGCCGTGACATCATGCTGGTGCAGGTACAATGCTGTGATGAGCGTACAGATGATGGTGGAAAAGGTCACTGCCCGAGTCCGCGCGCGTATAGACGAGGGCGCATCGCGGGTAAGGGTTGGAGAGGGTCGAGTTGCCGAAGATAGATAGAACGGAAGCACATAGATAACCACGAACGCAGTCTGCAGATACTCAGTCAGTCCTGTATTTAGAAGCGTTCGGTGTGGTGGTCATGATAGGGCAGGAACGCTTGCAGTAGTGGAGGGGTGGGTGACTTGAAACGCACCGACAGGAGAGCCGCAGCGGTGGGAGACACAGTTGGCGCCTTGGGAACTGGCAAGAGGTTAGATCTCATCGTACTACAGTCCTGGTGCGAACGCTGAGCAGCGAAACAACAATGCAGGAGGCGATTCACTGGTGTGGGGTCGCGCGGGCGTTAAAAACATGTAGGGTGCAAGGGCGGCGCACACAGGCCAACCATTGTTCTCAGACTTACTGCCTCTGACAATCCCATACATGTCGCTGAGGCGCTCTCGCCAGCCGACTGCAGGTGGTGGCATCGTGCGCTGTTGGTCGTCGCAAGCCTGCTGCACTGGCCTGGGCGGTCTGTCTAAGGGAACTGCGACGCTGGGCTGATCTGACTCTGTATATGTATATGTATATGCACGAGCAGCCCCCGCGCGCACCGCACTCTTCTGTCGCCCGTATTGTTTGTCCCGACTACGGCATCGCTTACCACCACCGCGGCTGCAAACACCGACACCGCGTGCGCTCCAGACTTCCTCTCCGTCCGATTCGACTCGCGCCAATTCACCTCCGGCGCCTTTGTCCCCCCATCCGCGCATCCCTGCCTGGTGCAGCGCGCACAACCGCAGTGGCCAGCCGGCATCCAGTGAAGATCAGGGGAAGACCGTAATCTGGTCCGTGGCAGCACGTCACTGGCCCGTTGGATCCTTCTAACCTCAACCTCATTTCGCGTCCAGCCCACTACGCGTCACGTTGTTTATCGATAATTTGACAAGGGGCCAGCGTGGGCAAGAGCGAGGGGTTCCTGGAGACAATCGCATCGCAAGGCGATCCTGCGACTCATAGAACCAGTTGCTGGGGAGCGCATCGCCAATTTCCTCAATTTCCTGAAAGAGAGATCTCTGCACAATTCGACCTGTTGCGGCACGTGCTCCGCTGTCGAACCAGGGGGAGGCTGCACAATTGGCCCAGCACTGAGCTCCCTGCAGCTCGCAGCGCGAACCTGCATATCTCGCAGCAGCCAGTTTCGACGACTAGGCCGAGGCGGCCGGCCAGCCTTCCTGGGAGTTTATCATCTGGCGTCCAGTCCTCACCTCTATTCTCTCTTTTTCGAAACTTCGCGCTTCTTAATGGCCTTGAGCCCCAAGCTGTCACTCTTTTGACATGTTTCTACATTGTTTCTTGCCATTCCTTCTTTGAACTGACGTTTCAAACGTTTCTTTTCCTGCCGTTTTCCATATTCCTACCCTTATCCTTAATGGTTCGTTTCAGCTGGTCCACACGCGTCAACAACCTCACGTTTTGTGGCACCTGGCACAGCATCACTCCACAGCATGTCTTCCAACCCAGATCGACGCCATCGCGCAACATCATCGCAAGACACCATCACATCGCCAACCGCGCAACAACCTCCCAAATTTACCCCGTCATCGCATTTGCGCTTGACACCCTCCAATCGCACATCGCTATCCGAAGCATCCAACACATCCAGCCGTCACTCAGCCTCAACCATCCGCATTGTTGACGACCCTGCGAGAAATGTTTACGACAAATTTCCATTGCCTAGCGAACCCTCGCAAATCTTTCCACCTCCTCGCAATGCGCCAGGTTATGCGTTCGAGACCCCAGGATCTCGCGTTTCAAGTGGCAGCCGGGTAGCCAATGCCCTCGCAAAGTTCGAAGCCATTGGTGCAAGCAGCACCCTTGCACCACAGCCACCCTCCTACCGTCCGAAGAACACCTTCAGACACTCGGCATCGACTAACACGTCTGAGGATGACACCCTTGTGGGAACTGGTAATTCGCGGTCCTCTTTTAGATATTCCCAAGGAAGCACGCCCCCAGTCTCGCCCGGTCAGGCTGAATTAAAGGACTTCGACACAGAACTGGAAGTACTAGAAGAAGAAACCACCCCTCCCGCCCGGAGATCTACTATCCGCCCTGTCCCTCCTTCCTCGTCTGGTGGTGAATCGGTTGAAAGCCGCCTCCGCGCTTTATCGCCTCAGGAATCTGTTGCGTCGTTTGCCTCAAACCCAACCACGGCCTCACCCACGGCCTCACCCTCCTCGCCTAGTAATGCCGATCGAAACGCGACAGGTGTCATTCGACCACTACCGCCTGCCGAATCTGAAGACACTCGGCAACAGGCTCTCGATATTGACGATTCGCATCGACAAGTTGTACTGAAGCCATCTGACGAGTCATTTGCATACTCTGACATTTCGTCCACCAGCATCGAACCAAAGCAACCTACTTACTCGCCATCGCCGCCTCTTTATGAAGCGAGCTCAGCGACCTGGTCGAGCGGAGCCAAAGTCACCCATCCTGTCGTGCGTCCAGCCGCGAATAATCAGCGGGTCATTCCACAGGATACGCCAAATATTGCAGCACGCATGCTTGTTGACCATGGCTTGGAGCACAACTGGAGCTCCCAGCTTTCCACAATCGCCTCTGTCTCCGAGCGCGACTCCCGATCTGTTACGCGCACACCACGCTCATTCAGCCCAAGATCGCAGTCGACGGACAGCTATGCCGAGAAAAGCCAGACCCATCTGCCACTCAGGAGAAGGGGGCAAACGATTGGAAGTTACAATTCGTCATCAGACAACTACTCTTCTTCGCCTTCGGGATCGGTAGTCCCCCTACCGCTGTTCTCGCCGCAATTGTCGCCCTCCGGCGAGTACAATGAGAAGAGCTTTGGAGATGAGGACCTCGATACAGTCTCGCCCCTGCCTCCGTCCAACACAATTCGCATGAAAAATTCTGGTTACCTCCGAAGAAAGGACAGCGAAGCCTCATTGGCGAGCTCAGTGAAATCATCGCGACCAGGCTCGTCGCACTCAGATGTCTCCACATTCAACCGCAGCATTATCCCGGCATGGGCAAGGTAAATTGAGCAATAACGCCTTGCAGAAGCGTCTGCTAACATGGCTTCAGGGCATACTACCAACGCGGCGAACGCATTTCGATGATACCAGCTGCTTCAGAATCGTCCGGCAGCATAAGGCTCGGCACTTCTCACAGCGGTCGCACACACACGCCTTCCGAAAGCAACTTCCCAGCGCACATATATCGTCCCCGAAACCGGCCACACAACAATCGCGCTTCGCACGCCGATACCATGTCTCCCATGTCACTCTCATCAGAACAGCTGATTGACGAGAACGGCTATGCGGCGGGATCTTACCCGCCGTCCGTCAGCGGATGGTCGACACCACACCTTCGAACCGACAGGCGCGGACAACCTCGCTATAGTTTCTGGAAGGCGCCCTCCATGGACAAAGATTTCGGCAGACATCCTTTCAGCCGACAGAACAGGCAAATCCTCCTCTTCACGTTGGGATTCATCTTCTTTCCATCTTGGTGGATTGCTTCCTGCTTGCCGCTGCCGTATGATCCAGCTCTGGTACAGAATGAGAGTCAGGTCGACTTTGAGCAGCAGTATGCGCAACAAATCGCGTTGGCAGACAACAAGGCATATCAGAAGGCCAACTGGTGGCGCAACCTGAACAGAGTGATGTCAGGAGTCGGAACGTATGTGTCCAATGTGCCCAATCCCCTGATCTTCTTACTGATCCGCAACAGGCTCTTAATTGGTGTCATAGTTGTACTAGGCATCCTGGCTTCCAGGATGTAGGCATCTACCATCCAACACACGACCCCATCACCGATCAACCATGCATAGATCCATCTCAAACATTTCCACCATATCGCCGCTATGTATCCACCACATCTCCCGCCATTTCGACATACTCTCTCGATAACGACCAACTTACGACCTCACTGATGCCTTTTATGTCCATTAATGTATCTCCTCGCTATACGACTGATGCTCTTCGAGTTTCCTTCTGGATTTCGATTCGAGTCGCTTTCGGCCGCGCCGTGTACAAAAAACCTTTCCCAGTTCGGGGCGCATCTTGCGCACCCATTGCATACCTTAGCGGGCGTACTGTTTGCTTTCGATTCCCCATTTGTTATATATTCCCGCCGCAATCTGCGCGCCACTTTCTACTTTGTACAACCAAGATTTGAGATCCGGGAGGATCGCTGGAATTGTAGATTTGCACCCGCATAGACAGCACCATGGTGCTCGTCCAAGAATAATTGTAGTTGTAAATATACGCTCGATCCATCAGTACCACAACGTTAAGACGCAGTGAAGACTGAAGATGTTGGCGCAACAATGGCGATCTACGCAATGCTTCCATGTGCACAGGCTCAGCCTCATCCTTCAATTGCTCCTGCGACACCGATGTCAGCGCAGTGACATTGGCAAATTCAGGGAGTGCGGCCTGAGCGCTAATGCATCTAACATATCGGTGCAGCCCTGAGCGCGGCGCACGAGGCTTGCTCGGGTACTGCCTGATCTGCCATACGAGCGGATGTTTCATGTGCTTTGTGCAAGACGATGCAGGCACAGCCTCACGATGACTCTTCACATCTCAGTCATAAAGATTACGGCATCTTTTTGGGAAAAGACAAAGTGGCGAAGTGCAGTTGAGGCTGGAAGTGGCCACTGTCGCCAGCAATTCGTAAGGATGAGTCGAAAGGGTCCGGGCGCTGGTGGGGCAAGCGGACATGATGTCGCTGGTACAAAATGATCTACCGCCGACTGAATTCTTCACAAGGCCGACGAGCTCTACCGCACGCGACTCTACCTGACTTTTTTCCACCACCGAGCTCTCTTGCTCTTTTCCCCTCTCTCTACACTACCGAGAAGCACATATCGCAAATCAACGACACATCATGGCTGTCCGCGCGCAATTCGAGAACTCCAACGAGTAGGTGCAGGGCGGGGCAAATGCGCACAGCGAACAAGTACTGACCGGTGGCGCAGAGTTGGTGTCTTCTCTACACTTACCAATGCCTATGCGATCGTCGCAGTAGGCGCTTCTGAGAACTTCTACAGGTACGCAAAATTCAATATCATATCTCACAGGTGACGGCAGGATTAACCCAAGCGCAGTGTCTTCGAGGCCGAACTCCAGGATGTCATTCCCATCTGCCACGCCACAATCGCCGGAACGCGCATTGTCGGCCGTCTGACTGCCGGTAACAAGAACGGTCTCCTCGTCCCCACCACCACAACCGACCAAGAGCTCCAGCACCTGCGCAACTCGATACCAGACAGCGTCAAGATCCAGAGGATAGAGGAGCGGTTATCAGCCCTGGGCAACGTCATCTGCTGCAACGACCACGTTGCGCTCGTACACCCGGATATTGAGCGCGAGACCGAGGAGATTATCGCCGATGTGCTCGGCGTTGAGGTTTTCAGGCAAACAATCGCGGACAACGTCCTCACAGGCTCGTACATGGCTCTCAGCAACCAGGGTGGCATTGTGCACCCCAAGACATCTATCCAGGACCAGGACGAGCTTTCGAGTCTGCTCCAGGTCCCGCTCGTCGCTGGCAGTGTGAACCGAGGTAGCGCTGTTGTTGGCGCGGGTATGGTTGTCAACGACTGGATGGCCGTCACCGGTCTCGACACAACAGCGACTGAATTGTCCGTCGTTGAGAGCGTTTTCAGGCTCGGTGAATCGAATGCGCCCGGCAACATTAACACCACCCACAAGGATGCTATGGTTGAGTCTTTCTACTAGGCGGTGTCATTGTTGGATGAAGACGGAAAGCCACTGCGCGGCAGGACCATGGCCTTGTTTTTGGAGGAGGTGGACACCATCAGGTGGACGTGTTTATGCTGCGTATTTATTCATTGCAGTGTATTGAAAGAGCTGGTTGTGTATAGGAAGAATCGAGCAAGGTAAAGGTACATTGATAGTATCCATAAGCTCTTCTAGCCTAAGACGAAATGATACCATGACGCAAAAGTGTTTCACATGCGCAAAATCTACAGATCTTGAATGGTTATTTGCTTGTGTCTTTGAATCAATTACCCCAATCTCGGAAAAACTAAGCACAAGTACCTTTGCAGCGGAGCTGTCAAGGTAGGGCTGAAGGCGGTGATGGTTCTGCCACTAGGCTACGCCATCGCTTTCCCTCTCACTTGGGCTTTCCTCCCATCACAAGCGTGCCCGTATAAACAAACACTCAGACTTTACAGTCACGACTGCCCCTATGATTACATGACACCACGCGAGGCGCGTTTGTCTTGCGATCAAGCCGCCACCTATTGCCAGTCCCACGACCATTTACCTCCAAACATGTCTTCGTCAGACTCCAAAGCGCTCACCAAGCGCAGCGCAGCTGGCGCCCTCATGCCGCCTCCTCCTGCGCCGAAGCGAATAAAGCGACCGTCTGTCGTTCTCGACGAAGACACATATGTCTCGGCCGTGTCACACATTATTCGGCGCGACTTCTTCCCCGGGCTGGCTGAGTCGGACGCGCAGCGCGAATATCTGACTGCGCTGGAGAGCAAGGACAAGACGTGGATTCGCGAGTCCGGCAAGAAGCTCACTCAGGTCATGACACCCGTGCCGTATGGTCAGAGGAGGACAGCCGACCGGACTCGACTTGCCAGGCCCGGCCTTAGTTCTACAAACAAGACTCCCAGCGTGTGGGGCGCAGACACGCCAGTTTCTGTCGCCGGAACCGAAGCTGAAGACGAGGATGAAGATGGGCTGGGGAAGCTCGACAAGGTCGATCTGGACATGTCCCTCAACGCCTTCCAGGCAAAGTACACATCGGAGGATCAGGAGAGCTTCAGCGCTATAATCGACAAGCAGAACCAGAAGAAGTTCGAGAAGAACACCTGGCTACACGACGGCAACCGCTTCGCCTCCAAGCAGCGCATTGCCCAGCAGAAAGTCCTCGCCGCAAACGCCGCCTCCGACTCGACAGCTCTCACCGTCCGACCCAGCCAGAACCTCGACGACCGCCCCGCCGCGCCAAACATGCACAAACACACCGCCTTCAACACGCTCATGTTCGGCCCCGACTCGGTAGAATCCTGGGCCCCGACAAACGCTGGCCGCGCAGAAGAAGCTTCGCTCGCCCCTCCGAAACAGACTCGCTATGCAAACACACGCCTCCCCGCCGAATCCGAGCTGCCTCCACGCCCGACAAGCCCAACGCTGTCCGCAATCCGCGACGCCGTGTCCGGTAAACCGCGCCTGGGTGCCAGCGAAGGGGGCTATACAGGCAGCGAGACGCCACGGGTGAACGGGTACGCTTTCGTGGACGCGCAAGCGCCAGACCCCGATTCCGACTCTGACGATGCGCCCGAGGACTTGCTCGAGCGCTTCGGCGTTGCCGCAAGCAAAGCGACGCCCTTCCAGCTGACCGAGGCGAGCGCCCGCGAGAAGATGCATCTCAAGATGGTCGACGCGATTGGCGCGAAGCGCTCAGCCGGTTCCGCCGGCGCAGCAGGACCCAAGGGCACTGGCACTGGCACTGGCACTGGCAAGGGCATGGGCATCTTCACGAGCGAGACTCCGCGGTTCCTCAGCGCGCCTACCCCCGCCGCGAGGCTGGCCGCTCAGACACCCGGTGGTGCGCGCAGGAACAAGGCCGACTTGACCCCCGCGGCCCAGAAGCTGTTCGAGCGTATGGGCACCACCCCGAGAGCAAAGAGTGCTGGAGCTGGGTTTGGGGCTGCTGCGTCTGGGAAGCCGCTGGACTGGACGCCTGCGTCGAGAGGGAAGAAGACGACGCGCTGATGTATCTGCCATGTAGATAGTTAGGAATGGGACTAGACGTGTTTCCGACTGACCCGGCTTGTACGAAGTGCTCGACAGACAAGCCGGCGTTGGTTTGTAGCGGAACCTAGTAGTCTTTTCGAAGCAGGTCGATTATGTGCAGTATTCAAATGTAGTTAATTAACAACCTCTGATTAAGTGTACTGTCTGACTACGTCCTCTCTGCCCTCTCAGTACATGCCGAATCTGCCTCGTTCCTCCCCGGGGAGATGCGGAAAGCGAAGGGGAGAAACCACTAACAGCGATACAGGGACAAGGAAGGGGACAGCAAAGTCCACGCTATGCAAAACGCCGATGCTAAAAAACCCCAGAGTAAAGCAAAGCAAAGAAGCAGCAGAGAAAAGCAAACAATGTCGAGCCCGCTGTGGTAAACCGACGTTACCATGGTAATAGAACCAGATCCCCTCCTCCCTCTAACCCCGGATTCCCCGTCTTTCATCGATGAAGACTCTGTCTCTCTTCCCGCCGCGTCGGCTTGCCTTTGTCTGTCTGCGTAGTAGACGCCACATCCGGCTTGTGATGGCGAATACGGTTACTCACAGCATCCTGTGAGTCGGGCGACACGGGATTCTCATCCGCAGACGCGACAGATAAGCGAGCATCTGCGTGCGACAGGGCGGGCGAGTCAAATAGCCAAGATCGCAGACGGGTCTCCTAATTACCGCCTCCGCCACCACCACGTCCTCGCCCACCGCCAGGTCCGTTGTACGTCCTGAATTGCGTTCCAGGCGCATGGTAGCTTCTGTAAGGACGTCGAGGCCTACTCTGCGGGCCCATGAAGTTACTGTCACGTCGATCCGTCTGCTCACTGTGCGGGTTGGGCTGCAGTGGAGGCGGTTGCTGCGGTTGTTGTGATATCGATGCCGGGCCTTGCGGTGGTGAGAATGCAGGTGGCGCCGCCGGCTGGCTGTGTTGTGCTGGACCCGCATATGGAGGAGGTGCCATACTAGCTGGAAGTATAGGCTGGCCACCATACTGGTGAATCTTCAGAGGAGGGTATTGAGGTGCGTTTGGTGGAGGTGGGGGTTGGTAAGAACCCGGTGGTGGGGCGTATGCATGCTGATATGGCGAAGGATATGTATGCCCGTATGGACCTGGTGCTGGGGGTGGGTGAGGGGGATGAGATACCGGAGGGTAGTTTGAGGTGGGTGGTTGGTATGTTGGCCTAGATGCCTGGGGTGGCGGAATAGGATCGTAGTGAGCGAAACGGAAGTTCACGGGATTTGTAGGTGGTGGGCCAGGGGGCTTTGGTGGTAAGGAGGCATATGGACTCTGGTGCGCAGGGGCAGGACCGGACCTGCTTGGCTCTGCGAGATAAGGCTGAGGTGGACTGCCCTGATATGGCGAAGGACGCGAGGCCTGTGAACCGCTTTGGCGTCTGTCACGATCCCAGTGCGACTGTCCTCGGTCGTACGACTCTCGGCGATGTGAAGAATGCCCGTTAGTGTCAGAAGCACTCTGTAATCCGGCCGAGGGGTGCTGTGGGTCATACGGGGGAGCGGACTGAGGAGGGGGGTCACGAATGGACCCAGGTCCGCCCTCAGGCCAACGCCTCAGATAGTCAGACCAATGATCTTTGCCCGGAGGAGCTATACCATGTTCTGCTGCTTTTCTATCCAGGAGCTCTCGTATCTTGCGCAATGTATCCCGTGGATCTTTTCTACGTAGAGATTCATCAGCCTCCCGCATCGGCGGCATGTTTGTTTGCGGAGGATGACTAGTTTGCTGCCATGGCAGAGACGCTGGTCGTGTCGGTGACAGCGGTTCAGTGGACGGAGGTACAGGCCCACTCAGCGCATCCATCAACTGCTGATCCACGTGATGTTCCTCTGCCTGCTCTGGCTGATTTACAATAGTCTCTAGGCGAGCAGCATCACCTCGCGACGGTGTTCCATGCAGTATGCTCTTGTCTCGTCCAGATGGTGTACCCGGCGGTAATGGGTCCTGCGCCGGAGGCAGTGACGCTCGGGGTTTCGATACTGGTACATCGGCGTCGTCATTCAACATGTCCATGATTCGGTGAGTCGTGCGAGCAGGGGTAGGCTTATCAGCCGCCTCATGAGCCTGTGCAGCGTGAACTCCATTCGATCCTAATGGAAGAGCTTCCTGTGCAGGAGCAAGCGCTGACTGTGACGTTGGTAGCGGGCTAGCCTGCGCTGACTGTGAGGATACTGCCACAGGCGCGCTCGACGTCTGTATTGGTGAAGATCTTCTTGTAGGGGGTTGCTCAAGGAGGGACTGAGCAGCTTGCTGAGACTTCTCTAGATCGGCTGAGGCTACTGTCTCTGACGCAGGATCATAGAGAGGTCGTGATGCTGAGGCCTCAGCGAGAAGCATGAGCATTGTTGCCTGGTCGTTAGGAATGACCAGACCGGCATCATTAGCAGCATCTACCAGAGTGACGAGGTTGTAATGAGCAATTGCCTCGGTACGGTCAGGTCCAGCAAACTGTGCAAAGCCACCAGAAAGGTCATCGATAGAATCGTCCGCCTCTTCGTTCTTGTCAACGTAGGCGGCACGGGCTTGGTCAAAAAGCTTTCGCCGGGTATCATTTTCAAGCTCCCGATCAGCTTCAACATACGCGCGACTCCTCGATGCGAACTTTGAATTGAGTCTGTCGTCTGAGCCTTCAGTCAAAGCATCTGTGTATGTTGGAGGCAGCACGTTGTCCTGTAGCAAGTCAGATAAAGTAGCAATGGAAAAGCAACATTGACTTGGTCTTACCTCATCGTCCGTAGCATCATCTTGAGCTGCCTTCCATTCGCGTTCCATCTGTTTCAGACGGAAATAGCATCGTTGCAGACAGTCATCCCGAAGATCCTCGAAGCGGTTCTGATGAGCGTTAATTTTCGCTGTACAGACATCAATCTCTACTGACTCACAATGTACTGTTGTTTTTGAATCTGTTCTTCAGCTACGCGAACCCTTTCCAGCTGATCCATCCTCTCTGAACGCCATGCTGCGAGGTAGTCAAGCTGGACATCTCTTTTTCTGTCCAAGCCTTCTATAAGTGGCTTGTATTCCGGACAATGCTTGTGATAGTCCTGGTCTTCATCAAGGTTTCTTGTCGCTCTCTGTGCAAGCTCGTCGAGGTAACCCTTTAGCACTTTTGCGACGCTTCGATAGCTTGTCTTGAGAGTAAGTTGCCGGCGCAGATCCACTTCGACGTTCATGTCCGGATGCGGTTGGCGCCGGCGACCAGGAAGGCGCTTTGAGACCTTTGCAGGCGCGTCGCCATTAGCAGGCAAGACATTCTGCAGGTTCAAGCTGATCGCAACATCAGGAACCTGTTCGGGAGAATTGGGCGCCGTGCTCGCATCTGTCAATTCCGGAGGCTGGTCGGCTGAATCGGCCGGTGCGCTGGCTGTTTTGCGCTTTTTCCGGCGCGGTTGTTGTTCGGAGACATCGCTATGCGTACGGGTCAGAACACCATTTGGTCGCGTTTTGCCGGACTGCGTGGAGTCGTCCGATGCGCGTCTTTTCTTCCCAGCGGTCTTTGATACCTCTGAGATGGCTTTAGATGCAGCCTCGTCCAGCTCCAGGGTTTGAGTTCCATTCATAGGAGTGCTGTTGCCAAATGAACCCTTTGGCGAACCAGAATCGGTCGACATTCGGCTGCGCTTGGCTGGTTCATCGTCAAAGTCTGATTGTTGCGCAACGTCGTTCAATGAACTACGCCGACTGCCAGAAGCTGCACTTGATGGCGCAGCTGGGCTGGTATGATTAGACGACGTCTTTGCAGCACGTCGTGTTGTCATATGTAATGGGATGTCTGGTGCCAACTGGGACTGCTTCCAGTCTTCTCCTTGTTGCTTTCGCTTAGTGGATACTGCACTAGTCCCTGCACGCGCTAGTTGCCAAGTCAGGAACGAGTTGTATGAGAGACAGGTGCAGAAAAGCAGAAGCATTTGCAGTGGAACTTACCAGAAATCCTGGAATTGGCCTTGATCGCCGTTGGGAAATGTTTACTCTTCTTCTTCGGTGGCATCGTGGGAGCCAAGAGTAGCGACCAGTGCTTTGCAGGCTAGTACTGAGGCTGAAGACTGGGCTCCAAAAAATGAATTGTCGGGATCAGAAGAACCTGCAAGAGCAGGTTATAATACCGATTCTTCTTACACAAAGGTGTCGGGTAATACGGGATCTTGATGCAGGCGCAGATCTGCTGAAATGTAAGCAAGTGCTGTCAGCGGCTACGCAGGGCGAGCGATGTGGCGAGTATGCGAATGTACAAGACGGACTAGACATAAGAACGCTGTGTGAAAATAAAACTATGAGAGTGTAGGCGGAAGAGATGCAATATGTGAACGACGCTTACTGTGGCTTCGGGCCTAGGTATGGCCACACGTGGTAGTACTTGGTCGCCGGCGAAGGTGTGTATGCCTCCAAATGAACCGATAGTCTCGCGATCTTACAACAATGTCCCAGTATAGTCTTGGGAAGTGTCGAGTGAGCTGCAATGGCAGCTGCGGCTTCGTGTTGTGGCCAACCTGGCAGACGAAAATGCTCCCGTGCAGGCAAAAGGTGGAAAGAAGACGTAGGCGGGCGACCGCCGTGAGATGAAGCTCAGATGATCAGCAGCTGATACAGACCACAGTCCGCAAGTCTTGCGCACATCCGACGTGGCTGGGGGTTGAAGTTGATGATCTCAAATGTGAATGCTGGGCCGGGAGACAAGGTGGATGGTGTCTCCCAATCAAGACTAGTTTTGACGCTGATGGCCAATGAGATCTGGGCAGTACGACAACCACGGTTCACTTCGCACCATAGGCTGCGATATTATATCCAAATCTCTATCGCGTTCTGTCCGAGGGGAGAAAATGCTCGGTTGTATAAGCTAGTCGCAATTCGAGCTCAGAACTTGCACTGAGGGACAAGAAGATTTGATTCTGACATGCCAGGTTTGCGCCTGGAAACGCCACCAACCAAACGTGGAAAGAGCAAATAATTCAGATCGTGGAAGTATTTCGTCTTGACCAACTTCGTATGTGCTCAAATGTCCAACCGCTCAAGATGGTCCTGTAGCCTCTCGACTTGCTACTTCAAGACCACCATCTCACTATTTCTCCCGGTGTCTCGTGTGCTTCATTTGAGGTTTCAAGTCGCACGTCATTAGCCGCTACGCTAAACGGGATGATCTTCCGCGTCGGGCCTGACAGCATCGCCCCTTTCATGCAGCAGACGATATGGGCGACAGAAGAGTGACGTTAATTCCCAAATAGCATCTCAAGAAATTACGCCGGCCAATGTAATGAAGCAAAGTCATTCTTCGTGAGTTTGCTGATCCTCACAGATTGTCGTCAGTTCGAGGCCACCACAGTGCAGCTTCACATGTCGAAAAGCCCAATAAGACAGTAAATTCCCTTTCCTTCATACCATATTCACTACTGACTGTAAAACGTATTTCACGGTTGGGGTAATCAGGCACTTTATCAATTTTGTACAGTCATTTGACGTGATGCAGGAAAGGGCAAAGGGCATTTTAAACAGAGCACTCGGAGTTTGACTGTTGTACAAGAAGGACGCACGAGTGATTGGTCTCGTCAACTCGCTGCGTCCATGTTCGGATCGTTGGAAGATGTGGAGTAGCTATTGGGGCCGGCAAGACACTGTATGCGCAGTGACCAAAAGAATACCGAGGTTGGCATACCAACACACCGCAAACTACAATTCAATCAGCGACTGACTCTAGGCTCTAGTAGATATATGGAGAGTGCAGCAGGTGTTTCCTCAGGCCTCCCCGGTTTCGAAATCTTCCGTCGCCCTTCCAACCTTCCAAATGACACCTGCCACTCCCCTTCCCACCCGTCTAGTTCGGCACCCTATCATCCGAAGTGCTGACATGCGGTGAAGGTTGCTGCAGCGATGCACAATTTGTCTTCCAATGCACTTATACGAAAAAGCAAAGGGCCTCCAGGCTGCGGGACGCAGGCATAGGGCTGCAAATAAGGCGCCAGGATGACCGTTGAGCGCTGTCGTCGCCCGAATGGTTCCGCCGTGCACAAGTCGTCGCCTCGTATGCGGCCTCTCGGTAAACGATTTGGCGGCAGCATCAAGACAGGCATGAACCACGCTTGCAGTGGGGCCGCGCGAATGTACACGTGGTTGAGCTTCGATCGCAATATCTACCGTCGCCGAAGAATAACGGGAAGACCTTGGAAGATGCGCCGACGGAATCATGGGGTACGGAGATTGCGCTTGCAACGAGTATGGTTCGTCACGCCATGGTTGCGATGTTCGTTATCGACGTTGGCGGGTGCGAGTCAGGGCGTATACTATGATGTCAAGCGACCAGATATCATAAGACGGAAGGTAAGTTTGAGGTGTACGAGTCGCGAGCACGCAGTGTATTATGGTAGCAAATATATCGTTCATCTTTGACTTTGATTTGATTGATTGCTCGACCCGCTATTGTAGACTTCTTCCTCCCATTGCTAGGTAGAATATGTGGCCCAGCCATTACTAAATATGTTGTCGCAGAAAGCAATACTACGATTAGCAATGCTGACTGCTTCAAGACTAATGCCTTGTGGTATCGTGAACGGAACGCTAACCAGAACGCTTGAAGCTCGAAGCTCGATCATCAAGATGTGAGAGCTGAGCTGGATGATATGAAGAGAAATGTAGCGCGAAAACTAATCGCTAGAAACTGATACGAACAAATATGGGGGTGCGGCCTGATAGAGTGTATGAACAATGAATTCGTGAAGCGCGTGTGGGTCCAGTCATTACCAGAACGCCATCTCAGAAGGAGTGAGACCGTTGAGGGAGAAGTCTCTATATCTTTTGCGTCTCGTGTTCAGCGATCTGGTGAACTGCGAAGGCTGACTTTCCGCGACCCGCTCAAGCTGCTGCGCGGTGACGAGTTGAGCACAAAGTCGGGGATGGGAGGAGTCATTTCCCTGCTGGGGGGAGACGGAGTCCTGGATCCAGCATTCTGGCTAAGAGCACGGCCTCGGAGGCTCTGTGCAGGGCCTAGAGGACTAGGATTTGTAGTGCTATTAGCCAGGTTGCTGTTCGATCGCATCCGCATGTAAGGCCTTGCTGGGCATGCAATGACTTGGTCGGCAAGAGGACTGGCAACGATGCTCGTTCCTGGAGTGGCCTCCGGCGGAGGGATAGGGCTTTCCGACCTGAAAAGCGGGTGGATGTGAGCCTCGCTCACCGCAGGGCTGGGTGGTCTTGACAGATCTGGGATCATACGGGGTGCAACAAGCTCTTCCTCAGCTAGCTCCTCGTCGATCTCAGGCAAGAAGGGCCCGTCAAGAGCACGAGCCGGTGTGACAGATCGACTGCCTGGAATTGAATCTAAAGGCGTACCCTTTGAAGGAGCTGAGGTCACCGATGAGGCGTTCACAGTTTGCAGCACAGCATCTCGGACCTGGTTGCTCACACTGGAGGTGTCCCAAGTATCAAACCCGTCCGTGTGTGATACGTTTTCGATAGAGTGTGCATCTGAGTATATACTCCTTGTGTCGCGGTTGAGAGAGGGCCGGCTGATCAGGGTTGTTCGCGAGGTCACGGGCCGGACCACATGCCGAATTGACTCACGGAACGATTTGAGTGACTGCGATGACCGTGTAGAGAAGGTAGGTGACGGAAGAGCGGCAAGAGGAGAAGATGGCGTAGCAGGCTTCATAGCGAAGAGGTTCCTGCTGGGCGCCGCACTTCGCATTTCTGACATGACCGAGTCTCTAGGCCCAGAGACAGTAATTGACTGAAGTTTAGGTGCGCGTGACCGCCCGAGGGTGGAAGAGTACAGCGCAATCTGGCTGAGGCAAGATATTACCCACACCACAATATGGCCAATGTAAAATCCGTTCCAGTTCGAGATTGGTCCTGCTGAGGAGCTGCCAACCACCTCACTCCACTTTGATCTGATGAAGACAATAAGGACGAGCGACACGACCAGTGCCGTAAAGGAGAGAGTGACACCACTCCCAACCAGCGCTCTCCGCGATTGAACTGATCGCTCCATGAACCCATCCTTTTTCCGTACATCCTGGATGATGTAAAAGCCAATGCAACACAATGACACAGCATTCAGCGCACTTGCTGCGGCAGCGGTGCGATCAAGAGAAGCTTGTGTTGTAGAGATTGACGTAGCCTCGAGAATGGTCAAAACTGTATTCGCAGCAGTACTTGACCACGACAGAGCTCCTAAAAGGGAAACGTAGACTTTGCGTGATCCTGCCATTCTGCTTCCCGCCAGACCAAACCCTCCAAAGACGAATGAAAAGACCGATCCAGTGATTGTGGGGAGTCTGGAGTTCAAGTGATCGTCAAATTATCAGAGGCCAGCCGGCTCAGTGGGGTAGTCTATGGTCGATCTCGGTCGCAGAGTCCCAGTATTTGTTTGCTGAAACGTTGGGCGAATGGAAAGCTATGCGCCCAAGTGCTGGATGCTTCTTGGTTGCTGATGCGATGTTGGTCGATATTGAATCCTTCGAATGAGGGAACAATGGAAATCGCCTGGGTAATACGGATAGAAGAATGGTACAGTGGACAGATCGTCGGTGTTGCTAGGGTAAGACGCGAGGCTTAGTATACAAACACTCGACGCGTGAGAGTCGCGAACGGAAATGACGAATAGCGGTAGTTGCAGCTAGATGCTCGGTCGAGGGCGACGCGGAGGCCGGAATAGGAAGCAGGGCGTCAGACGGTTGTGTGGCTGATGCGGGCGTCAGGTCCGGTGTTGTTCGTTAATAACCAACGGCTTGGATATAAGGACTGTGGTTGGCGGAAAGCACAAGCGAGCGTTTGGTTCAGACGGGAGCGAAAGAAGTGTTGAACGAAGGACAGAACAGCACCACATAAAGAGGAGAGCATGTGGGGACCCACGAGAGTTAATAAATTTAGAGGAAGAGAGGCAGGCTGATCTGTGTCATTGCATGGCAGCGGCCGGGGGTCTGCCACGGCGTTGAGCAACATGGAGACAGACTAGGGATCCAAGCTAGCATCCTGGATGTGTTGCAGGCATTGTGGGGTGCGATCGTGGATATCGCAGCTCGCACGACCTCTCATGTGCGCGCTGACAGTGTTGCACCAGGCCCGTGAGCCTCTCAGGCACAATTGGAGAGACATTGGCGCTGCAGGATGCTGTGGGCGGCCCACCAGCTGAAGCATAGCGCACGAAAACAAAACGAAAATTCACAAACAAAGCCGGAAATGCAGCTGGAACGACCAATTGCGGATCATCAGGTCTGGGCCCCGGTGTCCACAGCGTCGTAATAATGGTGTAGGGGCTGGTAGGGGTCGCCTGTCAAACCTTTTAGTGTGGAGCGGCCGCCTTGCAAGGTGCTCATTTGCACACGCGTTATTTTCACAACAAACAACCTTGGAATCTCAGTCGGCGTTATCATGCTGACGGCTGCGGAGAGACTGGGTCATGCAATATAATAGCATGCTGTCAGCTCGGGCACTACATGGAGTAGTAGCAGCGCGTCGTGTGAACCGTCCGAACACTGACCGTTTGGTCGCACAATGCCACAAGGCCAGCACGTCTGAGGCAACGTGAAACCTTGGAACCGCACTGACCTACCATTGGTGGTTGTCCCAAACGAACAGGAGAAACGTGAGAAAGAAAGGGTCTGCAGCCGCGTGCAAACGATGGCGGCTCATCATTGGAGTGAGCTGGATGAGGTGATGTTCGTAGTAAGGTTCGCTAAAGGTTCCAATCGATTATGGATGATCACAAGGCTGGCAACCTCCGGGGCTCCGAAGCTATTGGAGCCTGATGTTTGAGGCTGTACCTCTCGAAGTATCCAACATTTCGGATAACCACAGATGTGCACTTCACGGTCCGGGCTGTATAAAGGTTCAGATGTAAAAAAGACCCTTCATATGAAGGGGAGCAACGGATGATCGGCATGATTGGCTGTCACGTCTCAGATGCAACGAGGGTCGAAGAGGCGCTGCCTAGGTAATCACGTGCGCGAACACGTGCACGAACTGGCTGCCCCCCACCGCCCGCGGGCGCGTCATCGAGGCGGCGAGGACTGGAGCAATCCCAGTGGCTTCTTTCAGTTCCTGCAGGCATCCAAGTAGACCGCAGTACGCCTAAAGACCCTCTTCCTCACTTGCCCAGGCACACATTTTCACTTGAGACTGCGCATCTCTTAAATCAGAGCGCCCCGCCTTTCCTTCCACGGCTACCTACCACACATCCCACCACTGACCTCAACCACCCGCCAGCAACCTACCTCTCCTCCATACAAAACCGCCCATCATGCAGATCACGTTCAAAGATCTCAAACAGAACAAGTTTGTCATAGAAGCTCAGCCTTCGGAAACGGTATGTCGAGAAGCGTTGCCCGTATCGTGTGTCGCGGTAATCTAACACATTTTCTAGATCGGCGAGCTCAAGGCGAAGATTCAGGCCGACAAGGGCTGGGAAGTTCTTCAGCAGAAGCTGATCTACTCTGGTGAGCTTGTCTCTGCTGCTACGTACTGACGTAGCAATGATATGGATTTGGGCGCTGATCTACGACGCAGGCAAGATTCTTCAGGATGCCAATACTATCGAGTCGTACAACATCGAGGAGAAGGGCTTTATTGTCTGCATGGTCTCTAAGGTGCGACTGCTCACAGCACAGCTACCAGTCAATTTACTGACGTCTACTGTAGCCCAAAGCCCCAGCTGCATCGACCAGCAAAGCGCCCTCGACACCTGCAAAGCCAGCCGCTCCCGCTCAAACTCCTGCTGCACCTGCAGCTCCCGCCGCGCCCTCAGCTTCGTCCGCCACACAGAATGTACCCGCCACACCTTCGCCCGCTCCTGCGCAACAGTCCGAGCGCTTCAACGACCCGTCAGCTCTGACCATGGGTGGGGAGCGCGAAGCAGCCATTGCCAACATGGAAGCCATGGGTTTCCCACGAGCAGAGATTGACCGTGCCATGCGCGCTGCCTTTTTCAACCCCGACCGTGCGGTCGAGTACCTTTTGACTGTATGACAAGCGGCTCTGTTACCAATATTGCATGTTCTAATACATTTCTAGGGTATTCCAGAGAGTGCGCTCCAAGAACAGGCACAGCAGTCACAGGCTCGCGCACCGACTTCGCCACCCGCTGCCGGCGCGGACACAGGTGCTACCGCCGGCCCTGGGGGAGAGGAGCCGATCAACCTGTTCGAGGCCGCCGCACAAGCTGGCCAAGGTCGCGGGGGTGCTGGCGGTGCACGCTCCGGAGGCGCTGCAGGAGCAGGTGCAGGTGCTCTCAACGCCAACAGCCTCGACTTCCTGCGCAACAACCCACAGTTCCAGCAACTGCGACAGGTTGTACAGCAGCAGCCTCACATGCTCGAGCCCATTCTGCAACAGGTTGGCCAGGGTAACCCCCAGCTGGCGCAAATGATTGCATCGAACCCCGAGCAATTCTTGCAGCTTCTTGCTGAGGACGCCGATGATGATGCCCCGTTGCCTTCTGGCGCACAGGCCATTTCTGTCACAGAAGAGGAGCGCGAGGCTATCGAACGCTTGTGTCGCCTTGGCTTCTCGCGCGACCTGGCTATCCAGGCTTACTTTGCGTGTGACAAGAACGAGGAGCTGGCCGCCAACTTCCTCTTTGACCAACCCGACGACTTGGACGACCAGTAGAGGCTCTAGAGCCACCTGTGCGCTTCTTGTCCGACCACACTATACCCGATTTCGTCACATCTCCATCTGATGCCATCGTTACAATGACACGGCCACCATCTGCAATATTGGGCGGCAAATCCCAATACTACACCAAAATCCTGGTCAAGCGCTTCACGTACTCGAGCACGGAGAGCTCGCCAGTGTCTGTGTTCGCAGATGATGCGATCTTGATGGGCAAGAACAGGATTTGTTTGCGAGATGGCGCAAGTAGCTTCTTCAGACCAATGAATGGTCTGAAGCGGTCGAAGAATATATCATGATCAATGACTCAACCGCATTCCTTGCTCTGTTATGTATGAAAACTTGTGTGATACTTAATTATGCTGCAAGCATGGCCGAGGGAATTATGTTGGGACTGTACTCAGCTCCAGCCTTGTACCTCAACGTCAAATAGCTGACAGGAGCGCTTTCTCATTGGGGAAAACACCCGCTCGTGGCTTCTGCTACATAAGACGGTCGACCTACATCTGCAGTACGAAGTCACACTCAAGCACTGCGTCGAACAAGAAAAGGAGCAGAGGGAAGCCAATAGTCTGTCTCACAAGTTCTACTGTAAAGTGCCGGTCTCCGGGGTGCGTAATCCGCACGTTGCAGCAAATGCGGAAACAACGTCTTGCAGGGAATGTCCCACTTCAATTCGTGTGTCTAGATATTGAGAGCCCCTTGAGATATTCTCTGCAAAATATTCGACCCAGATGAAGGAAATATCAAGCTAGCGGTTTGTGTAGCTGAGTGACTATCTGGAGCTGGTAAGGCGCAGTATCTTTGCCTTTGCCTTAGCCAAACCCCCAGCCTACTCCTTCCACAACTACCCGCTAATCCTGAACATGTTGATCGTGTCCACAAAAGTACTATTGTTGTCCACATTACTTGCAACATCGACTCCATTTACGGTAATCATATGCGTCGAACCCACAGTGTTTAGGTTGTAGACATCAACGTCGCAAGCACCTTCGACGCTGAAGATCCTCCTCTGGCATACGGTGCCCGCTGCGACAGCCGAGCAGGCGGTGCTGTAGTTGTCGAAGAACGAGTAGAGCCCCACGCCGTACCCGATGATGCCGCTGCTGCGCACGATGCGCAGGCCCCACCCACTGGCGGTGCCGGCGGCGTTGTTGGCGTAGACGGGGTCGTTGAGGGCTGGGTTCGGGGGAAAGGGGATCGTGGCGTCGGGATTGGGCTGATGGTAGGCAGTCTCGGTTTGAATCTGGCCCATGAAGATGCTGCGAGTGTCGGTAAGTTGGTACTCGTACAGCACGTGGTGTTCGACTGCGGTGCCCCATCTGTGTGAAGTTAGTCGTGATTGCTCATGTCGGGGACATGGAAAGAGACTCACAGCCATAGTCTACCTTCTCGGCTCTCAATGTTCATACCGCGGCCGGCGTATATGGTGAGTTGAGTGTTCTGGTTGCGAACGTCGTCGAGGTCGTGATCTGCAGCCCAGAGCCAGTTGTTCTCGAGGTAGAGGCCCGAGGCAGATTTGGTGATGTGGAGGGACATGTACGCGGCGATACATTGCTGTTTGAGATTCGCGGAGGTAAACGTTGTGGCTGGCGTCTTCTCGCATTGGGCAACTTGTAGGTTGGAGCCAGCAAAGCCTCCAATACGAGTGTGGATATCCCACATGCCAGATGGAGTAGAGTCGTACGTTCCCAAATTGTACTCGATCAAAACAGCGCCCGCCTGTTGTCCTTGCGTGCTAACGAACATGTCTGACCATTCTACCGAGCCTTGTTCACCCAAGCGTCCTACTTGGACTACAGGTTTTGGCTTGCTGATGTCGTTGAAGTATCTACCGGCTGACATGATGACAGACGCAAGCGCCTCACCTACGATCTTTGATCCCGGGGGGATGTAGATCGTTCCTGTGACCTTATAGTATCCGGCGTCAACAAAGAGGATCTTGCCTTCGCGCCGAGCTTGCAAAAGAGCATCATTTAAAGCCGCAGTATCATCAGTCACGCCGTCACCAGTAGCGCCGAGGTCTCGGATGCTTAGAAAAGACGACTGTGGGACGGAATCGTACTGTGGCTTCGAGCGGGTGTAGTACTTTCCTGTAGCATCGAGCAGCTCAGCCGGCCGTTTGCTTGGCTCGATCAATCCTCTAGCTTCGATAGGACCATAGGGTAAATATCGATTACCATCAGCCCATGCAGCGATGACTTTTGGGCCAACAGTGCCCTCGAGATAGGTAGAGCTGGGTCCAGCGACAGCTACGCCGACGTTGTTCAATCTTACATTCTCCAAATAGACACTACCAGCGCCAGCCGGCTCAGAAACATCGGTCCTAGCGGTGGCAATGCCAACAGGCGTGTTGTTGATTTCACTGTCGAAGAGGGTTACTGACCCAGTACCCCCAGCAGCAATGTTAAGACCGACCTGGCAATTGTTGATTGTGACGCCAGAGTATGTCCATCCCCAATCCCATATCTGGTTGATGGCTGTTACCACGTTGTTGAAGGTCAGATTCCGCGTGGTGAATTGCTGGTTGCCAACATTGAAGCCGTAATTGCCACCTTCGAAGACGAGGTCTGTCACGAAGCCTCCAGACCCTTCTTCAATGAACAAACCCGTGTGGCGTGTTCCCTCGGCTGCGGACATCCTGAAGACGAGGTTCTGAAGACTTGTAGTCTGCGCAGTAGGCCAGTGAATACCATTCGCCTCTACGCTAGCAGGGATTCTGGTCATGTCCAACACGAGGTTACGTATCTGGCGGAAGAACGTATTGGTAGATCCAAAGCCAGTCTTCCCTACACGAGTGCCTGCTCCCAGATAGGGGCTGCCGTCGATCAGGCCAAACCCTTTGAAATCTGGAGTTGCAAGCAGAGTAGGCAAACAGTTAGGGTTGCCGATGAGCTACTGAAGTCAGCAAAGTCTTTCTTTGACTGTTCCGAGCTCCCTACCTGGGTTTGGTAATAGTCGATGATACTTTGAGAGATTACGTAGGTGCCTTCTGGGAAATAGACGATGGCAGGCATGTTGGTTGAAGACTCGCAGGCGCCAGGTCCGCATCGGTTACCCTCAGTGATTGCCCTTTGGATTGCTGCAGTGTCGTCGGTAACCCCATCACCCTGGGCACCAAAGTCCTTCACATTTCTGAAGATGTTATAGCCGAAGGGGTTCGGGTTGAAAGAAGCGATACCTTGGTGTTTGATGTTCTCAAGCCAGTAAGGAGCACATGTTCCACGTGCGGTGTTTTCGGTATTCGAAATTGCTTGTCCAGATTGGTGCAGTTGGTCATTGTGAAAACGAACATATCGCGCCAAAGCGCAAGTCGCAAGATTGAAGATGATGGTTCTGAGCAACATTTTGTCTTTTGCCGATTACTGAGTGGACTCCGAGGGGGAAAAAGTGAATGTGGATAGACTTGAGATACAAGAGAAGCGAACCGAGAGATGGGAGCACTTATCCAGTGATTAAAATACTATGCGTGGACCCTGCAGATAGGAACCGTCGAATGAGTAGGATCCCACGTAGAGTCAAAATGGTAGAGACCACATTATGAACACGCATCTGCCCAATCACGACTTTGTCGCAGAACAGCCTTTGGTCACGACAGGGAGAGTGCGGCTTACATCTCTGTCGCTGTTACGGTACATCTAAACACAAGCTTGCTCATGCAAGTGCTGAACGTATTCAGTGATCCCTGGCTGAACCACATGCTAGAACTGTACTGCTGCTGCGACGATGTGCAGTGCTAACAATGTAAAGGAGATAAGCGACGCTCCGGATGGTATGAATTTCCCCTCGTTCTTCCCGAACGATGATCTGGCCTGCCGCAGACTGTTCTAACCGGTCGATCATAAGAGTAAGAGATGAAGGGGTCAGGGCAGCTTGATCATTTGGTCTCAAGGTTGAGGATGTTTTAACGCACATGAAAACCAACCCGAGGAAACTTTACATCTCGTAGAATGAAGATTGATCAAGCACAAAACATACACGGACACTCGGAGGCACATAATAACCTGCACGGATTCATAATATGGTTCAAGGACATGGTCGTGTGAACAACGCGTATGCACGTGGTTGTCGGCAAAACAAACGCCGACATGCTCCTTCGAAACTTTGCGAGTGAACGTCATCTTTGATATCCGTACAACCATCGCTCCTACCGAAACTACGTTCCTTTATCACAACTACACACATAAACAAGATGTTCGGAGGTCAGTGAATTGGGCAGGCGAATTCACGCTGCGGCTGACAGTGCGCAGCACCACCCCAGCCATCCAAGCAGGAGCTTGAGCGCGCCGAGGCGCAGACCATGAGCGACATCAAGTGGACCGCTGCGTCCGCCGTTGTCCTTTACTTGTGTAAGAGCAGGTCTTAAACCGTGTTTGACGATGTGGCTGACATTTCATAGCGCCTTTCCTTGTTGACTATGTCTACAAGCTCATCTAAACGATTGCGATACCGAAACGAGCACTTTGAAGAATCCTTATAATCAATTGGCAGCATTCATGCAATCTGTATCATAGATGCGCTTTGACGCGAGCGCGTGTACAATAAGACAGACGTTCTTGTGGGCACACCTGATGGGGTTACGAATATGGAGGGTTACACTTGGGACATGACAGTTTGAGGGTAACATGGAGAAAAGAATGGCATTAGACTTTATGCTATTGACTCTTTGAGCCGCAAAGTGGTGTTCCGCTATGCCACACGTTGCACCAATGGATGATGATAAATGCCGCCTCAATCGTACAGCCCAATGCGCCCTATCGTCTCGCGGGCTTCTGTTCTTGCACTTTCTCGTACTCGTCGTACTCCTGCTTTGTGTCGTCGACCCATTTTTTGAGGTGTTCGAGCTGTCGATCGTAGTCTTTCAGAAGCTGCATAAGACGTTAGTATAGTTGTGATGTATGCCAGAGGAATCAACGTACCTTCTCCAGTGCTTTTTGATCTTCTTCTGAGAGCAACTCGCCGTCCTGCTGGCTTTCGATGTGCTTGCCCAGCTTCTCCGTCTCCTCCTGCAGGATTCGCGCCCTTTCGCGCACGCCTGACATGCGTGCCCAGATTTCTTCTTGTCGCCCTCCAAGGACAGGATCAAAAGTCTTCTTCTCAAGCTCAACGAGCTTCTTCCTCAACTCTTCCTCTTGAGTATCCATCACGTACCCCCGGTTCCTTAAAATTTGTACTTTAGTAGCGAGAGCAAGTGTCCGCTGTGTGAAGACGATATGCTTGCGCTTCGCTTCGGTGATACGTGACGCAACATTAAGTTCGTGGGTGTCCTTCAGCACTGAGAGGCAGCTGTTAATCTCGTGAAGGCGTGTTCGAAGCACATTGACGGCCATCTGCTGTTGTCTTATGCGCTCTGCTACCTGCTCAAAGCCGCGCGCGAGCACAGGGATAGCGCCTGGAGCAGGCTTCTTCGACAGAGCCTCTTCCCATTTTCTTTCATCCTCCCCAGGCTGAGGACCGTAGAATGGCGCTTCTTCGGGCTTGACGGAGTTATAGAAGTAGTGCTGGAAGACGCAGTCGGGGTTTTCGGGGTCCCATTTGCTGTTCAACACCTGGATTTGTTGTTGGACAGACTTCTCGCCTGATCACGGTTAGCAACGAACCAAAATGCTGAAATGTCACGTACGATGACCGGAAATGGAGGCACCAGCGTGCTGAGCTGTCGACTGTCGCAGCTGAGGCAGGCCCTCGCGAGTCTGCTGGAGGCTCTGCGCCTGATTGGGATGCAGACTTGGCGCAGGCTGCAGTGAAGAACCGAACAAGCTGTTGCTGAACTGCTGTTGGGGTTGCTGCTGCTGTGGCTGCTGCTGTGTCTGCGTCTGACCCCACAGGCTCGTGCCTTGTTGCTGCTGTGGTTGTTGCTGCTGCTGATTTTGCCCAAGCGCCCCACCGAACAGACTGGCTCCAGTGCTCTGCTGCGGCTGCTGAGTTGAGCCAAAAAGACCGCCGCTCTGTGGTGTGGCCGTGCTGGTGCCGAACAAGCTGGGCGCAGCAGCAGTCGATTGTTGAGGCTGCTGCAACGAACTACCAAATAGCCCCCCGGTCGGCGCAGTCGTGCTTCCAAACAGCGTGCCTGTTTTCTTCTCTCCTCCAGCGTTTCCAAAGCTGAAAGCCATGTTGGTGGAATAAACCAAGGAAGCTGTTGTGTGGTGTTTATGCGTGTACGCGCTTCAGAGACGCGCCGGGCAGCGAAGAAAGGGCGGATGCGATGGTGACGGGCGGAGAAGCTCAATCGGCCTGCATATCGACAGTGAAAGCGGCTTTGAGGTTTGCGCACGGTGTTGCGGTGATGCGAAACCGCAATGGGTTCTGTGTTTGGGCGCCGGCTGCTTTGTCGATTGTCGAAAGCTTCCACCCCACAACCAATCAGAGCGCCCGTCTCTAACTTACGCGCTAACGTCTGTGACCTTGGCAAAGTGCAGTGACGACCACAGCGTCGACCTCAGATCACTTTGGGAGCAATTCGCCTGCCATTGGCACCTCACACCCACAATGTCGTCGCGTCAGCCCCGGTACTTTTCTTCCCTCGGATCCGCGGCAAAAACAGGGTACTAACATTGCGCAGCTTCAACCAGCAAGCCCTCATCGACACCACCCCTCTGCCCGACGACATCCCCAAGGTCAAGGAGCTCGGCGCCAGTTCTGCACCCCTGCTCAGCGCCTCTTTCTTCATCGGCGCACGATGCAAGGCCTACAACGATGACTACATGATGTGCAAGACGGAGGCCAACGGCCGGGGAGAGCTTGAGTGCATGAAGGAGGGTCGCAAGGTCACCAGGTGTGCGGCGAGCGTGTAAGGATGGTCAAATCGCATTGCCCAGGCAGAAATGCTGACCATTTTCAGCATCAGCGACATCAACAAGGAGTGCCTTGACCAGTTCCGCTCCCACTGGCAGTGCCTCGAGAACCACAACCAGCAGCTCTGGAACTGCAGGTCGGAGGAGCGGAGGTTGAACAAGTGTGTGTTTGACAAGCTGGTAAGTGGATTCCTGCAAGCTGCGCGCTCTGTGCTGATTGGATTAGTCACTCGAGAAGAAGATCCCAGACACACCAAAGGGCGAGACACCTGTCCACTTGAGGACAAAGAACATTTTTGCTACCCACTAGTTCTGTACATATTACCCGGGATACGACAATCAAGAAATTTGAAGTTCAATTGGCTTACGTCCAATGCCTGGATCTGTTGATAAAGGGGTCAATGCTTTAACGTTTATTGATTGCTGGAAAGATGTGTGGCCTATTGTGGAGGTAGTTGATGTATTGCGAGTGAGGATGATTTGCGGGAGTCAAGAACGCTGCGTTGGACTTTGATGAATGACATATGCTGATGTTTGATGCGAATCACTGTTTAGTACTGATGGTTCGACACCTCGCCCAATACTAACATCTGTTTATACTAACATCTGCTGACTTCACTGGCAGTAATTGTTCGAAATTAAGAGGTTCACATAGGTCCTTTCGCGAAATAAGAGGATACTCAAGGTATGAAATGGAGGTGCAGCTTTAATTCTAATTTCCCCAGATACTTCAAATACACACATACCCATATCCCACCTGACCAATTGCCTACCATATCCACAATGGCCTATTACGCTCACGTGCACGTCTGTCTCAGATCAGTCTCTACATTCCGTTTGATCACACCACCTCAGCATCTTCGACCAGCGAACGTACTTTCAATCAGTCATCGCTGCACCTTCTCTTAATGGTGTCAAATAGTACCAATCTTAGACCTGCTCCCGGCTCTGACAAGGCCTATTTCTAGTGAAGCGTCGCATATCAGGGGACCCTGGGTGTGTGAAGCGATTACAAGAGACCGTTTGCCTTGGGATCCACATACAATCTATCAGCGATTGTTCTTTTCGCGATTGTCCGTCTTGACGGGAATACCCGTCTTCTAGGAGACCGTTGACCTGCCTATGGTCTCCAGGGTACTGTTGAGATGATTTTTTTAGTATAGAAAATACGCCATTGTTCTTCTGCTTTTTGAAAAATTTCTTACGCCGAGCAGGGTGGTCAGGTATGCACGTGCGTTTATGTTCTTCATATTCCTCTCATATGGAGAGAAGGACTGGGTATATGTGTGTGCTTCCGAGCTTGTCTTACAAATGTATAATCATAACTTCATTCCGTCATGTCATTTCATCACTCATCTCAGCCTCTTCGACCTCCTCTCGCGGCCCTCAGGAACTGGTCTCTAAGGTTCGTTCGCTGAGCAGCTGGCGAGCTTCTTAAAAAGGAGCTGCCTTCAAGGATAGAGCTGCTTCCATCAAAGCCAAAGCTGCTACGCCCGTTCCCCAGACTAGCGCCGAGATCGATACCGCGTCCTATGCTCTGGCTGAAGAGCACACCTTGCCGTGGCCCTGCCACACTAGGAGGGAGTCCTGAGCTGCGTCGTGCGGAGCTTCGTCTACCGGTACTACGCCTGGCACTCTGGAGACCGGAGCTTCGCCTCATTGATCGTGTGGTCCTGACGGAACTGAAGCCAGGTGGTCGACTGGCTGTGTCGTCGTCACTCGACTCCTCCAATTCGGAGTCGGTGTGCTCGTAGCTACCCGCCTCTGGTATATCGTCATCCAAATCCCGCTCATCCTGCAGCATGCCTGACATCTCGGCCTCCTCTTGCTCCAGCATGGCACTAACCTCCGCCTCTACCATGCTTCCCTCGATGAAAGAGTCTTCGTTGAAAGCTATGCTCTCTTGCTCTTGCCCTCCGTCCTCCGTACCAGACACACTGTCCTCTTCATCACTCGACACGTCACTCGCAGAGACCTCGCTCGCACTCGCCTCCGCTTCGGGCACATCATCGTCTAGATCCCTCTCCTCCTCCATTTCGCCAGTCTCCTCCATATCTTCCCGGTCCTGCCTCTCTTCAGCATTCGCAGCCTCCTGCTGAGCTGCAGCAAGGTCCATCATGGCTTGCTCTCGGCGTGCCATGACCTCCTGATCATGCTTCTCTTGCTCCTCATCTGTTATTGCTTGTAGGGTTTTGGCGATGCCGGGTGGTCGGATCCAGCCTGCGCCAAAGCGTTGTACGTTCGATTTACGTTTCTCGAGGTTGTTCTCATCTTCGGCAAGAGTCGCAAGAAGAGCGGATGTTCGATGGGTATGGCGCCGTTGCTGGGCTTGCTGATGTGCAGGAGCGTTTGGTGGAGAAGTCGAAACGTCATCTGTAGAGAAGAAATTGGTCGCACGATGGGATGGCCAGAGACTGGCGTCCTAGTCATTTCATTAACGAGCTGTACTTTTGCTGGCAGGTGCGCTGTATCTTCTTTGATGTGCAACCCGATTGCTCTGCTTTGTTTATCTCGGAACCGGCAAATGTCAACAAAGCAATACGTACCGCCCTCGGTGCAATCAGTGGCAGCGACAACATGCTACGCACAACTTGAGTCAATTCTCGCTGCTTCGTAAAATTGTCGCGTGCAGCTGCAAGAAGACGCGGTGACGCGTTTGCGGACACGCACCTCGGTAGGTGCTAGTAAACGGCCCTGCAGATCACCCAAAGCTAGTGCGCCAATGAGGAAAGGCACCGACCAACGTGCTTCACCATCCGCCTTCCGTACGGCGGCCTATGGTGTGCTTGATGTCAAGCAAGGAGATAGCAGATTGCAGATACCATATTAAGACGTCCCACAGTCTCCCTTCCCTCAGACCCATTGCTTCAGACCACCCTAACGACTCCATCTTGACGGGCCCGTCTCCAAATTGGAGCAACTTGGGTCATGGAACCTTGATATCAATAGCACATAACATAACTTCCGTCAGTTGCACTCGAATGCAACTATTGGTGCCCTGCAAGTCAGCATAGTCCTAAATTCTGTCGTTATCAGCATACGATACCCTCCCATCATCATGCGATCGATTCTTACATTCTTTCTACTTGCCAAATTGGCCCTGGGCAGCACAGTACCACAAGCTCGGCATAGACATGCCAGCGAGGACGACGAGTTCTGGGCCAAGAAGCCGATGCACACCACGGATTTGATGGCTGGCAAGGCACGCACGACAGTCGAGCTATCTACCTCGCCAACCCAGATACCCAAGCCCGTCACAAGGATACCCGTATCGAACTTGGATATCGGCGAGCTATGACACGACCCTACATGTCAATAGACATTACCCATGACTCAACCTGAGATGCATGGAGTCTCGAGATCAACGGCCAGTGACCTTGACCTGGGGTTGTTGAGTATGTTTGGGGACATCAGCCATCCTGGACGCAAGCTCAATGAACTACTGGACGTGCTACTCAACTACAGGTGGATAGATGGAGGAGGGAATTTGGAGCATATGCTCAATTTGGAGGATGTACACGGCACCGCTCAGTCCATACCTCGAGACCGTCGACTACTTCGCCGTTGCAACAGCGGTTTGCGTGAGCAAGGAGTGTGAGTTCGACAGTGGCCAATGGGTAGAAAAAATCAAGCTTGACTTCTCCATATGGCAAGCATGCTGTCAAGACGCTATTAAATTATATGCCTGGTGCAGAAGTGAACATTATTCTGACTTCCTGTCTGGGTATCTCTCTGAGCAAATTAGTCCCTTGAGCGAGGAGACCAGGGAACAATTGTACGTTACCAACCACAGTAGAAGCTTGTAGGAAAGCTGCTCTGATGGCTTTCATGCACTATGCTGTAAAACAATCCATCGCGGGCCAGATAATCTGATTTCATTAGGTATCTGTGGAGCAACAGTTATCGGAGCCTTGTGGTACCACAAGTGAACATCATGGCACAGCATCTTCTGCAGATAACCTGAGTTCTCTCAAAGCATTCCACACCAAAGTCAGGCGAGACTGAATGCTTCAGCGTCAGCGAGGTCGTCTGACGGCAAAGGTGCTACCAGTATCCCATGAATGGTTCGGGAGCTCAGTGATACTGCATAAGTCGTCTATTCCCTGTCATGTGTCTCCCCAAGTGTGTCTACCGTTGAAGCCGCACAATTGTCGTGACCATCTGCTGTACGAGTAATTGACGGGTCGGGTCGCCAGGAGACGGACGCCAATAAATGCCCGAATGTACTCCATATACCTCGTATACAGCGGGGATTCTCCGTCCTTCGTGTGACGTGCGGAACTCGTGCATTGCACAGCAATCATTTCAAGGAAACTTTAGGCGCAGTAAGCTCATCGCATGATTTGCCTCATTCTTACACCGATCCTACGCTCCAGGGCCACTCTGGATTTGTCTTGAAGAATGGCGTGTCGTCGACATAAAGATCGACGATAGAGGCTTTGTCTAGGCCAAAGCTGTTCATCGTGCTGATGAGGCTCACTCAACGTGCATTGGGTGCATTAGCTGCCTCTACTCAACAACGCTCGCAGTCCACTTTTGAGGCCACCCTGCATGAAGCGCTGTCTAAGACCCGGGCCCGGCTGCATCCATGTACCTATACCATGGGGTACAGAGATCCTCCTGACGTGTAATCACCTCAAAATACTTGGCTCTCAGGTATGAAAGTGGATATGCATTCTGAAGGTCGCTCACATTTGCCGATACTAAGCCGCGGTGTTTGAATCCCACGTAACTAGATGCTCGAACGAAAATAAGTCGTTGGATCTGCGCATCAAAGCGGCAGAGGCATACAGCGGCACAAAAAATTTGCATTCCGTGGACGCCATTCTGAGATCAATATCTGCACTCCTGGATGTGCTGTCGGTGTCCTCCGCTAGCCGGACTTGGTCCTACGCAAATTTGAGCCGCACTACTCAGGCCAGATCTCGGATTCCGACGGCCCGAAGTAAATGATCCTCCGCTAAGACATTGCCGCGAAGCTCACGATGCCCTTCGCAGACTCCGGATCCGTGTCCATCAAAGGGGAACGCGCGCTCTACATCTCGAAGCTTATTGCGACGTAAGCGATCGAAAATGCCGCTCAGCCGCGCCAGATTAAACGCCTTCAAAATTCTCGGCTGACGACGATACGGGTGAAGGCGCAATATGGCCTTATGAGTGCGTAATGGGCAGCTTATAGTGCAAAGTAACGCTCAGATGCTTGCTTAGACTAAGATAGAAGAGGCGAGAAGGCTTGCTATGGTCGAGCTGCTAGTGGCCGGGAAGGAGGTTCGCTCAAGTTGTGCGGGACGCTTCAAGACTGTGGCGCACCATAAGACTGTTGCCGCGCATCTACCCTGTGGTGTAGTAAGGATGTCAGAATTGGACTGGTCGATCTTAGGAGAAGCACGCTGCAGGAGAGAGTTTGGCGGTAGTTTCCCAAATGCTGTGCGGCCCCCAGCTGAGCTGTATCGTGTTTACGATACGCGTACTGCGCTGCCGTTGTTGTTGCGCCAAACGCGTTTCCTCTGGACACGAAATCCAGAAACGGACGGGATGCAGATGTAACACAAACGAGATCCGATAGGTTGGGAGCTGTCCAAACCTGATAAGTATTGGATGCATAGCCAACATGGTGGAGAAAGAGGGGCATTCCACAAAAAGAGTACAGGAGAATCACATACCAAGAACATTGATACTCAAGCCTATATCTGGCTGTCTTATGCTGTCTTTGGCAACTGTTGAGCTCGTGTCGTGCCGGCATACATGGCATCGCATCCTACAGACCCGTAACGGGCGGAACGTGGAAGTCGAGAGCGTCGCGCAATATCCAATCGATACGGATGCTGCCGTCCGGTGCGGCGAACATGGGAGCGATAGGGCCAGGGAATGCGTAGGCGAGTCTTGGGTGCCTCGTTGAAGGCGTTGTGCTGACTGAAGATGGTGCCGTGGAACCACCTTCTATTCGCGGATTTGCACTGAGCGCGATTGCGTCGTTTGGTATGCATAACGGTAGCGTTGATCTCCGGGACGAGGAGCGGATCGAACCTTGGTTGTGAATTGGTCGGCCACCATAGAAAATGATATATTGTTATGTAGCAAACATGTGGTCTATTTGGAGATGGCTGATAGCTAGGCAGGCACGGGAGACCTGCGACCAGGCAGTCTGATGTGCTCGAAGGATGGTTTACTTCTATCGGGTAGTCTATCCAAAGTGAGCACGTGCGTCGTCTCAGGATACACGCTGCTGGACCGCAAATGAAACAGTGCAGTAGTTCATGTCGTCCCCTCGTTCTCGTACGCAATGGTTCATCTGTGCAGCGCCTGCTCCACCGCCTTGAGTCGGACGCCTGGCAGTATATTGACAAGTGGAGAGAACGCAAGCTTGCTTCCCAGCCACTCTCGGCTCCGGAGTGACATGTCCTTGCTTCGGCATGCCGAGATGCACAAGATATGTCGGCTTGCCGAGAATGCAAGTAGGCTCCACACCTTGACTGGACGGTTCATGCAGGAGAACATACAGTGGTCGGGGAAGTTAGTCGAATGAAGCCTACTCCATCGAACGGCACCATGAACCTCAATCACGGGTGACTTTCATCTATAGCCTAGGCATGGGTATTGCAATGAGCAGCGATCGCAATGTCTTTGGTTGAGACAAATTCATAATGGTCGATTCATTACAATCACCTGTGTAGACGACGTGTACTGCGTCTGCTGTGAACATAGCTGTGCAACTGGACACGAAAGCCGGCGAGGATCACGGCGAGGACAACATGCTGCCACGCTGCTGCGCCGTTGCACATCTGATGAATGCTTAGTGATGTTTTTGCATTTACTGACACCTTGAACCGAACGGCTATAGCTTATAGGAGCTAGCAATTGATCAAGATCTACACAGTCTGGCTTCGACAGCGGCCTTGAAGTTGACTTTAACTCCAGGCTCTGCATCTGCAGGGTGAGTCAAATGTGGGATCTGGGGTGCGTTGATGATGTTGCTGTGACGCCAGGAACTCGCACTACATGTAAAATCGTGCATCATATGATTGTTCCCAGCGATGTACAACGCAGTCAAGACATATTAGACGCAGGCAAGCAAGATGCTAAGCCCAATCCTTGTATTGCCTGCACTGCCTACAATGCCCAATTTGACATTCGATAGCTACTTCGCTAGTCAGATGCGGACTTTGCAGACCGATACTTTAGATTGCACAGAGACATGTAAGTTTGCTACAGTCTCGTCAGCTATGATCCTGCTTGTGCCACCAAATGTGTAGACAGGACCGTACCAACACGGAGATCAGAGCAGCTCTCATGGAGATCCAAACGGGTAGCTAACCGACATTGTCGGCTGCTGCATGATGAAGGGAGGCATGACTAGTAACGCGACTAGTAAGATCCCCACATAATCAAGCAGGATCTCCTGCAAATTGCAAGTATTGGAATCCAAGTACTGCTTCGGGACAAGTCTGTTCAGGCTAGGATTGCGATAGCTCGCGAGGCTAATAGGATTATTCTCCGCGATAACAGAAGACCAACATAACTACACACTGATCATGACATGTAGGCGAATTGAAGTTGGAATATGCAATTGCTAGGCAGACTCTAGCAATTAAGATGGCGGGGACGAGAAAGCCCCACCATTCTTTGCTGGTAATTTCTGGGGATACTGTAGATCAGTAGACGGAAGTGTCCACCTGTTCCCTTGACATGGGCGCAAGTGGCAAATCACACCACACGCAATTGCAGCTGCACGCAGATACTGATACGGCTCACGGACAAGGTGTAGTGACACACCTGCTGCTGTCACACCGAAGTTGGCAACCTCAAAGAGCGCTGTTCCTGACTACTGCAAATAGTGCTGGTATAGATTGATAATTACCTTTTGCGTTTCGCGTAATATCTCTGGTATTCGATGACGAGCCAAGACTCGAGGCTGAATGCACAGGCAGCGCCAGCGCTAGCACCGGAGGCCGACACGCAGCGAATAGCGAGATGCTCTGCCATGGAAATAGGCGATCAACCACGTCAGTCGTCGGCCAGCCGAAGTCGCATTGTGAGTCGTTGCATTCCGAAAAACTCAGCGTTAGTGCATCGCCACTGAGCGCGGGGGCAGGCTAGCAGACAGTCTTCGTGGGGTCAGAGTTTTATGCATTACAGCAGGCCAGGATTTAGAGCTGGCTGCTGGCGTGGTGGTTTCCCTTACGCGGCATTTGGCCCATTGGAAGGAGGGTGCGCTGCCTGGTGCAAATTTTTATCGAGGCGACAGGCATGACACGGGAGCGCGTGCGGCAGCAGGCTCGTCGTGCAATGCCCGCAGTGCGTGCGAGTTGGCTGGCGAGCCTGTCGTGCCTGCGCTGGATTGCGTACACAGTAGACGGGGGCGGCGCGGCGGGCGGTCCTGCCAGTCCACCGTTCAGCCCTGCCCACAGCTGAGATGGGCGACAGCAGGACGAGTTGGGAACCTGGGATGCTTTTGGACAGCTGGCTACCAACGGCGGCCATTCGAGCCCGCTGGAGACGCGCCCAGGGCGAAGGAAGCGTGGCGCGCCGTCGGTTTGGCGGATGCGAATCCGCGGGCTCTGGGAGGCCCAGCTAGCTAGCGGAGGTCGGCTGGAGCACAGGCGCAGCGCAGCAGAGGGCTGGCTCGATGGCCCATCGTGCAGGATGATTCGCATCAGCGCATGGACCCATGGCTGCAGTGCATCCTTTTAGATGAAAGCATAACGGCGCAGTTGCACAACAGCAGCCGAATCTTTCCGCTGGGCCTGCCCTCGTCTGCCATTGCCAGCCTGAGGAGGCAAGCCTCAGCACGGCGCGATAAAGAGGACCAGGACGGCACCTGCAGCTAGTGCAGCGCACCGTGCCCGGCTCGTGCATGACGACGGCGTCGATGTTCAGGTACATCTCCCGCACGCTTGCATTGCCTCTTTGGCGACGACGATGCACGCAGAACCAGCGCAAGAGCTGTCTGCAGCCGTCTTGCAGTGCAGCGCTGCGTCGCGGTGATGCTGCAGCAGGCAGACCGGGGCGAGCGTCCGCCGCACTGGCGCCCGTTTGGGCCTCGGCGGCAGCGCAAGCCGGTGCGGGCACAAGAGGGGTGATGTCGTCGAAGTACCTGTACAAAGGCGCTCGCTCCAGGTCTGGTGGTGTTCGTACGCCAGTGCAGGGGTCCCCTTGGCGGATTGACGTTTGGTTAGAGCGCGGCGACGAGCGACGGAGCCTTCTGTGCTTGAGTGGGGTGCGTGTTAGCAAGAGAAATACAAGCCCGCGGACGCCCGTACGGCCTCAATTCACTCTCCACAATCCACCTTCTCCTCCCCCGCCCTGTCTGCTGCCTTCGACTGCCTGCCCCGAGGACGCAATTGACGCTCGCTGCCTTCGACATCCCACCAGCCCGCGCCCTCCCCTGAAACATTTTCCCCACTAGGCCCAAGAGGAGGCCCCGGTAGGCGATCATACGTACTGTGATTGGTCCACCTCCGGCTCCGCACCGCTTCTCTATCGCCGCTCCCAGCGTCCTGCTCCACGACGCTGTGCTCGACCTCTCTCTTCTCACTGCTCCTGCTCCATTGCTAGCCCCCAAGTATTGGTATCGCTCGCTTTTGCTCCACCTCGCGAATCCGCCTGCCTGCTCATCCACGTTCGTTTTCCTCTGGATTGCTGCAAGACGGTGTAGCGCGCAGAGCACCTTCTCGACCCGCGCAACCACTCTCGACAGCTGCCCGGAGCAACGGTAGCTCCACGACAGCAGCTCCGCGACAAGCAGCGGCATCCCTTGCTCGTTCAGACCGAGAGGTGTCCAGCCGCGAAATCGCTCGCTGGAACATCCTAGACCCTCGGTGTGGTCTTCGTCCGCGCCATGGATTTCTCGACGTTCGTCAACCCGGCTGACCTGACCTTCGACGGCTCTGCTCAGCAGCCCTTCGCTGCAGCCAACTCCACCAAATTCGAGGCCTTCAACTTTTCTGCACCCGCCGAGGAAGAGCTGGTACATAAGCACAAGGATTCTGCCGTCGACTTGACTAAGCTTCACCAGTTTCAACAAGAGCAAGATTATCCTTCCACAAGAGCGAAGAGGGTGAAGATCGAGCCCACTGTTTTTGATTCGTTTCTCGACAACTACTCATCGGAATCAAACACACCGTCACCAGCGGCTGATTTCGACTTTGTCTACAGCACTGCCAACTCGCCAGGAGAGTTTGTACGAGAGGAGAGCCGCACCAGCTCGCCTGAGGTCTCCAACGATATGTCTGCTTATACGCCAGGGACTGCAGCTTCTGCGTATGGGTATACATCCCCAGAAGCAATCCACATTCCTCAGCAGGAAGACAGCCTCACATTGAAGGTCTCTATGGACCGAACCAAGACACGGGCTGAGACTCAGACAAAAGTCACTATGATTCTCGATGGATTGCCAGAATCGTACGAGTGGGCCCGCTTTGCTCGTCAGACCATCTCAAAGCCGAAACAGTTGGCGACTTCGGACGAAATCTGCGAGAACTATAAGAAGGGCGGCGCTGTTTCCATCGACTTTACCCTCGTTTGCGCAGTCGCGGTGGAGGAGCCAAAGGATCTCGAGCTTGCTCTGGCACGCGCTAGGGGCGAGGGATCTTTCCCCACGAGAACACCGCGCGTTGATGTCTCTGAGATGGAGAAAGATGACCCCGCACACCCACAGAACGGCGGTGCAGTTATAATCTGCAACGGGTGCCAAGAACGCGAGAGGAAGCGATTCGGCCGTAAGAAGAAGCGTAATGAGGAAGAGGAGGAAGAATGGAGCACATATGACGACAAGCGTATCATCATTGTCAATGAGAAGGAATTTAAACGCTTAGCAGACGCCGACACAACAGACAGCAAGTGGGGAGCTGGCGCCAAAAAGGTGGAATTTTCGATGCGCATTGCTTGCTACTGCAGGCATCAGGAGTCAAAGACTCCTGTCGGCTACCGTGTGATTTTCACCATCAGAGGCACCAACGGCGAGCTGCTGATCCAGACATTGTCCGAGATTCTTCAAGTCACCGACGATCACAAGAACAAGGAGACATCACAGGCAGAGCTTCTATCCCCTTCTCTCAGCCTGCCAAGTTCCATGCCCACCCAAAGTCAGCAGTTCCAGCAATACCCTATGTATTCACAGTATCCGATGAATACGCAATTCAACTTCACCGCCCCGGCCCCGGCTCCGTATGGCTACAACCACCCTCCCACGGTCTTCGGCATGGAGTCACAGCCGCCGACGCCAATGTATTCTCGCCCTCCTTCGCCCGGCATCCACTCCCAGCCAACCACACCTACCTTGAAGGCATTCAACTTTGGAAACTACCCTCCCTTCAGCCACGCTGTTGCTCCACAGCAGCTCACTCAAACTTTAAATAGGGTCGTCAACCCTCAGCAGACCCTTCAGACTCTTCGTCATCCTGTTACAGCTCAGCAGTCGCACGCTCTACCCAACTACACTGTCGCTCCTCCACAAGCATCTCAGTCAATGAACTTCGCTATTCCTCCACAGCAGCCTCCTCAGATCAACACCCAGTTTTCCCCTCAGGAAGCAGGGTTCTACGAGTTTGGTAACTGGCAGTCATAGCGATGCATTATGAAATGGCTTACGGAGTTACATTGGCGTTATTCAGGCGAGGATTTGGATGATATTCTACGGTTGCATTACGAATGACGGGCTTGCATAACGGACATTGCAGCCCCACCTTTACCATACGCACAGGAATCGGCGTGTTTATTGAGTTTCCGCTGCCTTTTACGACCTCAACGCACAGGGCTCAAGCCAGGATACCACTTACTATCCAAACGTATACGATTTTAATCTTAGACCAACGTTATTGCTTCCATTAGTTTTATCACACCATCTTGAACAGCCGTATAGACTACGAAACAATCAAAGAGATACCACACTTCAGCTATCATCCTCTTGTGTTACACCCGATGCGTTTTATCGCGAGGGCTGACTTGAGTAACTTGAGTCGTCGCTTCCTTGTGCCAGCCTTCCACCTTGACTCTCATAACCCCGCATCTACCAGCAGTCACAAAGCTTGTTATCCTGATGCTCTTCTCCTCACTTCCACGCACGCACCCTGGCGTAAGCATGCAGGACTGCAGTCAGCTCATGGTCTCTATACCCATCATCGGACGGGTCGTCTAGCCGTTCTACGTCCTGAGCCGTCCACCTCCTGAAACCTGTCATTGCTGTCACTGACCGCCGACGTACATGACATAGCGCGTCCCGAGGACCACAGAAGGAATTGCGCCTCGGTGAATTGGGTTTGCATTGATCGGTAGGAAGCCGCCATCCGCAGCTCAAGAACCAAGGAGCTTAGTCGCGATCCCAGCATACACCGCAGTCCAGACTCTCCTCTATTTGATTGGTCCCCACCCAGCCCCACAGCGCTTGAGACATTGGGTCAATGAGACGCAGGCTCTGCCAAGGGGTTTACGATATTGACTAAGTTTCAAGAGGCCTGAGGCACAAGGGGCCTGGTTTGTGGGATTGCATTGGTACCTCCGTACATACGGTCGGCCTGCACAAGCGACGCGGATCACGATCAGCCTCTCGCTCGCTTCGGACTTCGTAATTGCGGTCCCCGCGGCACAGTGCCGCATTTCAGCATGGTCTTGCGTTGTCGAGACCGAGCAGACCGAGCCACGCTACTGTGTGTTCACGATTCGTTTGCTCGCTCTGTACTACCGTGCGGCGTGCTGCGCGATGATCGGGGGATGTCAGAAAACTCGTACGTTATTACAAGGGTTGCATAAGAACGCGCGCGAATAGCAAGTTGAGCGAGGCGTGCCTCAGATTTCACGCCTGTCTGATTCAGCTCACAAAGAAGTACTGACCGCAGTCTTTACTAATAATTTGATTCCTCCTCATGTGCTATGCGTGGCTAAGACATCTACATTGAATCGAATTGACTTCTGCCCGCTGACCGATGACCGTTGAGTCATCACCTGGGTGACTGCAGCGGCTCGGAGTAACGCCGTCTGCAACGAAGTCCTCCAGGACTTGTACACCGTTCGCATGATCCATATCAAAGAAGTTCCTACCTGGGTGTGACGACCGCTCATCCCGCAACTATAGACCACCTCGTCTGTCAACGCGGTGATCAATCTAAGTTCCAGCAGCGCCAGCTTTCCTATACTCTTCAAACGAATGCACGTGGCCTACCGCCGAATCTTCCTGACTGCGAAGCTCCTCATCCCATTTCTCTTCCTCCTGTGTTAACAGTGCCTGGAAGGCGGTGGATTGACCTCTATGGAAATAAAGAGGCGCACACTTCAAGAGAGCTACGTCTTGTGTTACCAGTATATGCTTGACACTCGAGCCTACATTCCGTCAATCGACTGCACAAGCTACTAGGGGGGATGGACCTACCAGGCGTCTCGTACTTGGCTTGCAGGAGCAGCTGATCAACAACATGCCGCAGCCCGCGGGCGCCAGTGCCCATTTTGCTGGCTTTGCGTGCAATCTCCCTCAACGCGCCGTTAGTGAAGCGCAATTCTATACTCCGCAGGTAGAACTTGTGTTGCTCCTGGGCGAGCAGGCTGTTCTTTGGCTCTGTGAGGACACGAACCAAGGCCTCCTCATCAAGAGCAGACACGGCACACACGGTTGGTATGCGGCCGATTAGCTCAGGTATCATACCGTACTTCTGCAGATCAGCCGGCTGTACATGGTCAAGAACATTGACTTTTTCCTCAGGTTTCTTCTGGCGGACTCCGCCAAATGGGTTGGGTTTCTCTGGTGGAACAAAAAATGGCGAGTCCTTCTTGAACCGAGCTGCTTCTTCGCCCCTCAACATGACTCCGTCAGCAGATGCCTGGGCGTTTGATGAGCGAATGGAAGCACCAAATCCTATGCCGCCCATGGACTTTCGGTCTAGGATGGTCTTGTGAAGGTTGGCAAATGCACCAGTGCAGATGAAGAGAATATTATCAGTGCGAATATTAAACACTTCGTCTTTGCCTCCTCCTGGGGCACCACCCGAATGCGAATTTCGTGGACTGTCCAACGGATTGCCTGAAGGGTAGCCGTTATGGTTTGTCGGTCCCTTCGCAGCGCTCTTCTCTGGTTTGGCGCGCACCTGGACAGTTGTCCCCTCAATAATCTTAAGCATAGCTTGCTGCACGCCCTCGCCACCAACATCCTTTCCGTAGGACATTTTAGCTGAGGCGATCTTGTCAATCTCATCAAGTACAATGATACCATGCTCGGTCGCGTCAATATCGTGACCGGCAGCTGAGAAAAGACGAGACACGCACTGCTCCACATCATCTCCTATATATCCAGCCTGCGTAAAAGTAGTACAGTCTGACATGGAGATTGGAATGCCTAATGTTTTGGCCAAGGTTTTGCACATCAGTGTCTTGCCTACGCCTGTAGGGCCTAGTATGAGTACATTCGACTTGTCTATCTGCAACGGTTCGGGGGTGGGTTCGGGTAAGGGTTCAGCTTCCGGTGGCGCTGAAGAGTGCGGGGTGAAGGACGGATCGATAGACAGAGATGGATCTGCGGAGCTATAGACATGCACGGTAGCCTGCTGGCCTGGAAACTCGTCTGCTATGTTTAGTCACTGTTCAATGGCAGCAGAGGCGCCTTGTGGCGACGAGAGGCAGGACAACGAGACTTGGGTCTGTCTACCTTCTACAGGATGCCTGAACGCCGATGCCCTTCTCTGGGCCTGCGCTTCCAATCTGGCTTGCTCATCCCTCTGTCGCCGCAGCTCTTGTATGCGCAGGTAGTGTTCGTGAACAGCGACACTGAGCACCGTCTTAGCGCGGTCCTGGTCGACAACGAACTGGTCGAGGTGCTGCCTCAGCGACTTGGGGGTCACGCTGCTGCCTCCGATATTGGAGGCACCGCCGAGCGGCCCACGGGTTGGCTGGTCGGTCTCATAGAAGCTCGAGAAGCCCTGGCCGCCGAAGTCAGAGCGGTGATATGCAGAGCGTCTGGGGCCTCGGGTGTGGAATGCGCGGCGAGCAATGGTGGTTGCCGTTGGGGCAAGACACAGAGCGCGGGCTGAGGGCGAGACAACGACAGGAAGCTTTCGGACAATCATGTTGGGAGAGCAGTCGCAGCGAGTGTTACTGTCACATCACATCACGAGAGCAGAGGCTCAACAAGCACGAGGGCGCGATAGCATAGTGCCCAGGCGTGCGTCGACGAGTGAGAGCTACAGCTCTCCGCATTGGGCCGAGGGCCTGCGGGGCAAGCTGGGGCTGGTGCGCCCCATCCAATGTCGGACCGTGCAGGTGTCAATGGAGCAACCCCAGAGTCCTAATTAGAACACTGCCACTTACAGCCTCGCCGCACTCGCAGACCAGTTGGCCGCTGTCAGGGCGCGTCTGTAGCCGCCGCCGCCGCCGCGAGAATGCGCTCCCAACATACAGTATTGCAGCGCGAATCCTGCCGACCCCTGCTGTTGAGCGCGCTATGGGCGCCAGTCCAGAAGGGGATCAGAGCTATGACGTTGGGTGCTTGCCGTGAGCGCTGCAGCCAAACACCTGCGAGGACCCCGCAAATGTCCACTTGCCTGCCGGGCTTCTATCTGATTGCGAGCTCGCGCATTGTCTGCATGTAGAAAAGATAGAACTGACAAAAGACCGTGCACCCGCACTCTCTGCCTCTCCCTCTCTCTCCCATATAACCCACCGCTGCTCGCCAGCGAACCTTGCTCTGCTGCACGTCCTCCACCCGTATCGCCATGGAGCTCGTCAACGCATCTGCGAACTCTGTCAATGACGCCCCTGCAAAGGGCCCAAATGACGGCACTGGTGAGCACAGGCAGACGCCGTGCATGCCAACTGGCTGATCGCTCTCTACAGGCATTGTCCAGCTTGATCCCTATCTGGAGCCTTTCTCGGCTGCGCTGAAGAGCCGCTACGCCAAAGCCCAGCAATGGATCAAGACGATCGAAGAGACTGAGGGCGGTCTGGAGAAGTTCTCGAGAGTGAGTGCGTCCCAATTGGCCGTACCGCTGTCGTTGCTGACCACCACGCAGGGTTACGAGCGTTTTGGCTTCCTGGTGCAGCCCAACGGCGATGTTGTTTACCGCGAGTGGGCTCCGAATGCCTTGCGAGCGTACCTCATTGGCGACTTCAACGATTGGAATCGTGATGCGACGCCCATGACCAAGAACGAGTTCGGCGTCTTCGAAGTGACCGTACCTGGCAAGAATGGCCAGCCGTCGATACCCCACGACTCTAAGATTAAGGTGCGTCTGTCAGATAGGGATAGGGCTGGAAAATGAGCTGACATATGGCAAGATCTCTCTTGTCGTACCAAACGACCATGCTCGCCAGGAGCGTCTCCCCGCGTGGATCACCCGAGTGACCCAGGACCTCAACGTCTCCCCCGTCTACGATGCGCGCTTTTGGAATCCCCCACAAAAGTACCGGTTCAAGAACAAGCGACCTGCGAAGCCCCAGAGCGCACGTATCTACGAGGCCCACGTTGGTATCTCGTCGCCCGAGCGCAGGGTAGCCACGTACAAAGAGTTCACGCAGAATGTCCTCCCAAGAATCAAGCATCTCGGCTACAATACCATCCAGCTCATGGCTATCATGGAGCACGCATACTATGCCAGTTTTGGCTACCAGATCAACAGCTTCTTCGCTGCGAGCAGTCGTTATGGCTTCCCAGATGACCTTAAGGAGTTGATCGACACGGCGCACGGTATGGGCATTACAGTTTTGTTGGATGTTGTACACAGCCACGCTTCCAAGAACGTTTTGGATGGCCTTAACATGTTCGATGGCAGCGATCACCAGTACTTCCACGAGGGTGCCAAAGGAAGGCACGAGCTGTGGGATAGCAGGCTTTTCAACTATGGTCATCATGAAGTCCTTCGTTTCCTGCTCAGCAATCTGAGGTTCTGGATGGAAGAATACCAGTTCGATGGCTTCCGATTCGATGGTGTCACAAGCATGATTTACACACATCACGGTATCGGCACAGGCTTCTCTGGCGGTTACCACGAGTACTTCGGCCCGGGTGTTGACGAGGAAGGTGTAGTCTACCTCATGGTAGCCAACGAGATGCTACATCAGTTGTACCCTGACTGCATCTCGATCGCAGAAGACGTGTCTGGTATGCCTGGTCTCTGCGTCTCGCTGTCTCTAGGCGGAATAGGATTCGACTACAGACTCGCGATGGCTGTGCCAGATTTGTACATCAAGTGGTTGAAGGAGAAGCAGGATATTGATTGGGATATGGGCAACCTCGTTTTCACGCTGACTAACAGGCGGCATGGCGAGAAGACAATCGCTTATGCCGAGTCCCACGATCAAGCGTAAGAGATGTGCCCTTGCATTTTTAAATTAAGCTAACAGGATGTAGGCTTGTTGGAGACAAGACACTGCTCTTCTGGCTGTGTGACGCCGAAATGTACACTCACATGTCTGTCTTGACAGAATTGACCCCTGTTATCAACAGAGGTCTCTCCCTGCACAAGATGATTCGACTCATCACCCACGGCCTAGGAGGTGAAGGTTACCTCAACTTCGAGGGTAACGAGTTTGGACACCCCGAATGGTTGGACTTCCCACGTGAAGGCAACGGCAACAGCTTCGACTACGCGCGCAGGCAGTTCAACCTCGTCGACGACGACCTGCTGCGCTACCGATTTCTCAATGAGTTCGACAGCAAGATGCAGTGGACAGAAGAGAAGTATGGCTGGCTGCACTCGCCGCAAGCATACGTCAGCCTGAAGCACGAGGGCGACAAGGTTATTGTCTTCGAGCGTGCGGGTTTGCTGTGGATCTTCAACTTCCACCCCTCCAACAGCTTTACTGACTATCGCGTTGGCGTCGAGCAGGAGGGTACGTACAGGATCGTGCTCAGCACTGACAGTAAGGCGTTTGGTGGCCACGGCAATGTTGCTGAGGACACACGCTTCTTCACTACGCCATTCGCCTGGAACGACAGGAAGAATTTCCTACAGGTGTACATTCCTACAAGAACCGCGATTGTAAGCTCCCACATAATGATCTACTAGGTTCGACACAGACTGACAACAACAGGTGCTTGCGCTGGAGAACACTTTGTAAGAGCGATAGACCAGACAAAGAGCAAGCGATGTATCGTCATCTAGTAGCGTTGAATACGCATATCATCCAGAGATACCACAAGAAAACCCAGACTGTAATCTAGAAAAGAGCATCAATCAATACCTCAATCATGCCCAACAACCGTGCCATAGAAGTTCTGCCGTGTAGCATCTATCTTCCAAGCCTCCTTGGATGTCTTACACTTGTATTTCGTCCTCTCGCGGCCTCTGCTCTACGTGAAGTGACAAATAAAACCCTCGTAACGCAGTCGACACGTGTTGCAATAGGCAGGTTATATGCCTTCGAAACCAGCCTGACTCACGCTCAGCGCGAACAATGAGATTTTGCATCTTTGAGTGCCCCCTAAAGCCCAGTGCTACACACTGCGTCCTGCCAGCTCCAGTGAAACACTCGGCTTGCATCTTGACTGGAGGGCTTCAATTTTAACGGGTGCAGAGTTATCGAATGCAAGGCTCTTTATGATGGCTACATTGCTAGTTGGGTCTGTTAAGTGTTCGCTCCTCCATCATTGGATCCTTCAAAAGTGTCAAGTGTCTCGTCGGAGCTGGCAAGATGTGGTAAGAAGTGGGCGGTGTAGACAAGTACATTGGAGGCCTTCGGCTTCACAAGGCGCTGCTTGCCGCGTGCTTGACAAGCATAGTAGGCGGCATGATCATTGAGCCCCAGCATCGTGTCATGTGCTTTCCTTGGACCTCTAAAGCAATGTGAGGACTACATGACTGGTGTTGTTACAACGGCACGAATGCAATGTATGTTGCCTGCCTTTGCGCAGATGCAAAGGAGAGTCGTTTTGTCTAAAAGTACACCATTGCTATAGACCATGACTTACAGTGTAATTTGGGGGTATTCGGCAATTGCATGTCATTAGTAGTAGGATGGGACTTTCACGAGTTTCACAAGTTGCATACTGACTAGGGAAAAGGTTTGAAGAACTAGGAAAGGTTTCTTTGCATGCAAGATAGATTACAGAAGCCACGATGCTCCAAGCACCCGCTCATAATCCCACATTTGAGGTATATGTTTTGTACAAGTGAGACTACCAGCGACTGCCCTCGACAGAGTGGCTGACTCTCATGTCTCGCCCACCACACCGCTCGCTTACGACTTCTCAAGCTCGGCAAGAATCTTCTCACCCTTGGCGCGGGCAGCCTCGAGGTTACCAACCATGTAGAAGGCACCCTCGGGGAGGTCATCACCCTCACCGTTCAAGATGCCCTTGAACGAGCGGATGGTGTCCTTGAGGTCGACAAGAGCACCCTCGATACCAGTGAAGACCTGGGCGACAGCGAAGGGCTGCGACAGGAAACGCTGGATCTTACGGGCACGCTCGACGGTAAGCTTGTCAGCTTCCGACAACTCGTCCATACCAAGAATGGCAATGATATCCTGGAGCGACTTGTACTCCTGGAGGATCTGCTGGACCTTGGTGGCGGTCTCGTAGTGCTCGTCACCGATGATACGGGGGTCGAGGATACGGGACTTGGAGTCGAGAGGGTCGACAGCGGGGTAGATACCCAACTCGGAGATACCACGGGACAAGACAGTGGTGGCGTCCAAATGGGCGAAGGTGGTGGCGGGGGCAGGATCAGTCAAATCGTCAGCAGGGACGTAGACGGCCTGGACGGAGGTAATGGAACCCTTGGAGGTGGTGGTGATACGCTCCTGCATGACACCCATGTCGACGGCGAGGGTGGGCTGGTAACCGACGGCAGAGGGAATACGACCGAGAAGAGCGGACACCTCAGAACCGGCCTGGGTGAAACGGAAAATGTTGTCAATGAAGAGCAACACATCCTGGCCCTCCTCATCTCTGAAGTACTGCGTTTAAATCAGTTTCGTGTCTACAATGAAGGTAGGTCATGTCCAAAAAAGAAGATCCTGGAAGTGAAGGCCTCCAGGATTCTTATTAGAAAACAAACAGAAGAGCGACGTACCTCGGCGACAGTCAGACCAGTAAGGGCGACACGGGCACGGGCACCCGGGGGCTCGTTCATCTGACCGAAGACAAGAGCGACCTTGGACTCGCCCTCAAGCTGGATGACGGAAGTCTCCTGCATCTCGTGGTACAGATCGTTACCCTCACGGGTACGCTCACCGACACCGGTGAAAACGGAGAAACCACCGTGAGCCTTAGCAATGTTGTTCTGAGTCGTTGTTAGCTGACGTTGCCACTCCATACCTCGATTTCCTTACAATCAACTCCTGGATGAACACAGTCTTTCCGACACCGGCACCTCCGAAGAGACCGATCTTACCACCACGAGCGTAGGGGGCGAGGAGGTCGACGACCTTGATACCGGTAATCAGGACCTCAGCGGAGGTGGACTGCTCGGTGAACTCCGGGGGATCGGCGTGGATGGGAGCGTACTTGGTGGCCTTGATGGGACCACGCTCGTCAATGGGGTCACCAGTGACGTTCATGATGCGACCAAGAGTGCCGTGACCAACGGGAATCTTGATGGGGGCGCCAGTGTCGGTGGCCTTAGCACCACGGACGAGACCCTCGGTACCTGTGGAGATTCATCAGCATTGTCCATCAGATCGCATTCAGGTGGCGAAGACTTACCGTCCATGGCAATGCAACGGACGATGTTCTCACCCAAATGTTGCTGCGATTCATCAGTATGGAGTTCCTGGGGTCCGAATGCTTGGCGTCCTTACCGCAACCTCGAGGACGAGCTTGTTACCGCCATTGTCGGTGGTCAAGGCGTTGAGAATGGAAGGGAGCTGCTCGGTGTCGAACTTGACTGCGATGGATGTCAGTAGCTGCGGTGTTGATGCGATGTCGTTCGATTGCTCGGCGATCGCAAAGTTTTCGGAGGGACTGACCGTCGACGACGGCACCTGTATAGTGTTAGCAATGGTCCTCCCCCATCATCAATTGCCCATCGTACCAATGACCTGGTGAATCTTTCCATCACGGGCGGCATCGGTGGAGGCGAAGCGGACCGCGTGCTTGGAGATGGGAGCGAAGGCGCGCGCAGCCTGGGTAGGCTTGACGGAGCGGAAGGACCGCTGGAACTGGCTGCATTTCATCGGATCAGCGGGCGTGCCATCATCAATTGGCTTCAGTGGGGTCGGCACTCACCTCCTCAACATTGTGTGAGATGTAGAAGACGGGTGTGGTGGGTGGAGGAGGCGGGTGTCTTCTTGAGAGGAGGGAGAAGAATTGAAGCTGTCCGCCCCGGAGACGGCGCTAGGCCTCGACGCTTACCGCTTTCGGGCTTCACACCAGCACCACAGAATCTAAGCTCCCCACAGCTGTACTTTGCTGCGGGTGACGTTTGGTTGTACCCCAGACTTCGTGGTGCTACCCATCGCGCCTGCCATGAGCTTCTGCAAAGCTGCATTGCTTGAGGGAAGCACAACCAGCGCACATCACGTGGAGCGCACTTCCCGGTTCACCCCGATGATGCAATGCTCAAGTAACTATCTAGCTGCTGCTGTATTGTAGCTTCAATACTTCCATGGTTTGATTCCGTGAAAGTCTCTTTACTTCAAAGGACGATACATGCGTCTAACCAAAATCGAAGAATACATGGACCTGCCTTTGCAGCTTGCCCGAGGTTTCGATAGGTGGGACACTAGGCAAGAAAAGGGCAGCATGCAGGCACTGGAACCCACTAACAGACATCGCCTCTCAAGAGAGTTTGCCTGTGTAGGCTGCAGTTAGGCCTTTCTTCGAAATCCTGCGGTTACCCCAAGAGTGACTTTTCGCTACGTATTGGAGTGTTTTGGATGGTTGTTGACCAAACTTTCCTGTATCAGAGGAGGAATATAATGGTAGATCTAGGGATTCTTCGTCAAACAGGGCTTCTAGACCTTTACATTGAACTCCTAAAGGTCGTTACTGTGCGTTGTTGGACGATAAGATCGACTCTTCATCGGGCCCTCAAGACTATACAGTGTTGGTAGAACAGTTTGAACACGTCGGTACCAGCTCCTGGTCGCGTTACAGGCCAAAGAACAAATATGATAATAGAATACATGCTGGTGCGAGTGGCGTGTAATATGAGATTGTTGGCGGCTATAATCATATTGCATGCCACTCGCACCAGTTTGAAGTATGAGTACAACAGGCTAAGGGTGTGACGACAGGATTCACATCATCAAAGGGAGAAGATAGATATGGGAATGAGATCCAATCCGTACTTCTTAGAGTACCCTCTAGGAGAAAGGCGAATGTTCGAAAAGCTCAGGGAAGTAATTACATAGCCATACTCTCGAGGCAAAGATCCATCCTCACTTCTAATACAGCAAGATCGACACCGCCGTACGGGCCCAGAACGATGTCGATACGCAGTCTTCACCAACCCTACTTGTCGAGTGGCGCAGAGCAAGGAGAGGCTAGCAACTCGCTTTTTGCTCGCTCCATTAGCAGCGATCAACTGAAGCTTGGCGTGAAGATGGGTTAGGACTATCGTCGCGATTACTGATGGCAAACTTGACGTTCGCATGCGCCCGAAACAGTCGATAGTATTGAGTATCAGGCTCTGACGCAAAATGCTTTGAGAAGAAACAGGGGTATCATTCGTAATTTTACAGCATGGCTTCTCCAATTCAAATCTGCACCAACTTTTCCTTCGATAATCTCGAAGTGCTTCCGTGTCATCAAATGGCTGTCTCGACATTGTAGCCAACGACTTCCCGTCGTCAGTCAGAATCTCGTGCACTCGTCTGAGCCATGCGAGCGTCTCGGTCGCCATTCAATGCTTGCCTCTGCAGCTGCTCATTGCTTCGATGCTACCGCAGGCTCGCTCTGCCAGGCAAGCGCCCACCTTCTCTTAAACACTTCTATTGTCTCTTGCGTCGAGCGACCCTTCTCCTTCTCTTCACGATTTATGCGTGTAGCGGCGGCGGCGAGACCGATCGAGACGGCGAACAGGGGATCGAGAGCTCTGATGGCTAATGTTTAGCATTACATCGCAGAGCCGGAGGACCTCGAACGCACTTTGATACGATGTACATTGTTGCGACTCAAGCTTACAATACTCAAAACTTAATTGTGATTAAATCGTGCGTTGCAGTGAAGAAGGTTGGAGGATGAGTTCAGAGCCCGCCTGCAATACAGAACAGTACGCTCGGTATTGGAACTTCCCCAAGATCGGCACCGGGCGGCCCGCTTTAGACCGCGACCTGCCAAACGCGACCGCGAAGTTTAGTTTGCCCCAAGGCTGCATACGAACAAACAGTGATTTCCTGACGCGCGATGAACTGTACCGGCTATCAGAGGCCTTTGCACAAACGCTATACACATTCTCATCCGCATGACTCTGCTCTGAAGTGCGAGGTCAGGTGCCGATAGCTCCTGATGTCGTCATCGTCCTAGATTAGATAGCTGAGTCGCAAGTCACGAGCTTGACGCAGCAGATGAAGTCACAGAATGCAGAGGTACTATTGATGGTCATGTGGATAGCATTTAACAATCAGATTCGATTTCAGCAGCGCAGGAAATAAGCCAAAGCGACCAAGCAGCTTGACTTGGTCTCGCAGCTATGATCATATTGAGTTGACGCAGCCACTACGTTTACACTTTCGGGGTTTCAAAGCAGCTGTAACAAGATGTCAAAGCTCTCCAAGCGCCTTCTGCGTATCAGTTGTCCGAGCCATGTATCGTGTTGTATCGAAGAATGTGAGATGTCCGTGAATCCGTAACGCCAATGAATACACCGTGCCTTATGATATCGAAGAGAGAAAGAGCGAGCTCCTTAGATCGCCTCGCCGAATGTGTTCTCGCCAGAGTAGCTACGCCTTTTGTCAGCATATGTCTAAAGTCGGCCGAGATAAGGTAATAACGTACGTGATGTAGAGGAAGCCGTCCTCGTCCTTGTGCTCCTCGTATATCGAGCTCATAAGAGCAGCTGTAGGTGGCAGAACCTCATCGACAAAGATGAAGATGGCCTTCTCGGGCGAAAGCTTAATGCGCTTGCGGATAACGTAGACGAACTGGCCGACGGTAAGATCGGCAGGAACGAGGTACTTCTTCTTGTCGATGGTCGCGATATCAGACTTCTCGACCTTCTCGCAAATAACCTGTCGCTGTTAGCTGTGCGTTCTTGCTTTGAGGAGCTGTAGGCAGACATACGGGAATGCGGTCGTTGTACTTCTGGCGGATGCGCTCAGCCTCGGCCTTGCGCTTCTCGAAGGGGTGTTCGTCCTTGAACTTGGAGCGCATGTTGGCGGCGATAGATTTCTGGTTTCGTGTGGGTGGTAAGTTTGAAAGCGGAGGATGGGCGTAAGAGAGGTGTGCAAGTTGTGTATTGTGGCTAAGAGTGAGGGAGGTCCAAGGTTGGAGAGCGGTGTGGGTGGGTGCCTGGGCGGCGCGCGCGGGGCTAGCACGAGGGTACGCTCATTTATAGCGCGGCCACACCCCGTGGTCATTCTCCAGCCACATGCACTTCACACAAGCGGTACGCATACCATGGTTCAAGACCCTTGAAACGCTTTTTCAAATCCATGAATCACCAATGCAGAATGTCCCTTCATTCTGCGTTGGCGAAAGTGACTGCTTGCATGGCGTGCTGACCGGTCGTTACTTGCCACTCATGACTTCACCTGGTTTTGAGTCATTTGCTCTGTGGCACAGCAGCTTGGGACGACAGTCAGGTACCAGCACATTACTCTGCTTGACATGGCACTCGTGTTGTCTGAAAGCGCATGAATGAACATCTGACATCGCCTCTTACAAACATACAAGACAAATAGAGCCAGATAGTCTCACACAGAGCACAAGATCTGACTGGAATAGTTGACCAGAATAGTCAATACAACTACAATAGCTGTAGATGCTGATGCTATCCTCAGACAGAGCGCGCATCTGAGGCTGCGCTGTGAGAAGCCAAGATGGGCCATGCCAGCTCTCCTATATTGCTACTTCCATAACGTGGTATCAGCACCCACATGTGGCCTCCGCAGATCGTGATAAGGAGAACATCATGCTGCATGAAAGAGCAAGAGTGAAAAAGGCAGAAGACTGCTCAGTACTCCCAGGCGAGGTGACTGACACTAGTCACGTGCATTGAACAAGACGACAATCTATTGGCCGAGGACAGCCAATCAAATAGAAGGGTACTAGCCGCAGTGCATGTGGAATCATCATGGTGTGATGGTCAACTTTCTCCGAGTAGGTCCTATTCTCCGGAGCCATTCTGTTCTAACGCACTCCAATATAAACTCAGTCGTTCCGCCTGTCGGCCTCTTATCTTACATGGTCACATTAATAGCATTGTAGAATTCCTGCTCACAAGCACTCGCCCGCAATGCTTCCTCGATCTACGTTTCGCGCAGCCAGAGCTCTCGAGCTTCCCAACAAGTGTGCGCCCCGCGCGTCGCTACGCGCCAAATGCTTGAGTAATAAGCATGTACAGCCTCAGAGAAGATGTATGGGCGAGTTTCCTCGCAACTATAAGATCAAATCAGATCCTTTGGAAGAATGGCGCAACCCTCCACCCAGCAAGTGGCCGAACAGGATCCGGTTGCTCATGGTGCCTTTCATTGGTGCTATAATATACTCTATGGTAAGTGAAGATAACTCAATGGCTGGCGCGACCTAATTAACACCGTGCAGTGGACAGAGTCGGACTCTTTGAAGACCGAGACACCGTCGATCGCTCAAAAAGATGCCCTCCTCAAGCGCGAGAACGGCGTTTCCGCGCAGTCGCCGATGCGCTTGCGTATGGAACAATTCATAAAGCAAAATCAGAAGCAAATTGTATCTGAGCTGGAGAAGGTCGATGGCACAAAGTTCACGATTGACTCGTGGCAGCGGCCAGAGGGCGGAGGTGGCATTACCTGCGTATTGCAGGACGGCAAGGTCTTCGAGAAGGCTGGCGTAAACACCTCTGTTGTGTACGGTCGCCTACCTCGTGCTGCTATCCAAAAGATGCGCGTTAACCACAAAGCGCTCGACCCTGATGTCGACTCCCTCGAATTCTTCGCTGCAGGCCTGTCCATGGTTTTGCACCCTCACAACCCCAACGCGCCGACAGTCCATTTGAACTACCGTTACTTCGAGACCGCTGATGAGTTTGGCAACACTAACGCCTGGTGGTATGGCGGCGGCTGCGATCTTACACCCTCGTACCTCTACGATGAAGACGCGATACACTTCCACAGCGAGATTAAGCAAGCATGCGACAAGCACGACAAGGCGTACTACCCGCGCTTCAAGAAATGGTGCGACGAGTATTTCAACAACAAGCATCGCGGCGAGACACGCGGTGTAGGTGGAATCTTCTTTGACGACCTTGATGAGACAGAGAAGGACCAAGAGCAGCTTTTCAGCTTCGTACAGGACTGTTTATCTGCTTTCTTGCCTTCATACCTACCTATCATCAACAGGAGGAAAGACATGCCGTTCACCGAAGCACAGAAGCATTGGCAGCAGATCCGGAGAGGGCGATATGTTGAGTTTAATCTTGTCCATGATCGTGGCACGGCATTCGGTTTGAACACTCCTGGTGCACGGGTGGAGAGTATTTTGATGAGCTTGCCGCTCACATCGAGATGGGAGTATATGCATACGCCTGAGAAGGGCAGCAGGGAAGAACGACTGATTGAAGTCTTGAAGAACCCCAAGGAATGGGTATAAATCAGATGTATATACAATGTATCATATGGCGATGTAAAGGATCGAACAACACCTAAGACTTAAGGATGTGAAGGCGCTATCTCCAAGCGCAAGACCGCTCGTAGAGCACAGTTCCTTGGGCTCTTTGCTCCGCTTTAGAAACCAGGACAGGGGGGGGGGGGCCTTCCTTCGAATGCTGGGTTATGAAAATCATATGCAGAAACACCCCGAGCAATTCTCTGAAGGGATCTCGAATGCCTGCTTTCAGTTGCACATTAACATGTCAATTGTGTCCAGAGCTATTCGTATGTTGATATGAGAGCCCAGCATCTTGTAAGAAATTGCTCTCGAGAACTCCCGTAGATGGTATTGCCGCGATGAAGATACAAAGCTGGACGGACATTGCAGTGCGACCTGTGACGCAGTACACCACCCATGACAGCAAGCATGGTGACCCCCAGTCTCTACGGCATGCGAGCTCCATCGCCACCAGTCCAGTCGTCCTTGCGACGCTTCACAGAGTAACACTGCAATGTATCCCAACAGGATCTTACTCCCACTGCTTCACAGCCGCGCACGACAGACCGATCCGCGTGCGCGCACCGGCTACATACTAATATCCAAAACTACGATACCTCATGGTGGCGGTATGTCGTCTGTGAGATTCGGCCGCGGATGTGCTTTGTCTATGTGTAGCTGTCAGCGGCGATGTGACACAAAGAACATCGTCGACTTTTCTTTCATGTCGCTGAGGCTGTCACATATCGCAAAATTCGGCGAGTGCGCTTGTCTAAGTTATGCAAAGAAGAGTTGCGAATTATTTGTAATGCCTTCCCATTATGCCAGGTGCTGCGAGAGAAGGGATCTAAGTATGCCTCTTGCTCCATATCGAATGCCGCTGCATGCCAGGGTCGCATACTGATCTGGATGTCTGGTATTCGTCTCTAGGGTCTTGAGATGTTTGTCTTTCATTTGGTCATGCATATTAGAAATTGTCTGTGCGTTGTAGGGAAGTGCTGATTCCATAGATGTCGATAACCAAGGTATGCAATTTAGGCCAAAGTTATGGGTAGTTCTCAGGTTTGGTCAACGATTGAGTGATGCACGGCAAACGAGAGTTGCCTAACGCTGAGGGTTAGCAGATTGTGGTCTGATATGCTGACTCACCATCATTTCATCCAACCCGGATTAGGCTGTACGAGATGTCAGGAGGCCGCACAAGCAAGTCAAAGAAGTTGAAATTGAACTGATGAGCGCGTAGATTGGAGAGCTCTGTATGCGTACACTGTGCTTTACACACAAGATCGTAGTGGAGACGGTAGAGCAAAAATCGCAAATGCCTCTAAGATTTCTGTACACGGAGGGACTAATATGACAGGGGCCACTTCGGCTCGTAACCCTTTCGATCTTGTTGTATATCTGACACAGACAGTACCAAACAGAAATTTGACCCAAGGAAATGTGATATTGGTATTGGTATTGGTATTGTGCGTTCGATGTGGAGCCTTTGACCACTCGTTTACTCGTCGTTGAGCTTCTGGCCAGGGGGGAGGTTCTTCTCCGAAACCGACTGAACCAACATGCCCTTGTAACCGGTGATGGGCTCGGTTCCCTGGGACTGTGACATGTGTCAGTATAGACATCCGTGTGGTCCATAGATGGACCGAGCTAGAGAAAGTGCGCACCTTAAGGTACTCCTCGGAGGCCTCTTGCCACTCCTTGGTCATGGTGCGGGGCCTGATGGGGCTGGCGAACATGCGGGTGAAAGCGAAGAGAGCGAAGGCACCAGCGATGACGGCGGAAGAGATGAAGAAAACCTTGCGGCCCTCATCCGGAGGGGGAGGACGGCGGGGGCCGTGGGGACCGAAGGCGATGAAGTAGGCTGTCATACGGAAGCATCGTTAGCATGCGGTTCTTATCGAAGACGTTACATGCGTGGTGGGAGGTTGCGCTGTGTGCACCGATGCCACGGGCCAATTCGGATATGCCCTTATCAACCCCGGGTACGTCATGCGCCTGTGCGTGAAGCTCAATGGCTTTGTAGAAGGGTCTTACGCACCAGCCTTCTTCTCCTGCATGGTCAACTCCTTCCAGTCGGTCTTCATGCGGTCCCTCAGCGACATCCAGAGGTCGGCCTGCTCCTGGGGGGGCTGCAAGCTGTCAGCAACATCCCGCGACCTGCAGGGCCGGAAAATTTACAAGATCCTCCCAGCGCTGTTCAATGTTCGCAAGTGTAGGGTTGGAGATGGCGTGTGCCTGGCGGAACTGCTGGAGCTGGCTGGTGACGGAGGCTCTGGGGACGGCTGCGGCGCGCGTCGCCCGGACGATCGAGGTGCGCATCATCGTTGCGGTAGAGTGGAGAGTGTCGAAAAATGCGAAAGGACCGAAGATAGATTCCCTTCGAGGGACCTGAAGCTGCCAATTGGTGGTGGTGATGACGGTGGTGATGGTACAAGGAGACGGTCAAGCTTGCAAGTGGGCGGCTTGGCGTCGAAAAGACAGTCGAAAGTCATTCGACTGGTGACACAGACCACACCAGGAACGGCGTGTCCAATGAGCGCGCCGTTGAAACTCACCTTGACAGGCAGAGAGCTATCCAATCCCATCCTCGCACAACTGCGCGCTGGGCAATCCTCGAGACTGCAGATTCAATATGAGCCATCGGTAAGCTGCTGATCTGATTTTTTTGAACGCCTGCTCCTACCCAGTGTTGACGGGCGACCGTAGTAGCCTCATGCTATTGCAGCAAGATAGAACGACCGTCGCCAAACTTTTTTTTTTTTTTTTGGATTATACAAATGCCATGGTTTCTGCGAGGTAGCGTAGATACACGTGCTGCTACTTGTGCGTGTGCGTGCTCTGAGAGTGCGTGAAAGGACTCGGTACCAGATCGCAGTCCCGCGTTGTGAGAGAAACGATCGCGCATTGAAAGCTACCAGCATTGCAATGACTGAAGCTCGAAGATTGCGACTACATTGATTAAATGCCCTTCATGGTACTCATATCCGAAATGTATCTGGGCGCTGCGCTTGTAGCTCATCGCTAATCAATTGCCATAATGCTCGCAAACTGCCTCAACCTCAGAATCCCAGACGGCCGGTAACAAAGTGGTCGGCGTCAGTCCATGCAGCTATAACAGCCATGTGTAGACTATGCAGGCCAGCAAATTCAGAATGGCTCGCCACGGTCTCCTATCACATAATCTTCTGCTGAACCGGACGCACAGGTGTATATCGCATGTTCGTCACGTGTTCAGAGCGGTCTTTCCAACCTTGGTTGACTTTCCCGTATCTCAGGAGATCATCAACGAACCGCAGGCTTGCTCTTTGAGAACGCTTGTCATCCAGAATATCCAAAGATCATTATAGCAAAAATTAGAGACTGTGGCAAGATTGCAAAGGATTGCAAGCCAAGAGAATATACTGTGCTGTGTTACTTTGAAGCGTATCGGAGTATAGCTTCGTGTATAGCACGTTGTCAGTTCCGATGAGACGCTTGGCAAAAGTCAGGAAAAGTCTTCGCAATAGCAGGGCTCCGGTCCTGAATGGCGTAGCTAAGATACCTGTAGGGCTCTTTATTATAGCTGCGCTGCTTAGTGTATCTTTCGAGTGTTTGCTTTTCCATCAGTGAATCCTTCAAAAGTACGGTATCAGTCTCGTCGGAGCTAGCCAGGCTGTAGCTTGGCGATAGCCTCAAAGCTCGAGCTTGAGCTTGAGCTCGAGCTCACAGCTTTGCCAAGCTAGAGCTGCGATCACTGCCTCACGCGTACAATGTGTTTGGAATGCCACCCCAACATTTATGCAGGCATCTCCAGACGCTCTGGACGCCGTTGTCGCACTTCATTGTCAGGTGGTGAGTTCAGATCTGATATTAGCTGACTAGCCGACCTCCAGGTCTCGGCCGCGGATGCTTGCGCCTCACACCTCAACCAGTTTCAACAACTACGTGCTCGAATTTGCGTGGCGGTCAGAATCTCGGTGGTTACACAGGAACTCGCCTCCCCGCGTTGAGCGATCCCGCGGTGTCGAGGGGCGCATTTGTTTATCGGATGATGAAATGACCTTGGATAACATGCAAGATTGCCCGCCACGCTCAGACTGCTCTAAGCGCCTGTGGCGAGTATTACGAGACGTTGCGGGTACCTCTTTCGTAAGCTGTTTGGACATGCGCGGCGGTGGTACTGGGCGTGCTTGGTTTGTATGGCTGTTAGACAACCTTGGAACAGCCAAGTAAAGTGCAAAGATAGTGGTCGAACACAGCGTGGGTCACAAGTCAGTGCAATGAGGCTCTAGGTGGGCTCCAACACGAGCTTCGAAGGAGGGCCTCTTGCACGCTTTAAGTCAAGTCGATGCATCCGGGATGCTTCCTGGCCCCGTTGCTTTCCGCACACTCTCATGATGGCTGACGTGCCCCAGGTAGAGATACGGTTGCAGCTGCGGTGGCATCGAGCTCAACGCAGCCGGCCGGCAGTGTGGGAGGGGTGAAAGGAGCTCATTGGATCCGGCCCGCGTCGCAGCTATCTGATTTTCGACTTGTGACGTTTTGCTCCTGGCTCGAATTTAAGGCGGGGCCCGCTCTCACCCCACCAACAAACACCGCGCCTTCCCAGCCCACACAAATCTCTTCTCTAAGCTTCCAGACTACTTTAGATCCGTTTAAAGCGTGAGCACCTCTTGACTTTCCAATCCATCACTTCCTCTTCATTGACACTTTCCACAGAACAAACAAGCTATCCATCATGGTTGTCAAGGTAGGCCATTGCTACCCCTCCTTAGCTCTTCGCAGCTACTAACCCCCTCAACAGGTCGGTATCAACGGTTTCGGCCGCATTGGTCGCATTGTCTTCCGCAACGCGTGAGTACACCTCGTCAAGAGCTTCGCAATCATGTTCGTGAGCTGACGGCTATGCAGCATCGAGCACAACGATGTCGAGATCGTCGCTGTCAACGACCCCTTCATTGAGCCCCACTACGCTGTAAGTTCTTCTCCGCCGCAAGCATCATCCTGAGATAAGCCCAATGTCTCAAGGGCCATCGGATGGGAACTCGAAACTGACAGAAACGCAGGCCTACATGCTCAAGTACGACAGCACACACGGCCGCTTCAACGGTGACATCAAGGTTGAGGGCAACAACCTGTCCATCAACGGCAAGACCATCCGCTTCTACACCGAGAAGGACCCCGCCAACATCCCCTGGAGCGAGACCGGCGCTTTCTACGTCGTTGAGTCCACCGGTGTCTTCACCACCACCGAGAAGGCCAAGGCTCACTTGAAGGGTGGCGCTAAGAAGGTTGTCATCTCCGCTCCTTCCGCCGATGCCCCTATGTTCGTCATGGGTGTCAACAACGAGACCTACACCAAGGACATTGAGGTTCTCTCCAACGCCTCCTGCACAACCAACTGCTTGGCTCCCCTTGCCAAGGTCATCCACGACAAGTTCACCATTGTCGAGGGTCTCATGACCACTGTCCACTCCTACACCGCCACCCAGAAGGTTGTTGACGGTCCCTCCGCTAAGGACTGGCGCGGTGGCCGCACCGCTGCTCAGAACATCATTCCTTCCAGCACCGGTGCCGCCAAGGCTGTCGGCAAGGTCATCCCTGACCTCAACGGCAAGCTTACCGGCATGTCTATGCGTGTTCCTACCTCCAACGTCTCCGTTGTTGACTTGACCGTCCGCATTGAGAAGGGCGCTTCCTACGACGAGATCAAGGAGGCCGTCAAGGAGGCTTCCGAGGGCAAGCTCAAGGGCATCCTTGGCTACACTGAGGACGAGATTGTCTCCTCTGACCTCAACGGTGATGACCGCTCTTCCATCTTCGATGCTAAGGCCGGTATCTCCCTTAACAAGAACTTTGTCAAGCTTGTTTCCTGGTACGACAACGAGTGGGGTTACTCCCGCCGTGTCCTCGACCTTTTGGTCTACATTGCCAAGGTTGATGGCAATGCTTAGGAGTCAGGACAGAGCCAGGCCATGCCTAAGCTTTGAGAATTGAGTTGGATAAGGACATGAAAACCACTGCGCGCGAGTAGTTCCTAAAATACGCTGGGTTCGGAGCACCAACCGTGTGTTTGTTATGCCAGATATGAATCAATGAATAATAGTACAACCAACCAGACCCCGTCTTGCCTTTGCATCATGAACATCTATATCAACATTAGCCTTACTTGACGACGAAAGCCACCACACGACTGCGTCAACATAGCTCTTGGTTGTCGGTTGATGTTCGTTAGTAAACGGAAGCTACCCCTGTCGATGATTGTCTAGCGTCCGCATTCCCTTTTCCGAGGCAGTCGATTCCGGGGTAACATGTGCGGATACTGTCCCGAGGAGTGCCACATGTGTGTGCGTCCTGCATTAGCTTGTGGATCTCAGACCATTTTGGACCACAGAGATTCTTATTTTACGAACAGGGAATATCCGGGGCCTGTAGTCCGGAGGAAATCGGGCGAACAGAGCTTTGGAGCTGGAGAAAGGGTAGAACCGGCTTTGGGATTTCAGGGAATGAGAGCAGAGTGGAGTGTGGCTGAAGCGCGTAAGTCATCAAGAGGTTGAATGTTTTTCCGTCCTGAGGGGTCCTGAGGTGGCTAAAGAGGCCTGTGTAGGTGTCACCTAAGTCCAGCAGCTAGCCGACAAGGACCAATTCCATATTTGTCCACATCTATTGTCTGGATGACATATCACACACATCACATGAGGGAAAATGCACACGTCGTAAAAGCGATCTGAATCCGAGTAACCTGCTTCAAGATGATGGCCTTTCACACATTTATGAATGTACAATACGCGCCGCTCCCCCGAAAATCGTTCAGTATCACCGCATCTATCAAGTTTCATGGCCGGCTAACTCTTGGGTGTACACACTTTGCGATCGGATCCAATAGTGTGTTTGGGAACGAGGCCTGTCGTTGGGGACTATTCGCCTGTTACAAGAAATACAGCCTGTGCAGATGGCCACAGGTGCTGAGGGCCACATCACAGACCCCTTAATTACCATCCGTTAGACCATACAAATACAAAGTACACATAGTAAAGCAGCATTACATGTTTGCAAGGTGCTTTGTAGCATTACATCTGTTGCTAGTAGTAGGTATTAGTCCCAGTTTAGCACTAGTGTGCTTAGTCATCGTACCTGCCGCGTCCGATCTGGGCTCCACGCACCACAACTACTCTCTACTCAGTTCGATAACCGATCCGCGCTGTTGCTCCAAGAGCTACCACCGGTTGCTTGGCTACTTGCTTGCAGTGGCCTTCTTGTTCAAAGCGTGCGTTTTGTCAGAAAAATTCGCGCGAACACAGCGTCCTACCAATGTCAACTACGTTCGCTATATAGGGCTGCATCACGAGACAAGCGACAACTCAAGGAACCGAACCACCTAAGTCGCCGAGCCCCAAGCAAACTTCAAACGACAGTGTTCAGATAGTCTTGCAATCCTATCTTGCACTGGAGTCCTCGACACCTGTACTTTCCACTGCTTAACGGAAGAGCGAATCCGCGAAGCCAACAGAGCAACTTCATGAGGTGAATATTATCAGTACGAGGATTATCGGTACGTTCCTTTCATCCTACATTTTTCCGCGAACTCTTTTACCTGCTCAAGTCTGTCACGCTCTTCTCTTTATTCTCTGTTCACTGTGTCTCAGCATCTGACAGGCGCACTTGACTTTAGCGTTCATCTGCGCTCGTCTATTGCTTCTAGCAACCTCTCTTTAATGCCGGGTTGCTACGTACATGCGCGATTAGCTTTTCTCGGCGTTTTTGAATCTATTCGGTCTGCATACGACAACTGCGCGAAGCTAACGTGGTTCTATAGCTGCTGCTTCCGACTCGTGTATTGGGAGGCGCGTAGCACTCGTGCTGGCTCTTGAGCGCCAACATGAACGACGAGGATCTGCTGATGGAGGATGAGGGCGATCAAGTTATTGCCTCAACAGAATTCAATGATGGCACTGTCGACAATGCAGCAGAGTTTGTGGTACCAATGGATGTTTTCACAAACCCAAACATCAACCATCTACCAAAGAACGCACAATTGCCACCTTATGAAGGTTCGTTCTTCCCTCGTCTGAACCCACATCATGTGGATGGCCGATCAGACAAGATGGACTTGACACCGACAACACCCTATCGCCGTAGCAGCCCTCAAGTACGAATACCTCCAAAGCCAAGAACACAGGCTTTACCATTCGCAACATTGAAAACAGGTTTAGTGTACGATCCTCGTATGCGTTTCCATGCAGAACTTCCAAGTGCTACGTCAGTAGATGACATACATCCGGAAGACCCACGCCGCATCCATTCGATCTTCGAGGAGATTCGAGAGGCTGGGCTTGTGCGCGGCCCGGAAAGCTCAGACGACGACGAACACGACGAATTCTGCTGGAGAATTGGGATCCGGCCAGCCGAAAAGCATGAGATTCTATTGATCCATACAGAGGAACACTACAACTTCGTGGCCTCTCTTCCAAGTACATAAGTTCGCCCCACCACTTGTTACTAGCTAATCCATCTGCAGACATGACTGACCAGGAGCTTTCTGATCAGGGTGCAAGACTAGACTCAATATATTTCAACCACTCTACTTTCTCATCTGCCAAGCTGGCAGCAGGAGGCGCGATAGAAGCCTGCAAAGCTGTCGTGCAAGGTTCGGTGCGCAACGCAATTGCCATTATACGGCCGCCAGGTCATCATGCCGAGAGCGATCAACCTTCTGGGTTCTGTATCTTCAACAATGTTCCTATTGCAGCCCGTGTATGTCAAGATGCATATCCGCAAACCTGCAGGAAGATTCTGATCCTGGACTGGGATGTGCATCACGGAAACGGGATACAACACGCTTTCTACGATGACCCGAACGTGCTTTACATATCACTTCACGTTTTTCGCGGCGGGCAGTTCTACCCAAACCTGCCGGATGGTGACCTGACCTATTGCGGAGAAGGTGATGGCATTGGAAAAAACGTCAACATACCTTGGGATGAACATGGTATGGGAGATGCTGAATATTTATACGCTTTCCAGGAAATTGTCATGCCGATAGCGAGCGAATTTGACCCCGATCTGGTTATTATCTCTGCTGGATTCGATGCTGCTGAAGGGGACGTACTCGGCGGTTGTTTTGTAACGCCGGCTTGCTATGGCCATATGACGCATATGCTCTCGCGCTTAGCGAAAGGGAAGCTCGTCGTTTGTCTAGAAGGAGGCTACAACTTACGCTCGATAGCTCGTTCTGCGCTTGCAGTTACGAGGGTGTTGATGCAAGAACCTCCGGATCGTCTGAGCGAAGATTTGTCTGCACCTAAGGACACTGCTGTTCGGACTGTCGACCAGGTAAAGCGACAGCACGCGAGATACTGGAAATGTTTGTACCCCAAACATTTAGACCGCACTGATCCAGGTTTTGCCGCTACTGATGCATTACACAACATCATTAGAGAATGGCAGAGCCTTCGCCTTGCCAAAGAGCACCTCATGACGCCGCTACAGATCAACCAAGCAGGGCTCTCACAGACCTTTGAACACAATGTAATTGCAACGTGGGTGCTTCTTTTCACTCACATCATTGCAGTTGGACTGACATTTTAGGCCTGGGTTCATGGAGCGTAAGCCGCTCTTAGTTATTCTCCACGATCCACCTAGCTTTCAGGATCACCCAGATCCAGTCACTGGCCAAAGAGAGCCGCATAACACGTGGCTTGTGAGTACACTTCACAGTCTCGCGCTGTATGACCACTGACCTTGAACTCAAAGACTGATGTGACCAAGAGCTACATTGATTGGGCTATTGAGAATGGTTTCGCTGTCATTGACGTGAATATCCCTCAAATTGTAGCGGTGGAAAGCGAAGAGGTAAAGCAGCTTGTGTTTGACTGTATCACTGAAGCTGATGAAACAAAAGTCCAATCTTGGCTTCACTAAGGCGGATGACCCGAAAGCTCGGGCAGACAGGACTCGCGAGATGGCCAATTACCTCTGGATCAACTATATTGAGTTCGTTGTCCATACCAACACGATACCTACTGCTGACAGCCACGTAGACCTAGCGATGCTACACAAGTCTTCTTCATGGGGATAGGGGATGCTTATCATGGATTGGTAGATCTATTGAGTCGAAATGGTGAGAATTCTTCAATACATAGGATCGGCTACTAACTCTGCCAGAATCCACGACCGAAGAAGGCAGCAAAATAGAGCTCATCATAGGTTTTGCTGCCGACTCGACTCTACAGTCGATCAGACGTCCTACGGACGACGACATTGCGAATTGGTACTACATGGTACGTCAACTTGTGCACAACTTGTTACTTCATAGCCACTGATAGTATCCTTATAGCACACGAAAATCTTCGTAAAGCAAAGCCACTTCGTCTTCAATCGTAGCTCGGCAAAGAAACCGCGCAAGAGGTTGGGGGATCTCGAACAATCAGACTGGGATACGCTGGATGAGATGCTGGTCGGTCACAGGAAGGATGTGCAGGATTTGCTGTTGGAGAGGAAGGCGGATCTCGAAGAGGACACCGAAGAGTCGACGCCAACCGACGATGACCAACAGGCGGCATTGAACGGTGGTTTTCGCAGCCCGCCGCAAAGATTCGACACTCAGGCTATCAAAGCAAGACACGCCAACGGATTAAAAAGTCTGCCATCCGTCGGGCTATTCTCTAGTCCAGTACCGAGAAGTCCCAAAAGTCCGATGGGAAGATCATTCCAATAATAACAGCTCGGTGGATCTGTTGCTTGGTAGAACTTATTTGTACTGCATATCCCATCTTTTGATCCTCCGACGTGCATCGATCATGTTTAGTATGGATGTGGCGGTGTTTCAACGACTGAACACGGTCAATAGTAACATCATTACCGACCAGCAATGAATGGTCCATATCCATACGTTCTCGGTATGTGCTTTGCCGAATCTCACGGTCGCTTATGCAATTTGTTTGCTGACAGGCCTTCTTTTAGAACATTAATCCCCACCCGGAAGGGATCATCATCATTACTCATGCAGCTCGGAAACGGACAACACGACCGGTTTATCGCAATGTCTTCAGACCCGTACGAGCGTCCACTTGAGCATTTGCGCAATTACTAGAGGATTGGCTATTTTGTTGTTTACTGAACTGTACTAAAGCCGGGCCGCAACATCTCGCTTGGTCTTGAGGCTAACCATGTGGTCAAGGGGCCAGGCCGATCTGACACGATTGAGAAGCTAGCATCTATTGACCGCTTTTGCTAGCATGAACCTTCTACCGCACATATATCTCTTTATTACCACAGCATTATTCACCAATCTTTAAAGACTACACGAATGCAGCAAGCTTCGTACTTACTCTGTGTGCTTTGACTGGAACGCAAGGATTGCCGTAGCTTCTACGCTTCAGTGAATCCGCGCAGACGACTGTTGTAGTGACGACTACTTGCATGTTCAGCTAGTAACAATTGCAATCTTGGCCCCAGCTACACATCGTATCAAGGAACGAGCGCCAGGCTTCGGGGCCGTGCAGAATACCTGATTCGCAGCGTGTGATTCTTGGCTGGTAATATGCAGCATCTGCGATGATCTTTACAGGCTGGTGAACTGACGATTGGACGGGCGCAGATCCCCTGTCAGCAAACGAAGGAAGCGTATCCTCGATGCTACAGCATTGCCTTCCTATTTCAAGTCTCTGCAAGGCCGTCTATCCAGAAAATAGACCACTACACGTGTGCTGACAGGCAGCCCCGCGGTAATGGGCCATGCCCAGAGCTGCATGTTGTCCACTGGTCAACAACGCAGCGCGCCCACCGGTCCAAGCGAAGCCACTCAGCTCAAGTATGTTCAGCCAACGCCCGCCATGCTGCGGACAACTCGCCATCGAGGGCTTTAGTACGAGATCTTGGCGTCGGGAATGGTGAACGTGCGTTCTAAGAGGCCTATCGGTCAGCTATCGCGCGGTCATCCCTGAAGCTGAGATGGCTGTGTGGGGACATGATAGACTTGGTGCTGACGGACGGGCGAAGCTTGCCTTGGTTGCAGGTGAGGGCACAACATGGTTGCTCATAAGCTAGGAGTCAGCCATGCGCGGGTGTTCTCCTCCTGCTTTTCGACCCTCGTCCTCAAGTTGACCCGTTGTTCCGTGGGAATCTGAATCTGGACAACGCTGGAGATTGCACAAACGACCTTCGCCATCGCCGACGAATTTGTTAGACACAGAAATCTCCTGTGGCACAAAGCCACTTGCAAAGAATAATATGGTGCGCCCGAGGTTTACAAGGCTTGCTGTGGCGGTCGCTGCCTGTCAGCTTCTGTCGACAATCTCAGCACAGGCTACAACGGCCATGTTGTCAACGCCCATACCTACATCGGTCATAGTCGTCAGCCCAACAACCTTTGCTTCCAGTTCAAGACCATCTGCGACATCAAGTGGAACTAGCGAGCCGCAAGTTCATACAATGAAGGTTGGATCTGGAGGCTTTAGGTTTGAGCCACCAGAACTGAAAAATGTGTCTGTCGGCGACACAGTGAGCTTCGAGTTCTATCCTCCCGATCACTCCGTGATACAGGCAGAATTTGGTAGCGCTTGTGTCCCATATAGCTATGCCGACAAAGACCATGCAGGGAAAGGTTTTTGGACACCCTTACAATATGTCGATTTCACTAACGTAAGTCAAAACAATTCACTGTTAGAGTCTATCGGCAGACTCTAAATCATTGCTAGAAGAAGCGATGTCTGACCAGGCACAGATGACGACGTACAACATAACCATTAACGACACTGCTCCTATATTCTTCTATTGCGCAGCGCCCAAGTCTTGCACAGACCAACACATGGTTGGTGCTATTAACGCGAACGACACGCAGACTCTGCAAATGCAAATCGACTTTGCGAAGAATGCCGATTTCCAGCTGCAAGTCGGCGACCCTGTTCCCAAAGAGGCCACCTCGACCATCTTGAACGGCCCAACCTCAGCTCCAACCTCAGTACCGGCTTCATCATCGGGTGGTGTGCACCTTTCTAGCGGTGCAATTGCAGGAATAGTTGTTGGTGCCGTGGCATTCCTGATCGTCTGTGCGGCGTTATTCTTCTTCGTTGGGCGTTCGAAGTCTCTCAAAGAGTCCATCAAACGGCAGTATGCGAACGAAAATATCAATGGAGGCCGTTCATCAACACCAGGACCAGATATGGGCTACATGCCACATGACAGTCAAGTACCCAGATATGGTAGCCCTGCGCCACCGTATGGACAGCATCACGTTGGTGAGCAATATCCAAGTGGATGGACTGGCAGCCCGCAGATGCATCAGGGGCATATGAGCATGCAGAGCCATATGAGCGGGATGAGCCACGAGCAGTAAGCGAAGTCGCCGTATCGAAAGGAGACAGCACACTGACGCGATATAGATTGGATTACTACAAGCATACGCAAGCCCACGTCACCCCTGTCGAGCTACACTCACCGCAACCAGGGCAAGAGGAATTCAGGGCTGAATTGGCAGACAATTCGCAGAAGGCCCCGAGAACTTGATCGGTCCAAAGAGACATCCGTATTTCCATTTCAGTACGGAAATCATGGAGACTGGATGGCTCGCGCCGACTGACCTGAGAGGTCTCTGTTGATGTTCCAATCTTGAATTTCATAACTTCTTGTACAAAGGATAACCGGGCGCATCTTTCTTTCTCTTCGCTATAGCGACCGTTTTGATACCATGCCGTGAGGCGAGCGGGCAACTCTCATTCATTGCAGCGCCTCATGCAATCCGAGGAAACAGTGGGTAAGATGCAGGAAAGGCAAAATGCAATCTTCCACTTATATTCTCTGAGGCTAGTGGTGCACTTTAAATAAACTTACAACAACCGGAGACAATTACCCCATTAATCAGTGCTGCAACCTCTTTACCTTCTGTAAGATGAACCCTCAAAAGATGATAATGTCTGTATTAAGCTGGCAAAGTGCTGCCCCAGTGAGATACTTTTCACTTCTTGAAGTGTTCGATGATAGAGAAGCAGACACTTGATAGACCTTACTAAGAGCGCAACCATCGTGAAGTGCTATGCATTCACTCAAACTACACCTGTCAGACCTGAAGTCTCCCCATAATGATACCTTTTCTGCATTCTGGCAAGTGCATCATCGGAATTGGCGCGGTGCCGGATACTTCGACGAACTGTTCGTCTCTAAGCTGATACATGTCTGACGGCCAGATTGACCTTCCTGCTAATGTAGCGCATGCTGCACCGTGAAAATCATGAGGTCCAGTACCTTGTACCTAGTGCACTTTGATAGCGTCGATGGCGGCTATGCTTGCAGCATTCCACGTATGTCGGGTGCGGGGACACGTGGGCGAAGCTGAACATCCTATTTGTGCGCTCAAAATTGCATATCTTATGATGGCATTTACATTTCGCAGGATAACTGCAGCGTGTGCCCTCAAATTCTGGTAACATTAACATATCCAGAGCTTATAGTACTTGCGAAAGGAACCGCCAAGGTAAGTGCAGCGAATACGTGCCGCTGATAAGCTGAGGCATTTTCTGGCTGCAAGAGTTGCTTTTGGCAACGGCGGTGCAGCTGAAGGCATGTTTGCATCCATCTGATAAGCGGCTAAACGCTTTATCGACCACTTCCGATACAGTCGATATTAAGCTGCATTGTGCTGGTGGCTCAGACGAGGCCCGATTTCTCCACGGTGGGGCTTGCCGTTGGTTCTCGTATTCAAGCCCAAGGGTTGACATGCATCCTCTGCTGTGGTTTGCCTCGATAAGTCACCAGGTGTTGTGGAACATGGTTGAAAATGGAAAATCTAGACTGGGTCTCACTGCAGTACCAGCGTCCAGATGATCCTCGACTGATGTGTCATGGCCAATGTGCACTTGCAGGATCTGCTCTCCGAGCATAAGGCTGACATGAATGGTGCTGCACCTAGCGGTACTAATTGGCCGGTAGCGAGCCCCGGCCTATGACGCTTCTGTGATCGTACGAACTGCCAGCCGCCGAGCGAAGACGCTTGGTGAAAGAAACTGCGGTGTCTATTACCGGAAATCGCACATTTGTAGCTAAATGCTCCCAAAGGGCCGCAACTCATGTGTCATGGGTCCTCTGGCGCACCGCAGCTTGGGCGAGCGCGGCCCAATTGGAGACGACAGCGCAGACACGTTCCTGGTGCTCTCGTGCTGCTGGCTTGGTGCGGGCAGCGACTTTGCCTTACGTGCGCTTGCCAGCCAAGCTTCGCGGATAGCGGATGGCGGCGCAATTCCTTTCAGCACGCCTGCACGGCAGAGGCTCTTTTCTCCAGACTCCGCCAGGCGCCGTTGAACCTGCCCTCTTTGTCGACAGTTGGGCGCTATACTGAATATGACGGTATTGGCAACTGCTGCGGGCGCATCTTTCCCACGACCACGCAGTGCCTGAGCTAGTCGAGCTGTATACGAGCATTGTGCAAGTCCAAGTGCAACGCAACCACCACACGCAGGACCCTCCGTCGCGGCGCCTCGCGATGCTGACTTCCTCCTCGCCCACCCTGTCCGCGCCGCCCTCGCCATCGACTGCCTTCCATACCCACGTCCACAGCCACAGCCACTCGCACGCATCCTCGCACCGCTCGTCGTACCATGCCGCGCGCCGGACCTCGACCTCGCACTCTCCCCGCTTCAGCGTGAGCTCACAGCCTGCGCGGACCCCCAAGGCGGTGCCGCTGTTTGCCCCCTCGCCGCAGGGCACCAAGAGAACCCACTCGTACGCCGACGCCGGCACCCAGTACTCGCCCGCGGGCTATCCCCCCACCTACCACCCCCCACAGTCCGCCGCCGAGCAGGCCGAGCCGCCTGCTCTCAGCGCGCCCGCCATCGTGGATACACAGCGGGCAGAGGGCGCCGCCGTTGTTGCGACTGCCAGCCCTGACAAGCCAGCGCCGTCAGAGCCTGCCTTGCGCGTGGACCCGACCCCCGCGACCGCGCAGCAGCAGCAGGAGGAGGAGCAGAATTCCCTGTCCTCGACAAGACGTACGCCGAGGGAAGCACCGCGAGACCACCAGCTGCAGCAGCGCATAGTGCCCACCGACGGCACAGGGGATGTGCCCTCGTCGCCCGCCAAACGGCTGCGCCCACAGGAAGCCAACGTGAAGGTTATGCCGCTCAAGTATGAGACGTGCGATGTCAAGGACCTGGGCGTGCTGATCTCCGACATGCTCATGGAGCTGGTCCGCTTGAACGACGGCTATCCTCTCCGTGATGGCCAGCTAACGAGGTTCCACTCGAGGTATGTTGATGTCGTCCAAGTCTGGCGTCCACGACCCATACTGACCTTCTATGCAGAGCCCCACCCGGCATATCTGTCCGGGACTATTTGCTCCGTCTAATCGTACACGCTACACTGTCGCCGCCGATACTGCTCGCTATGGTTTTCTACGTTGACAAGCTGTGCGCTACATATCCGGCCTTCACAATCAGCAGCCTGACAGTCCATCGATTTCTCATAACGGCGGCGACCGTGGCCGCGAAAGGCCTCTCGGACAGCTTCTGGACAAACACACTCTACGCGCGAGTGGGAGGCGTCAGTGTAAGGGAGCTGGCGCTACTTGAGCTGGAGTTTTTGCGCAAGCTAGATTGGCGGATTGTACCAAAACCAGAAGTCCTGGTGGACTATTACAAAGGCCTGGTTGAGCGAGGTAATGGATATGCCATGGACAAGGAGCCGGAGTCAGCTCCGAACCTTGAACGGGTGACAAGTCCTACAGGGTCGGCAACAGGCATTCACACCAGCCAATGAATGCTCCATGAGACGGGAGTAATCGCTCGGCAGTATAGATCCAAGCAAATCACCGCTGAAGTACTGACCCGAATACTGGTCAATCGAATGGCCTTTCTGTAACCTGAGCACATGAGGCAGGGGTAAAGGTAGTACGTCTAAAGATGGACGTCATCTACGAAACGCTTCGCAATCCCCAAGGAGGAAGGCTCCCGTATAGACTGCCGACAAGCTGGTATGGAACCAGGTGTCCCTATACGAAGTAAGCTCTCTAAGGAAGGATACGCAGGTCGCGCCACGTCTGAAAGGATTCACAGATACAAGGCCGCCATGAGAGCGTTTGAACAACGCCACGTAGGGGCACTGTGGCATGCATGGCACCTGTTATTATCATTGCACAGTCACGAATCTCACAAGCGGAAAGAATCCATTGCGTACGTAGACAGGCAGGCATCTAGCGAACGGCGTACACACGCCAGCCAGCTCACAAAATGTGAGACAGCACAGCATGAGCTTGAGTAATCCTGCAGAGGATACCTATGTGGCGGCTCAGGGCAGCGATTGGATAGATAGTACTAGTGGATGAACATCAATTCTCCTATTGACCGAAGTGGTGCTGTTCTTTGTTATGGCCAACCGTTAAATAGCGAACAACGTCAACCGGAACCAACGTGGCCCATCAACAGCCAATGCACAATTCGTACCCTGGCCGGCCCGTACCGCAACACAATAGTGAGGCTTGGGTTCGACATTCCATGGTTCTTCTTTCATCCCTATCGCTCCCTTTCCCAGTATGGACCGCGGTACTGGCACTCAGTACCGGAGCATGACACGCGCAATGTCTTGCAGACGATGTCGGCGTCTGCTTAGTGACCTCTTAGACATGAAACCACTTGCCCACCATAGCCTCCCTCACCCCCACCGCACGCGACTTTGAATCTGGATGATATTGGAGGAGTAGCGTACCCTTGATTGACAGCATCCACCTAGCACATCGATCGGCGCTTGTTCGTAAACTGCGGTAGGCGCGTCTCCATCTCCAGCAAGCGGCAACGGCGCGACCAAGACCATGAGAGTGAGTGAAGTCACGGGCGCGCTCACCACGCTTCTGCCCATGCGGAGCTTCGCTGCAATCTGCCTCGGCTTCATCCATGCCGCGAATAGCCAGCTAATGGTCCGCCAGAGTCGCACGTAAGCACTACATCGTGCCTTGCTATGCCGAAGACATGAACTCGAATGCAGCCAGGTGGGAGCAGCCGTACGACGCAAGATGGGGAGGACAATATTCCGAGACACCGCATGCGCACTTACCATACGCGTTCCCCGAGCAGCCCGTGGCACGCCTTGCTGAGGGTTTCGATCAATTGTCGATCAGGAAGCTGCCCAAGACACGCACTTCACCTGTAGCGACGCGCACCAAGATTGCACGTCATGGCTCGCACAAAGGGCCTGCTCGGCCATCTTCTAGCGGAGGAGAGGCATATCTGCCTCCACACCGACCGTTTGCTTCAGCTGCTCGCGCAACATCATACTCTCAGCCCACACCTCTTGAAGAGTTCAGAGGGTCGAGACAATGGCCCCCACGCGGATACAGGCCGGACGATGCGCTCCAAGCTCGACAGGCCGAAGAGTTGATATGTTCTGGGACGTCGACATTTCGAGGCTGCACAACCCCAATACACAATGCACCGGCGGGGTACAAACGCTTCTTTGCTACTGTGGAGGGAGAATACCAGGGCAAGACCGATCGCTCGTCGTCCCAGAAAGACGCCTATAGGGCCGTGTCCCTGGACTTATTGGACGCGTTGGATGATCAACTACCGTGGTCATCACTGGAGCAGCCATGCATGGCATATGCGGCTGGGAAGAGCGCAGGAACTACCACACTCAACTTCTGGGCAAGCAAATCTTCGAACACTCCCCCCAAAACCGAACGCACCAGCACAGCGGTACCAAGAAAAATGAAGCTACTGCAGATTTTGGATCGGCTACAGAGCCTAGAAGGAGGATTTCAAGAAGATGTTAGTCAGAACCTCCATCTCGAGAACAAACATTGGAGTCGTGGCCTAACTTTTGCTTTGGCAGCACCCCGAAGAGATGCAACAATACCTCTACAGCACGCTGATCGAGGATCCTGCGCATCTGAATGGTCGTCCATTCATGAGTATAGAGCAGCAGATCCAGGATCTTATTGATATATTGCTAAACCCGCAGTGGGTGGACTTTTCAAATCCGAGAAATCAGGTAGTAGCCAAGTGGTTTGACTCGCCAGACTCGCGCAAGAAGCAAGAGTTCTTCCACCAGCTCTTGCTGTCTGTTGAGCTGTATCTACGCATACAAATCCAGCTGCACAATGGCCACATACGCCAGCGCGTACTAGAGCTACATCCTTCTGTCGCGTGGGACCTGGCTGTTGCACAGCGTTGGTTGGAAAATATGTCAATCACCAAGAAGCGCGAGTCCAAACAACAAAGTACCTTCAGCTTCCAGTTAAAAAGCAAAAGCAGACAAAGAGAGGCTCTTCGCCACTTCGCAGCAACGCTGAAATGGCCCAATATGGATGAAGTCGACTATATCTTAGATGAGGAAGATATGAACGAGAGAGCGCTGGAAGATCGCTCTGCGGACGCAATGTCGTGGTTTTCTGGCATTATTTTGCCCGGCAGGACCCTGCCGTGGCTAATTATGAATAGCTTGATTGACTGCGACAGAGATACTGGAGATGCTCTAAAATATCTTACACATATGCAGCCAGCTTCGGGGTTTCAGTACCGAGCAAACACCTATTGGTCCGCGTCCTGCATCGTCGGCAAGGTGCTTGGGGCTGCGCGAGGCGTCAAGCAGATTGCCGGATGGGTCGGACCGTGCATCTATACCCCAGATCTCAAGCGCACCGAATGTGTGAAGGTCAAGCAATATGAGTCTCCAGACCCACGATTGACAGAGGGTGATGTGCTGTCCATGGAGGAACGCTCTAATCCCTTGGGACCGATCGACGAGACCTATCCTGTGGACGACTATGAAGTCCCCATGCCGGATACTGAGGACGTAACAGATCTCATTCGAATCGAAAAACTTGCCTTCTTGCCAGCAAAAGACCAGCCGTCGCGAAATCTCCCGGGAGCGCCGCTGCTGTTTGATGCAGCAATCCATTTTGCCTGTGGTGGTGAGAGTTGGCCTCTGAGATTGAAGTACGATGTGAGCTTCATAAATGCTTTCCCCTGTCACCAGGGTCCACACGGTGCGAACGTCCAGCAGTTATATTGGTTTGGCATGCGTTGTATACTGACGCAAACAGTTCTTTTCTACGACTTCGCCTACACCGCAATAAGGATCGATGACGGCCTTGTTGACCTACATGACTGGCATGTGCAAAGTGGCCGGCTCAAGCGACCTAGCCCGCGCTCCTCCCCAAAGAAGCTTGCTCTCGAGAAACCAGTATCCGCACATGAGCAGGTCAATCGTGTCTTGACAATTGAGGCTCTCGGTGTGAGTGACAACGAGGTCTTCGCCAGAGCATGGTGCGCACATCATGGCTTCAGCGCCATGGTCGCGAATATCAAGGAGACATGTATGGCCTGCGCGATCAGAGAGGCATATGCTGCGTGCGTGAGCGTGGTCATACTTACGGAAGGGGGCAAGGAGCGAGAGAGCGACTCGTGAAAGACATGGTCTTTACAGTGACGCTTGTATGCGAGCTGATCCCCTCCAGCGTGCGTGAAGGGAAAGATCACGTATTCGTGTAGATATACTTTATGAATCCACAGCCTGCGCCTACTTCTGCGAAACCTGAATGGCTGAGAAGCTCCCAAAACTATGTGGTCATTGCGTTGTTGACCTCCAGGGCTGCAGCACAGTGAGCGGCACGTGCGTGTGACGTGTGCGGCAGGATAGCTACTGTGGCTGGCCGATGGCCGACGCGCGACGAGCCAGTCCTCAAACCACACGACGGCTCTGCAGTCCATTGCACCTGCCAAAAGCCGCAGCGCTGCTTCAACACCTGTGCGTACCAGCGCCGTCCTCCCGCATCGCCGTCCCTTCCATTCCTCTTGTCCATCGCGTCGAAGGCGCAATTCGAATGCGGAGCTGGAGATCTCCCCGCAATATCACCCCAACTTTCGAAGCGCCTTACTTACGAATTGAGTACCACCACCACCATCACTCTTCACGACAATTGCAGTCAGCTTCCCTCGTCTGCCGCGCTGCTCCCGCTCACGAAGGAGCCATCCGCCGACCATGGGACGTTCTACTATCCCATCCGCACTTGTCGAGCTCTCGAACCCAACAAGCCCCGAGGCGCAGGTGGCTGCCCTACGAAATCTCAAGAACGAGATTGTTGGCCATGAGCAGAGGAAGGAGCTGGCTGTCACACATGGCGTAATCAGACCGCTTGCAGAATTGCTGAAGGAAGGTGTAATACGAGGAGGCAAGAGGAGACACAGCAACGGCTTGACACAAGAAACCAGCAATGGCTTAGCACCTTCGTCTGGCCATGCACCTTCAGCGCGGATACGGTACGAGCAGGATTCGTGGACAAAGGAAGACGAGCTGCGATTTCAGGCCACACTGGTCGTCGGCAGTCTGGCGAATGGTGAGCTTGTGACATGGCGTAACAGGAACTCAAGGGCACCGCATGGCTGATACGAGGTACACAGGTGGGCCAGCGTTCGCCGCGCCGCTGCTAGCAGGCCATGTCCTTCCTCCGCTTCTCGGGACGTTGCGCTTGGACGAGACGCCATCCCGACTCGTCACCGCGACTCTTATGACACTGAACCAGATTGTCGATGCTGTTGCCCAAGAAAAGCCGGGGCTCGACACGAACGGCCAAAGTCTCGCAGCGCTCGTCAGGGAGCAAATATACACGACTCCTGTAATCAGCGCCATCGCCGAGTTACTGGCGCAGACGGCTGCTCTGTCCAAGGCAAACCAACAGATTCTGCTGGCAATGCAGCTCTTGAGCAAGACATGTTCCGAAGACTCGCACAAGAAGCTTGTGGTCGAAGCTGGGATATTGGACATGCTAGCCAACAAGCTGGCGAGCATCGCAGTTGCAGATGAGTTGATCCCCCATGCAGACTCGATACGCTCGCAACGTGAGACTGTTCCGGCACGCTTCCTATTCGATATCTTGGAAGCCATAGCAGCTGTTATCAGCGGAGGGTACTTCTATACCGCACGCTTCCTCTACTCTCACCCCATACAACAGCTCTTTGGCTGGCCGAAAGCACGCACCTCGACCGCATACGATGCGCCGAACACCTCCATCGAATCTTCGTGGGACAAACTTATACCTCGTGTGCAGACGATGACGAGCAAGGCCGACCCTTACACCAAGTCATGGCCAGCACTTGGTTCTTACACTGCAGTGAGTGGGGAGAGCTTTGCGCGGCTGCCTAGCATGGAGTCGCTGCAACAGAATTCCAGTCGCAGCATCATCACAGACGAATCTGAGTCGCCTCTATTTATCTGGCTTATGTATGTAGCAAGACGTGGTGAGGGTGCGGAGCGCTTATCTGCATGCTATCTCCTCGCGCTGCTCAAGAAGTTCGGCGAGAAATGGCCACTCAATGACCCGTCAAGAACGACACGAGAAAGGCACTTCTCTTATCTCATCATACCTCTGGTCGTCAAGATGATTGAGGAGTCGTCGGCACAGGCTAAAAAGGCACACACACTCAGTCCTGCGGCAAGAGATGAGATGCGATTTGTGCTAGAGCGCTCGCCGCTCGTACTGGCAGAGCTGGTCACAGGGAACAAGGCGCTTCAGACTGCCGCAGTAGATGCCCGAATAATGCCTACACTTGTGCAGATATTGAAGAAGTCTTTCGAGCGAGTCACGACAAATACAAAACCCCTTTGGCACCCACGGTCAGCGTCGCTTGAAGTTAAAGATCCAAACATCGATCCCGCGTCTTCCGCGATAGGCAAACCAGGTCTAAGCGCTGATGTCCTGCACGCTTTTCGAGTGAGAGAAGGTGTGCTGCTAGCTTTGGCAGCGCTTGCTGGCGATCAGGACACATATCGTAAACTCGTCATTGAGATGGGTGCAGCGACACATATCATTGAGTCTTTAGTGCCATACTCGGAGACGAGGGAGAAAGATGGGAACCCTGATGCGGTTCTGAGGGCAGCCTGCAAAGTTACAAGATCATTGTCGAGATCTGTCAGCGTACTAAGGACCAGTTTGATCGATCATGGAATCGCAAATCCGGTGTTTGAGCTGTTGACGCACCAAAGTGTCAAGGTGCAGATAGCTGCTACAGAAGTGATCACCAATCTAGTTTTGGAGGTGTCGCCCATGCGTACCGTGAGTAATCCACAAAATTTTGACATCTGCTGTACTTACTGAGATACAGGAGATCATAGAAGCGGGTATCATGAAAACGCTGTGCGAGCACTGCCGATCAGCTAATTTTGACCTTCAGTATGGCAGTCTTTGGGCCTTGAAACACCTCTGTCTTGGGATACCTGTCCCAATGAAAATTCAATGTCTAGATGAGTTGGGTGTTGGCTTTCTCATGCAGACGCTCAGTGGCGAGCCCTCTAAGCCTGCAATGGGTAGTTCCAATGCTGCCGGCGAGCAGGTAGACCTGTTGAATGCTGTAGATGAGCCACATATGGACCTGGACGATGAGCCCTCTTCGGACGAAGACGAGGATACCATGACGGACAGCATACCGTCAATGCGACGACACCAACAATCTGGATCGCGCTATACAAGCGCAACAAATATACGGGATCGGTTGCAGCAGATCAAAAACGACGAACTTGATCCGCGAATCAAGCTTGAACGAGAAGACCAAGCAATTCAAATGCAATCCCTCGACTTCATCCGCAACTTCTGCTCTGAAGAAAAGCAGTCTGGCGAGATGATTGACCACCTGCTAAAAACGTACGGGCACAGTCGCTTCTTTGATATGCTCGATTCGAAGATTCGCCCAAAAAGCTCCGCCTCCTCTCATTCTCAACCAGCAACAGAAACACCCACTCTTTCTTACTGGCCCGGCACAACTCAACAACGCCCGCCCTTTCCTTCTTCCCCTTCAACACAGCCGAACTGGTCCCACTACCACTCAGGCGAAATCCTCAAAGCCGCAGTCTTCATCTTCGTGCACCTCGCCAACGGCCGGCCACACCACCGTTCGCTGCTGCTCTCTCAGACAACCCTAATGCGGCACCTGCTGCCTCTCTGCTCGCATCCAGTGCGCGATGTGCGTCTCGGCTGCGCTTGGACGGTCATCAACCTTGTGTGGGTGGAGGACCACACAGAGGAAGGGCCAACTAGGGAGCGCGCCCGAATCCTGCGCGACATGGGGTTCGAAGCGAAGGTCAACGAAATGACCCGCGACCCTGATCTCGATGTCAGAGAGAGAGCGAAGACGGCGACGGATGTGCTGGCCAGGCTGAATGCAGACGCTGGAACGTTAGGCGACAGGAGAGAGCAGAGGTCTGGGTATGGAAGCCCGAGTCAGGCATTCGGGGTGGAGGGTATGAGGACCTTGCAGGGATGGGGTCGCGAGTCGAGGGGCTGAGGGATGTGCGAGGTGTGTATTATTATTCGGGGTTGCTACTCCTGGGGAGATAATGTTTCATGTGCCTACATTGATGACTCGTGCTGTACATAATTTTGCTTTATACCTCAGTCTAGCTTCTCTCATAGACGGGTGGTAGCATTGTTACCTATCTTTGCCGATATGATTAAATCTGTCTTCGTTTTGTTGCGGTCCGAATCGTTGCATATAGACATGGATGTGTCTGGGGCAACATATCAAGTCGCCTGGAGTCACGTCCGCAAACAACAAGCCCAACAATGGGTAATTACCCAAGGTCTTCCTTCGAAGCTGGCTCCTTAACCACAGGATTACAATCAATGTGAGAGAAAAGTAGAAGGTTCATCTACAATCGGCGCTGATCTTACTCCGTTCTATCTTGCGCCTCAAACGGTCTTGTCTGCTCCTTGCACTTCCTTGGATCGCGTCCCTCTCCAGTCGTGCCACATCTTCTTGATGTCTGCATGCAGAACCCATGCAAGTAGTGTGATAGTGACTGGCACGGAGATTGCCCAGTACACATAGAACAGATGTTCACCCGCCGCAAAGGAGCCATTCATGGAGAATATCGAGGCGACAAATGTGCAGGGTACGATGATCGTAGCGATTTTGGTGAGCTGACCAGCACTTCTTGCGTGCCTGTTTGCAATCTCTGTTTGCTCCATGGCAGCTGCTGCCTGCCTGGAAGCTGCAAAGCTTTCCTCCAGAGCTGTTCTGGCCGAGAACGCCTCCATGTGATTACTGATAGTAGCTTCCATCTTTGCAAGCTTGCCACGTAGGTATGCCCATCTGCGTCTTTCTCGGCTCACTGGCCATGCAAGCTCAGTAGGCAGATGTGGCTCTAGGCGTTGGTCAACAACATCCGTGGAGAAGGCATGCATGGCGTGATCCAAGTGTTGGCACCAAAACTGCAAGACTGCTCGCTCCTCTATCAAATAGCGGTAGCTCTGTATGTTGCGGTCTCTCTCGGCATTGATTTGCTGCAGCACATTGTCGCCTGTATAGAAGTGATGTTGGAATCTGTCGTCCCCTATGAGATCACTAATCTCCTGCTCCTCCCGAAAGACCAGCTCTTCCCATGAGGCGCGTATAAGACTGCGCAAAAAGGCTGTTCCTGAATTTGGTTTACAGTCATGCTCAATAGTAACGAATGTGTGCGCCTTCACAATACTTTCGTACAACGATCGGCTCTCGGCTTGTACCATCGGACCCTCGGTCGCGCTTGGAAGTATCTCCATAGCGTTTCGGAGATCGGAAATCCAATTTTCAGTCGGCAAATTGAGCTCTGGGTTCTTCTGGCTGCGTAATGTCAATTCGTGAGGATCTAGTAGCAGTAGAACTGTATAACAATATCAGCGCTGAGAAAGTCTTTCTATCGTGCTTGCACCCACTAGTCCACGAGTCGTTCTCGTACTCAGTAGCCCAATAGGATATCATTACATCAGTGCTGAAGTTCTGCTCGATAGGGGTTTTGATAAAATGCTGTGACCGCGCGCAGGGCCCAGCTTTCATAACCCATCGTCCGAAGTCTTTTGCATCTATCGCATTTGCGCGCAAGTATCGCTTTACTGGCATAGACACTCGCCAATATCGATCCGATTGAGGGATAGAGGCATGATTGACCACACTAAGCTGTAAGCAAGAATGGCCATGAGCAAAGAAAAACTCGGGGGGGATATCGAGTCTGACACCGAGAAGTTCAGCGATCCGACGGTTTATGCCTTCCGCGAGGATGATGCGGCGGCGTCGTTCGCCAGCTTGTGGTTTGGTCGTTCCCCACATGAGCCGCTCTCGTATGGCGCCTTCGGCAAATGTCTGGACAGGGTCATTACCATACAGTTCTACTATGTGGCATTTGACGGAATCACCGTCCTCATCGTTAATCCAAAGATTCGCATCATGTTGTGATTGGGGAAGGATCCCGCCGTCCACAGCCTTCCGGGCCCTCCGAGCATACGTTCTGGTCAGAGTTTGCATTTCTCTGTACTCTTCCTCTTGCCCTTCGGGGCAAGAACTCCACCAGGGGTCATGACCTGGAATAGCTGGGTCACTACGTCGGTGAGCCTTACTGACCATCCTTCGGTTGATCGATTTCAGGCATAGTAATGGCAGATCACAAGAAAGGATGAGTGTGGTAAGGTTTGGTGGATCGTTCAAAAATTTGTAGAATCTAGCATTTGCATGGTGATGATTTCGCTATGTGATGTATTGCTTCTGATATGTCACCCTGGGCTGGGTCGAACATCCAGATATCCACTATGCAGCAGCAACTAAGCGCTGATGATCCTGCGCGTATTGCAGATCGATCTACATGCCGGCATATCCGGATCTTAATTGGTGATGACTTCGCTAGAACAAGCCTTCGCAGGTCTGAGGTTGCAGGATAATTTTCACATAAATCGGCCCTAATGGATTCTTCACTGCGCATTGCCCCAATCACCGTGGACTTGTTTTATTATGCATCGTATTCATGCCAGCAGAATGGTGACCAAAAGTCCAATATTGGTCTTACAACACATCGTGCTCCGCACACATGCACAGTGTTCAACGATTGGCGAGCTGCGCCGACGATTTTTCTCATCCCGCCACTTTAAAATTGCCTTTCTTTATTCAATGAAAAAGAAACCATACAACCACATCTGACATCGTCGCGATCACCGCATTTCCCGTTCCGCACCAGAACCACCTCGACAGAACCAGGAGACAAAAAAACGGCAAAAACATACAACAGCGGGTATTCGCTAGTGGTCACCCACCTAACTACTAATCCGCCGGTACGTTGCTTAAATAGGGCTGAGCGAACGGGAAGCCTTGTTTTCAACGTCCTATGGTCGTATGTGCTATGAGATAGAAACAAGATCGTATATATTGCTCTTTTTGTGCCTCTCCAACTTCGCGAAGGTCATCGATGCTCAGGTTTCCTGGAGCTATACTTGAATCATTGTAATTGAACGAACACCGTACGGAGATTCTGTGTAAGTATTGCTTGGTTCTACGGCACTTTCCTATCTGTGCTAAGATGTGTAGCAGGGTGCTTTATCATCAAGGGCTCTATGTTCAAATAAAGTCGTATAAAGATGCACAGCAGTTCACAGTGATCACACACTTCCTCGGATGCATCACGCATCTGCCGTTCTACTACTAAATCCTTGTTATTGGAGCGTAAGGCGTTGCATGGTTATGTTTGTTGGCGTCGTGGTACATTCAGTATACCCGCGACGCTATCTGAGATTACCATTGAGACTGTAAAGCGCATTTGACAACACTCGATCGCCGGAAGAATAACGAGAGCGTTGAGGAAGAGAACAGATGGGATACTGCCATAAGCAAGCCTCGAAAGGAAGCAGACGCTCAGGGGGTGTGGCGTGTGATGCTGTCCAGACAGTATAGCCAACACGGGAGGATCTTTCGAACCGCAGGCTGCGAAGACGCCAAAGCGACATTGGAGAACATCGAGGCTAAGCATCGAGCCTTGCTGAAGCATATTTGCGACCAGTAGGTGATTCTTGTCTTTCCGGATGGTCATCTCGGATGGTCCTTCCGGATGGTCCTCGATCGACAGACGTGTCGTCCTGCTGCCCAAACAGAGCTGCCCAGATTCCATATCCATGGCGTGACAAGAGGCTCAAATGTGTAGCAATTTCGCAACTGGAGGAAATCTCGTCATGGTTGTGACTGTGATAGGGCATCAAGAACCAGACGAGGTTGACTAATGTATCTCCTCTTATACATGCGTGGAATTCCTATGTTAAGAACTTCGACCAAACCAAAATCACGACATGAAGCTGTGAAACTAGAATAAGAGTGAGATTGCCAGCACACGAGGTATTGAGATAGTGCTCGCCGCCCATATGTTTGCACAGATCAATTGCGCTATCAACTTCTTCGTTTCGCCTACCTTGGTCGAGCACACAATCGTGTCGTTGAGCCTGACATCCCCTACGATCATGGACTATATGCAGCGAACAAAAGTTCCTCGCTTTCCCATCCAACGAAAGCAGCCTCTTGACTTGTCGGACTCGCATCAAGTAGTCCAACGAATTTGAGAGGAAATATCTCTTAGAGCTGCAGACAACTGCAGTAACAGATTGAACAAAACAGGACAGGGCTGCTTCTCCTCAAAGCATTGTCTTATCTTATTCAGAGCATCTTGCAAACATCGAATGGTAATAGTTTGCTCTATACAATTTCAGCGAAGTACCATACCGTCCATGCTATGCCAATGCCCTATTGCGATCCACTTCACCTTGAGCGGTGCTAATACGAGCACGTCCATATCTCAAATACTGTGTTATATGCTCCGAGCAGCTATTTCGCAAGATGCATGACTGATCGGGTGTGTTTGATAATAGCTTCCTGTTTAGTACATTACACCCCGTTGTGGAGTCTTTGACAATCAATAACCGATCGTTGGCATGATTTGCGAGAAATGAATCCTTCGAACTGCTTAATGGCTGCTTGGAGCTTGTCAGGTGCACCTGGCTCGAAGGTAGATTGTGGTCAAATGTGTCAAACCCGCCCCCTGGTGAATTGGCGGTAAGCAGCACATATCCACCGAGGCGTTGTCGCTGTAAGCACCGACACTTGGTGGACTAATCGCATATACTACACGAATATCGAGTTGTCACTGCGTGGCCAGCGCATGACCTCTAGCTGTAATTAGGATCATCAAAAGGGTGAGATCCCGGACGTGCATCTACCACCATGCGGCAGTGGCGAGTCTCGCAACATGCTTGCGAGTCGTGCTATGCTTTTTGTCTGTCCAAAAGATACTCAGTAGTGCCGGCGTCAACAAGTAAACTTTGCCAGATACGCAAACTGTCACGAAAGAAATATTGGATTGACTGCCACACTTCGGTTCGTCGGCACGCGTCGCCTCTGAAGTATTACGCGCAAGAAGAGAACAACGCGGATAGATCACTTGCAGAAGGTGGGCATGTGCTACTGATATCCAATTATAGGGCAATGGATTCGTTGACAAACAAAATTGATGCTGTGGGTGAATCGGAAGAAGCAGGTAGCGAGTTGCACCATCGACCTTGCATTCTGGCGCCGGTTGAAATCCAGTTCTAGCTGCACGCCTGGCGTATTCTAGAGGCAATTCGGGCGGTGAGTGTGGGGCCCCAAAACGTGCCCCGGTCCAAATTCGTTGACTTCAATCTCGAGCACACCAGACAGCACCAGACGCTCAATCTGGCTTCCTGGGCGCTTCGTGCAAACACGGAACCTTCCTCACGGCCGGAACACTTGCCAAGGGAAGCACAAAAAAGACGCATTCCCAAGCAGACTTCCGGTGGAATCGATGCTGGGCGGAATAGCTTGGCGCGTTACTGCAGGTGCAGAACGGGTGTACATCAACATGTGGGCAGTTGCGGAGAGCCAGCGTACTTCGTGTAGCGTATGGCGGGGAGATGCCCCTTACTCGAAAGGAGAATCAGTAACGATGCCCATTGGGGTAGCTGCATCGCGCAAGGAATTATCTGCTTGAGGATTCGTGTCCGTAGGACAGCTTGGCGGATAGGATAAATTGCTTATGAAAGTTAGACAGCCAATGCCCGCGTTAGGAGGTCTTTAGTCCAAGGGAGCATTGGCAGCGATGAGCAAAACGTCGTATTCAAGACTCTTGAGTTGCACCAAAGACATTGCGATTTCCTATGTGCGAATTGGCGAAGCGAAGGAACACTGTGAGCAATTTCATAATCTCAAGCCTGTTCTTCATTACGTTGTTAATGATAGGCGAGGCCACCAATGAGCGATCGCACGATGGGCTAGATGATGCTAGTGCGCATCCTGCAGAACTGATTGCGCGAGAGTCGCCCCGAGCGGGTCCAACCGCGGAACGAAGCAGAGCCGCTTGATGCGTTCGCGCTTATCATGCAGCTGAGTGAAAATTCGACGACCTGCAGCAGGTACGGCCAGGATTTGAAGCCTCATTCTGGAGATGCAGTGGTTCTGCCACGACTCACGATGCAGCAGCGAATGTTCGAAGTGGAGCCGTCCCTTTCCAGGAACGGAGCTGCCGATCTTGTTGCGCAATGGAGGATGGGGGTGGAGCTGAGACATCTCGGCGCCAAGTGCGATCACCACATTTTTCATTGCACCAGTGTTCACGAGTCCAAGCAGGAACAACAACGATGTGCAACAAGCGCAAAGATAGCTGCTTGGCTGTAACAACTGTATGCTTCGTGTAGCACAGAAGAGGTTGGTGAGGCCGGAAAGACGCGGTGCGCTTCACGGTCGATCAAGCCGGTCACTGCATGTGTGTGCGCGGTACAAACATGGTCGCAGATGGTCTCTGAAGGTTGCACCTGATTCGACTCGCAGCCAAATGCTTTCAATCTGCTACCAAGACCGTGAGAAGATCCCGAATTCTTGAGCAGATTGATACCGCTGTCTGTTATTGATCGCTCGGAATGCTCGAGACGAGTTGGCGATCTTTGTTTGGTTCACTATGTTTCAGATGAGGTCGGCCTTTGCACCTGGGGAAGAGTACGCGAGAGGTTGGGGGCGAAACATCGGAGGTTGCAGGCAAACACAACTGAGGCCCAGTTCTCGGCCTGGCTTTGCGTGAAACATGATCGCAGGTGGTGGTTGGGATCTTCTGACGAAGGTTGCGGAACAAACGGTGCGTCTGAAGTCTATCAGGGTCCATGACAAGACGCACAAAGCTTCTGCACAGGCTCAGTCTGGAGAAGAGGCGGGAGAGCGCTTCTTGCCTCAAGTCGCGGAGAAACTGAGGAGAAGCTGGATCGAGCGGTAAGGTTAGCAAGCAATGGTCTACAGTGGGTACAAGCCAATATCCGAAGCACTCGGACAGTCGGACGTGTATCCCAAATGCTGTAGTTAGGCGATCCACCTGGTCGATATGCAGGCACAAAATAATTCAAGCCTTGTGTCGAGGAATATTGGCATTGCCTAGCAGGATAGTATCGTAGAGTTGTAGGAGGTGAAACATGTTGTGAAAAAAAATCCATCGAAACAATAATTGTCGAAACACAAGGCTCAAGGTTGCGGGAAGCGGCGCCTGAGGCAGATATGGACATGGTGCGGCATCAACGCTCACGGTCCGACACCGGGAAAAGTGTGCGATTCAGGTCTCGGAAAACTGCACGAAAGACGTACGCCGAGGCAGAAAAGTGTTTCAATGAAATCGTGACAATACGCAATAGTTATTCCCGAGCAAGATACGGCGGTGAGGCTAGTCGAATCTGCCCGCCGGTGAAGCATCGGCAGTCGCACCTGGTCGACCCAGTTATTGATGGGTCACGTGAGCAATATTGCAGCGATCGCGGTTGCCGCATCGGGGATGCCTTCCATGGAACGTAGACATGGACATGTAAGCCGCACACGGCGGCAATGACAGCGCAGCAGGATCTGAACGTGGAGGCCCTGCGTTTAATGAGTATCCAGTGTTCATAGCAACGGCGCGCGCTTGCGACTGATCTGGGTATGCTGTCGTATTACAATAATATCCTCTGTAATTGGGAGCGCAGTTGCCCTAGGCAACTCGGCACTCTGGGCAATCTGATTCGGCCGGCGATGGGGCGTGTGGGCGTCTACAATCAGCAGCCCTTGTCGCGTTGAGGTGCCCTGGCAGCCTTGGAGTCGCCTGCGGCCCCGGGCAGTCTCGGTGCTTTCTGAAGTACCTAGCAGCCGGCGCGGGGGTGGACGCAGGCTTGCGATGCAAACAGTCGCTCCTCTGGGCATGCCTGATCGCTGTACTGCAGATGGGTCTGGAGAAGGCTCGGATGACAGGCCTCACTTACGGGCGGCATGGCCCTGCCAGCGCGGCCAGCTCACGCAGGGAAGACAGGAAACGGGGCCGCGAAAGCACTAGAAGCGAAAATTACAAAAAAACGCTCACGGCTGGCGTGGGGAATCCTCGTTGAGGCTCTGCGGCTTCGCTCGCTCTCTCCTCGTGCGAGCCAGCAGCGGAGGTTCGAAAATGCCTCGCCGGGGCATCTCGCCCCAGAACGCGCCCGCGAGAAAGCTGGCCGCTGCAGCGCGTCGTCGAGCCCTGCACCCCCAAAGCTTGCCTTCTTGGCTGCATGGCTGCCGAAGCTTGGTGCATGGGGGTCGGAGACACTGGAGGCTGATGCACGTCTGAAGCGCCTTACTGCTCCAGGCGTCGTGCAGTTCGAGGCGGCGATGGTGGAGGTGCTGGCTGCTTGCTCCCAACGTCATATAGCTACATCCCTGCTGGCGTTGCCCATAGTCTCGTGCTATCCCACACGCTTAATTTCTCCTGCCGCTCAGCGTCGCGCTATGTGCCTGAGACCCAGATGGCGATGCGAGGGTTTGACGTTCTGCTTGGCTCGCGGTGGGGCGGCACAGCTGCGAACACAGCAGAGCAAAATTCATCCCCGAGGTGATGCTCGCAGATGAGGGCGAGCAGGGTGGGTAGGGCAACGCCTGCGAACATGGATGCTGCACCCAGGCACACCAGTGCAGCCGGCGGCGGACGCGGACAGGCACTGGCTGCAACGGGGAAAGGCCGTCAATCGCCTGTCGCACGGACGTAATGACATAGCGTGTGCGCGATTTATTGTAGCTCTTTCGGTTTGTTGTGAGCGGCGTGTTGGTACGTGCTCCCTCAACCTTGGACTGTTATCGAGGAAACCAATCACCAGCCATCGGCAGACACGGATCCAGCCAGCAGATTTTTCCCTGAGCGGCTTTGGATATAATCTGCTACAGTCCCGCCTCCCTCACTCTTTCTTCACAGAGAAGGACTCGCACGCTCTTACCGACTGCTGAGCTTGCCCGACCTTGACAACTCCACGACTCCCTCCCTCTGGTCGCTGGGAGCCTTCTCTGTGATTAACACCATCACACCCACTAATAATCCGACCACCGACACACTACTGAGCATACCTTAATCATCATGGCACCCGGCGAAGATGTCGAGCGCGGGCGCGCCAGCAGCGCTGCTGAGCGCCAGAAGTCCATCGTCTCTATGACCGAGTTCGAGGGCATGGACGAGTACACTGCTCTGCAGAAGTACATCCTCTTCTACCGCGACCCCAGGGCCGCTGGTCACCACCAGGAGGAGGCCCCCAAGAAGAAGAAGTGGTGGCAGTCTGGCGGCGGAAACGCCGCTGGCGCCACTGATCTCGCTGCTGAGGTCCCCGACGACTGTAAGTACCACTCATTCATCCCGTCTGCATCAATTGGGTCACCACTGTTGCCGTAAGACGAGCTCTATCGATTTCGATCACAATTGATCGTCATTGCGCTTGCTGCAAGCTGCAGGTTGGCAGTTAGCTTGGAGCTTACTCCAGCCGCTGTGGGGCGCCAGTCACGTGCGAACTTATTGGTTGTCGCACTAAGCTGCACCCCGGCAACACCCTAGAATGCATCCCGTTTTTGTGCAATCCATCCAATATGCATTTGCTAATCCATTCACAGTCCTCAACACTGAGCTCCGCACCGGTCTCTCCTCCCACGAGGCTGAGACTCGTCGCAAGCGTTATGGCTTCAACGAGATCTCCTCGGAGAAGACCAACCTCCTGAAGCAATTCATGGGTTACTTCACCGGTCCTATTCTCTACGTTATGGAACTTGCCGCCCTTCTCGCCGCCGGTCTTCAGGATTGGGTCGATTTCGGTGTCATCTGCGGTATTCTTCTTCTTAACGCTATCGTCGGTTGGTACCAGGAAAAGCAGGCCGCCGATGTCGTCGCTTCCCTTAAGGGTGATATCGCCATGAAGGCGACCGTCGTCCGTGACAACCAGCAACAGTCCATCCTCGCCCGTGAGCTCGTCCCCGGTGACATCGTTGTCGTCGAGGAGGGTGCTACCGTTCCTGGTGACGTCCGTCTTATCTGCGACTACGACAAGCCTGAGGACTTCGAGCTTTACCTCAAGCTCAAGGCCGAGGACAAGTTCCACGACGGTGACCCAGACGAGAAGGAGGACGACCTTGACGAGGAGAAGTTCGATGAGGAGAACCCCATCACTCAGGGTGTTTCCCTCGTTGCTTGCGATCAGTCTGCTATCACCGGTGAATCTCTCGCTGTCGACAAGTACATGGGTGAGATCGCCTACTACACCACTGGTTGCAAGCGCGGAAAGGCCTACGGTATCGTCACCGCCACTGCTAAGCACTCTTTCGTCGGTCGCACTGCTTCGCTCGTCCAGGGCGCTCAGGACCAGGGTCACTTCAAGGCTATCATGAACTCCATCGGTACAGCGCTTCTCGTCTTGGTCATGTTCTTCATCCTCTTGGCCTGGATCGGTGGTTTCTTCCGTCACATCCCTATCTCCAAGGCTCGTGAGGGTACCGACAAGTCTGTCACCCTTCTCCACTACGCTTTGATCATGTTCATCGTCGGTGTTCCCGTCGGTCTTCCCGTTGTCACCACCACCACCCTCGCTGTCGGTGCCGCCTACCTCGCTGAGCAGAAGGCTATCGTCCAGAAGCTCACCGCCATTGAGTCCCTCGCTGGTGTTGATGTTCTCTGCTCTGACAAGACCGGTACTCTTACCGCTAACCAGCTTTCTCTCCGTGAGCCCTACGTCGCTGAGGGCCAGGATGTCAACTGGATGATGGCTGTTGCCGCTCTCGCCTCTTCCCACAACCTGAAGTCTCTCGACCCCATTGACAAGGTTACCATCCTTACCATCCGCCGCTACCCCAAGGCCCGTGAGATCCTCAACATGGGCTGGAGGACCGAGAAGTTCACTCCCTTCGACCCCGTCTCCAAGCGTATCACCGCCGTCTGCCACATGGGTGGTGACAAGTACGTCTGCGCCAAGGGTGCCCCCAAGGCTATTGTCAACCTTGCCAACTGCGACGAGGTCACCGCCAACCTCTACAAGGAGAAGGCATCCGAGCTCGCCCGCCGTGGTTTCCGTTCCCTTGGTGTCGCCTACCAGAAGAACGACGGTGACTGGATCCTCCTTGGTCTCTTGTCTATGTTCGACCCTCCCCGTGAGGATACCGCCCAGACCATCATTGAGGCTCAGCAGCTTGGTGTTCCCGTCAAGATGTTGACTGGTGACGCTATCGCTATTGCCAAGGAGACCTGCAAGATGCTTGCTCTCGGTACCAAGGTCTACAACTCTACCAAGCTTATCCACGGTGGTCTTACCGGTACCACTCAGCACGATCTCGTTGAGCGTGCTGACGGTTTCGCTGAGGTTTTCCCCGAGCACAAGTACCAGGTCGTCGAGATGCTCCAGCAGCGTGGTCACTTGACTGCCATGACTGGTGACGGTGTCAACGATGCTCCTTCCCTGAAGAAGTCTGACTGCGGTATCGCCGTCGAGGGTTCCACTGAGGCTGCTCAGGCCGCCGCTGATATCGTCTTCCTTGCCCCCGGTCTGTCCACCATCGTTCTCGCTATCAAGACTGCCCGCCAGATTTTCCAGCGTATGAAGGCCTACATCCAGTACCGTATCGCTCTCTGCTTGCACTTGGAGGTCTACCTTGTCACCACCATGATCATCCTCAACGAGACCATTCGTGCCGAGCTCATCGTCTTCCTTGCCCTGTTCGCCGATTTGGCCACCGTCGCCGTCGCTTACGACAACGCTCACTCTGAGCAGCGTCCCGTCGAGTGGCAGCTTCCCAAGATCTGGCTCATCTCCGTCGTTCTCGGTCTCCTCCTTGCTCTCGGTACCTGGATCATCCGTGGCACTCTCTTCCTGCCCAACGGTGGTATCATTGTCAACTTCGGTGCTATCCAGCCCATCCTCTTCCTTGAGGTTGCCCTTACTGAGAACTGGCTGATCTTCGTCACCCGTGGCGGTAAGACCTTCCCCTCGTTCCAGCTGGTTATTGCCATTCTCGGTGTCGATGCTCTTGCTACCATCTTCGCTCTCTTCGGCTGGATGTCCGGTACCGACTACCAGACCAACCCCCCTACCCACAACTCCAAGTTCCAGGAGCGTGGCTGGGTTGACATCGTCACCGTTGTCCTCATCTGGGCTTACTCCATCGGTGTCACCATCATCATCGCCATTGTCTACTACCTCCTCAACCAGATTGAGTGGCTCGACCAGCTCGGCCGCAAGGACCGCCACAGGAAGAACCCTCACATCGAGAACATGATTGCTGCCCTCAGCAAGCTGTCTCTCGAGCACGGAACAGACAAGCACGGCGTCCAGCGCTACGTCCTTGCTGCCCGCGCCGCCGAGGAGGAGGAGGAAGAGTAAATGTAAATTATGGTGCATGGATGCATATGAGAAAGATGAACGGCCTATTTGGTTGGTTATATATGTACTGACCATGGGTGTGATGAACCCACCTCCTTAGTGAGGTTAATTATCCTTGCCGTTTTTAATTACTCTCTGTATACCAAGGAGCATATTTCTTTGTAGTAATTGATACCTTGAAGTTAAACTTGTTTACCTGTCTACTTGCCTATTGTGATGTCTGCTTAGTAGGAAAGTACCTACCGTGCTACCTTTCGATCTTGCTATCTGTCTTTTGAGTGGTAAAAATGATTCATGACTGCGGTTTCTTGACTACTGTTCAAGACTTTCTATTCCATCCCAACAAGGAGACTGTTATCCTGATTAGCAGGCCAATTGGCCGCAAGCAACACAACGCTTATTAGAGCCGTTCAGCCTTACAACCATCAGCCATCCAATTGATCTTCGATACCTAAATCACAGCTTTCAGCCTGAAAGCGAGCCAAGCGAGTAACTCATCGATACCACAAGTGCTCTACTCCGAAATAGTACCTAGCTCGCTGCTTTACCTTCCCTCCGCCCCAAAGACCTCGTCTCATAGGCTATCCTACTCTCGCCAGAATGCTAGGCGTCACAGATTGCCATTTGGACGCGCGAGCTGGGGCAATTCAACGCCCCCAAGCGGGGTAGCTTAGCGGTTTGGTTAGCAAGCTCTCTGCCAATTTCCAGCTTAGCTATCTAACGCTTTTGCTGGTTCACCTTGCAAACCGATGCACGACGGTGTAATCCCCCAGACAGACACCGGTGCAGTGCGCCTTCGCGCCGCGGCATGCACCAGAGCATACAGGCCAGTCGGGGTTACGAAAGAGAGGGAGAGCTGGTTAGCGAAGTAGCATGGTGTGGTGTTCACGAAGAGATAGCGAGGGGAATGCTCGTGATTGGCTGGATTGTAGACGAACTGCAAGGCCGTGGAGATATGCATGCAGTAGCGTGGATGCTGGTGCATTGCGCATCGTGGGGAAGATGCGGGTGGTGGTTGGTGAACTGCATGGCTAGCGGCGAGAGGTTGCTGGTGCGAAGCCGAACCCAACTTTGTGGCTTGGGAGTTCGACGTGGAATTGTTTATCTGGGGTGTGTGTGTTCTGTTGCGTCGCGTTGGCAATGTGCACTATACTCAGGTGTGTTGGGTGTGAGTGACATGGCAATAGCTTTCCTCGTCTAAAGCCATTGCTCATGCGATAATCAATTGCTGAGCGCCTTGCCTTGCTTTACTTCCGCGTCCAGCAAAGGCGTTGGGGCAAGCAAGCCTGACAAGCTCGGAACACGAAGCTCACCCGCATCTGTCAGCGCCCTCAGCATGCGGCCCTACCTGACGTGAAGCATCTGTAATCACGCTATGCGCGCTTCATCATCAACCCCCCCAACGTCACCTCGCGGGTTTCACAATCCCGCAATATTTCGCAGCCCTGCCCGCATCTGCCCGCGCAAAATGCAAGAGGGAGGCTGGAGGCTGGAGAGCCGAGCGCCAACATGACGTACTGGCCATGGTGTCAGCAACCGTGCCTGCAAACGGCTCGGTGCTGGCACGGCGTTGCGCACGGCGCTGATCACATATCGCACCGCACCGCACCGGTAACATCGCGATCACATCACCGTCTGTCATGACACCCCGTCGTGGTCGGTGTACCTACCGAGTACCGTGTACCGTGTGTGTGTGTGCCGTGGCGTCAATCCGTCGCGCACGAGTCGCAGGACTGCGCTCACCCTCGATTTGCAGGCCTGATACGATGAGGCGCGCCTCCCATGTCATCGGCGCAAGGCCAACACGAGATCCAGGATCCTGTCTGCTAGCAGATCGATAATTGAGTAAGTCCGAGGCTTATTGCCAAGACAAGACTCGCGCGTGAAGGACTTGCGAGTGGGCTTGATGGGTAACATTGTGCTTTGATGTTCTTGCGCTTATCGAAGGATAAGTTATGCAATGCAAGATGATGGCAGTGGTGTACTCCTACGTGTGGGGGCTTCGATCAACGTACGTTTTTTTGTCCCAACGGCGTTTCCGCGGTGCTGGAGATTTCGTTTCGCCTCTACCTATTACGCAGATGCCGTGATCGTCTTCAAGCATTTGCCAATGGTGATGGTCGAAGGATGCGATGCTTGCGTGGGGTGATGTGTGCTGACATAGGTGTGTACGGCATCGCTACGCAGCTCTCTTACACTGATGATTGCCGTTTCTGTATGGCACTCCGCGGTCCTGCAGGAGTATGTTTGCGGTATTGCTTCAGGACTGATAAGCTTTCTAGTGTCTTGGAGATGTACGATGAGGTGCGGATGAGTGTGCAGCGCTCCGAGGACTGTCACCAAACTGCCACGAAGTCACGAGATGTCTATTTGCACGTCATGTCCAATACAACAACGTTATTGGAGGTACGGAGAGTAGCATACTGGAACTAAATATATATGCTAAATGTCACCTCCAAGTTAGGTGCTTCCGTAACGATGTTGAAGGTCTAGTTCCAGCACAAAAGAGAGCACATCAAGCATGATCTAGATACCTGCCTCAGATAAACAGCGCCTTGCCAGCTCTCAAGTACACACTTGACACCTTTGAAGATTCCCTTTCGAAGAAGTCGAAGAGATAAGAGAGACAAGTCACTTCGTAGCTATCTTGATACCTGTAAACAGATTTATACTGTATCAATCAGCCTTGGAGTACTCCGGTTGAGGCATTCCTCCCTCTCTCCCTATACGATTCAAGCCACCATTGGGAGCTAACAGGGAGTTTTCAGGGTGCATGAACCCGCCTGGCATGTTGAAGCATTCGACACTGAGCATTTGCACGAAATGTAGCTATGCACATATCCACAGATGAGTTCTACTAGTAGATGCTTCTTGGAATGGATTTTGAAATACAAACTCTTCGATTGACGTCCGCATAATCTAACACCCAGTTTACTGTAAGTGCCCTCACCCAAGATACCAATTCATCACTATTGTACAGTGCTCCACAGCTCCTTTGTGTACACGCTCAAGCATTCCTTGCACTCCCCGCACTTGCCACACCCAGGAGGCACCCTCCGTCCTTTATACACGTCGAAAACCCAATCCTTGATATCATCTCTCTGTGCCCACCACGGTCCGGAGACGAGGTCGTATTTGTCGGGCGCAGTCGGGAGGCTATGGGGGTTCTTGGGCGGAGCGCGATTGGTAAGGGTGTGTATATCGACTCCGGCCTCTTTGCCGACCTCGATGAGTTTCTGGAAATGTCGTCTGTGCGTGTTTGGTACTTCCCTGATATGTTCATCATGTTGCCAATCTCCAGTGTATCCAGGCCGTGAGGCTGAATACTGCCTTTCTATCTCCTCGAGATGGACAGCTTTGAGATTTCTGTAGAAGTCCGCGTGGCCCTCTTCGCCCCCTGGTCCCTTCGCCGTCCGGGAATGAGATTGTATAACAGTGATGAGTGCATCTTCGAGCCAGTCAAAGAAAATCCCTTTGCCTTTTTGCATGTGATGGTATGGTTCTCCCCAGAAGCTCATACGCTCGATAGAGCTGGGGAAAGCTGTCTCGCAAAACCATTTGATGAAGAAGTTGCGCGATTCTTCCTCAGTCCATTTCCCATCCTGTCCATCACTCGCGCCCATGCAATCCAAGTCCACGTCATAGATATCCATAGCTACGGTCTTGAGGCGTCTCGCCTTCCTGAGCTCCTCATTGCGATAGCAGCTGCAGCGATACCCGCGGATTCCTCCGTGCTGATGGTATTCATGGTATCCGTACAGCATCAGCGTATGCAGCGAGCCGGATTGTGAATCACAAAGTGAGTAAACGAGACGATCCGAATCTTCCAACGGACCGCCTGGGTTGTTTCCAGCTCGCAGTGTAAAGGTCTCCAGGGCGAGGGGTGCTTCAGATAAAGCGTCCATGAACCCTTCAGGCATGTGGCCACAGTCGTCAAGAAATATGTGCTTCACTGATGATGAGCGTTTTGCCATCAGTGTGTGACTCCCGTAATCAGTCGGATCATGGTTCCAAGTTGGTCGTTGGAGGTGGTTGTAATAGAGAGATTCGAGGCGAGGGAGGCGGAGCAACGTAGCAAAAGTCCACATGGCCCTGTTTTCTGGATCCACATGGCGGTTGTGGCGGGAGTTGCCTGCGTAAGCTGGTCTTGACATCCAAGTGCCTGATTCGACACCAACAGCAATCTCTTGGATGCTAGACATTCCCGGAGGCCAGTTGCTGCCATACAAGATACAAGCCTGAATCATTCTGCTAAGCCAGCCAAGCGTAGATTCGGTGTGACACTCTTCTGTGACAAACTTCACAATGCTTAGTCTTGGACAGTGTAGAATCAAGAGCATCTTTAATATGCCATCGAAACCATTTGCAAACTGCTCATGTGCCTCCCCATAGAGGTCAGAATCGCCGCTTTCGATCTTCACGGCAAATTGGTCTTCGATATCTTCAAGGTACTCATCAAGCTCATCGTCCTGCCATTTCCATGGAGAGCAGACGCCCTGATCGCAACTAGGACATTGGTCGAATCGCAGATTCTTCCACTCCGACCAGCTCTTACGGTCATGCCAGACCTCAATCAACCGAACATGCCAGGCCAGAATCGGGTCTGCGCGCCCGAATATGCTCCGAAGCAGTGTTGGGACAGTAGTTGGCGAAATGTCCGATGCGACTCGGTACTTGCTGTACGCCTCCTGATGACGCTTTAGGATGCCACTTGAAGATTCGGCGATTTTCTTGCATGTGCGTGCAAAATCGAAATGCGATTCGAAGGGAACAAAATCGAGGATATTGTAGATAATATCAATCGGTAGGGCGGTGATGAAACATGCATCTTGACCTGACATCTTCAGGTCTGGACTTGTGTACTCGGAAGACATGCACAAGAGTGTAATTTGTGCCTGGGCGTTTGTTTTGGTCACTCTTTCGATGCGACTGTTAATTGAAAATGTGGTATTCCAGTTGTAGTTGGGGGGTTGCGGCATTTAGTCTGGGCCATGGGACGGGTCACGACGCTCGGGCCTCGCCGGTGCCTGCATAGCTCAAGGCATCCATCACTAGTAGAGTATATACATACACTAGGCCCTCTTCAAAGGCCCGGAACCAATGTTCGTGAGAGAGTTCAGAAGACCGTCATACTGTACTTCCCGCTTTGTCTCCGATCTCGTCCTTTCACCATTGGCAATCCTATGAGGCCCAGTGCGCAGTCGTCGTGAAGTGCAATTGAGCAGAACTGGTACCGTGATGAGCCAAAGTCGAAGGGATACTCAGCGCGAATCAGGCACTGTAAGAACTGACATAGTACTGGTAATTGTCAGCATCTGCTCAACCAGGGGTTGCCAACCGGAGTCTTACAGTCAGGACAGATTCATCTTCGCCGTTATCGTTGGGCAGATAGACATAAAGAATGAGAGCATGCTCATGGCAGAAGCCTGTAATAATGAGTTAGCAGCTATAGACAGCCAAGACTGGTCATAGTGAAGAACGAGACTTACAGGCAATCACTCTTCCGCCGAGTCTTCCCACGCTCATGACTTTGCCCCAGTCGCGCCCATCAATTCTGACCGTCGCCCAGCCTTCTTCGCTGCGCCCATCCGCAGAGCCCAACTGTTTCATGCGTGTACTTGGATGCTCTGCAAGCCCATTTTCACCGCCTGCGATTTGCGCAGGATCCAGCTCAGGATTGCTGAGGTCTGTCCAGACAGAAGAAATGCTCATGGCATCGGTCTTGATGCTCATCTTGAGACAGCCATGCATGTTCGCAGAAATATCCAATCTTGTCCTTAACCCAGTTGTCGTTGAACCTGATTTTGTATCCGCAAGAGCCAGCTTCGTGAACCTGTCACTGATGCTCTTCAGCTGCATCAAGGGCGGCAGTATGATATGTACATCTGGCTCCCGCGTGTGCGGCTCATGTAGATTGGCTACTGTATCAGGAGCAAGTACTCGCACGGGGATTTCCTGTGTGACCACTGTCTCGCGATTGCCGCCGAAAGTATTGTCGAATGGTGCATCGAACTCATCATCGTTGTTCGGTCCTGGTGTAGGAAAGGCACTGTACGAGTTGGAGGACGTTGTTGTGACAATGGTCAGAGCCAGCATGGGCATGTTGTCCTTCTTTGTGAGCCGTATCTGGGCGGACGTCGCGTTCAGGGCGGATTTCAGGGCTCGATTGAGTGAGGTGAGCGGCACCTCGAGGTTGATAACATTATTGGCAGCAGACTGCACCGATATGGTCTCGAATATGGCGTCCTAGGTGGCGAGTTAGATATCATGGCAAGGTCTCGAGTGTACGCGGCTTACAATGGACAGAACGCTGGGTCAGGTCAGCATGGCGGTCATTACGCATGCGAGGGGCTGCATCGACTCACGCCCAGACTTGTGTGCCCTGCTCAGGTATGATTGTGAAGCATACTTGCTCTTCGCTAAGCTTAACCCATGCGAGCGGACCGAGCGAGTTAAGGGATGCCGTGAGCTCTGCGCTGTGTTAGCTGCAGCCAAGGCGATCAGATGCGTCGAATCTACTTGTGAATGTGGAGATGTTCTGTATTTGGGCTTTGAAGCGCATCGTGCAAGCTGTTGGAGGGGAACAGACGCGTCGTCGCGTAAATGTTCTGGAGGCTGCCGAGGCAGAAACGTCATCGCCACTACCACATCTGAGAACACGGAAGAGCTCCTTCCACAATCTGACTCCACATTCGGCAAAGACTGGTCACGTCGAATACATATTTGATTGACTGGACATCCTGTGTCTAAGAGCTGTCGTCCCGATGGACGTATGCACATACGCCTACCCAAGAGCCCGCAATCCATTGCTTGATCTGTCACCTTGAATCACCATACTGTCGTCTGAACAGGGCCATAATAGTATGTCTCATAAGATCAACCAGTCGTCTGGCGTGCATAGCCATATCCTTGTTGTGGAACACCGTGCGCATATCCATGGACTTGACCTTGTCCATACCCGTTCATAGGCACAGCATGTTGACCAACTGGGCCGACAACCGGTTGCCCGCCTTGCTGGCTTTGTGCGTACTGCTGAGGTTGCACGGGAGCGAAATTTTGGGATGGTGGCATTGGCAAATTCATGTTTTGCTGCCCGTGGCCGTATGCAGGACCCAGAGGCATCTGCTGCTGTCCGTAACCATGTGCATACGCATTCTGCAAACCCGCACCAGTGACGGGATAAGCTGCGTTAGCTGCAGCGTTTGCATTTGCTGCGTCGGAGCCTTTCTCGACAGGCACTGCTTTGGCTTCATCGCCTGGCGCGCCGACCACATATCCCCAAGTCCCTTTCGTGAGCTTGTCCTGCACAAACTTAACCTTCTCGGCAATCTTACTAGGCATCTTGCCCTCGCAGCCTTTCAATGCCCACGAGCACGCCTTCACTACGTCCTTCCACATCTGCTTTTCGTTTGAGCTGAAAGATGGGTTGCCATGCTCTTGGCGCACCCGCTCAAGCACGCCCATCATGAGACCCTGAATGCGGTTCATGATGTTCTCTTGAGTGATCTCTGACTTCGGCAACAGGACGTGAAAGTTGCTCGGGTGACGTGCGCGTAGGCGCGACGTACTCCAGGATATATCGACAGGTGCAGCCACATACACTTCTCTAGTCGCCGAGACAGGGCTAGCTGGGCCGACAGCGAGACGTGCAAATCCAGGGACGCCCTCATTACTTGTGCTGTGCAGAGCTTTGGACGATGTAAACGGAGCGTCTGCAAGCTGGACGGCGTGGTGTACCGCACTTTCCTTGCCCGCAGCCTGACACTTCCCCTTCTCGTAGCTGCGCGGGTCGATGCATTGCCGTGCCCACACCTTGCTCCGGGGATCGAGTTGCTTCTTCACGGCACTCACGACGTCCGAGCCATAGCGCTTTTCACTCGCGCCCCGCAATCGAAATGCGAATGTGACAAGTTCGTCCTGCCCAGCGTGAAGGTGAGGTCGCGTCAGGTAGGAAGGCAGGAAGGTGTATATGTAATATGCGAAAAAGTACACGTAAGTCGCCAGATGCGGGCTCGCAATACTCTGTGTGCCGCTATCAAGGAAGAGTATCGGTACACTCAACTTCTGCGCATATGCGTGTAAGCGTTCCAAGTCCGGTAGCGTGTTGCTTTTGCCAGTCGTGGAAGGCTTGACACCGGTCATTAGGTGAAGCGAATTCGTGACACTTATTCCCGTGATAGCGTTGCGGAGGGAAGGCGAAGTAGTGTTGATGAAGGACAACAGTGGATCGATAACTGCGCCGTGATGCCAGACAATCTTGTGCGACTTTGAGGCAGAGAGTGCGCGCTCAAGCGCCGTGCCTACACGCTTGACCACAGCCTCTCCCTGATCGCTTCTAGGCTCGCCGCCGCTGGGTTGGTAGGTCCATCCACGAACCACAACGATGCTTGCATTAGCAAAGGAACACACGGCTCCTTCAAGGTGCTTACTGCCCATTTCGCCAGTGAGATACTTGACGAGCTCACATAGCCTCCCAAAGTGACCCTTGCTCCTGTCTTCTTCGGCTACGATTACCATGCCACCCTTCATACCTTTGATTGCATCTTTGGACTCGCGGACACCCAAATCGCAGAGCTTAGCAAGAACACTGATCAGTTGAAGCAAACTGTCAATCTCGCTGTCTGACTCCCAGACATGAAGAGCTTCTTCGTCACAGAAGACATCCAATGTCTCGCCGGAGGCTTTTGTGAATGTCGCTTTATGATCCGATGGAGTTGAGGAGATGGACTTTTGCAGAGTGGCCAAGTCGCGGGACCATGGGCCGGAGAAAGGTGCCATCTTTGAAGAAGCGCAGTGATGTTTGCGCTTACGTTGACGAAATGGCCGAGGATCACTCCGGTTGAGATCGCTTGGTGGGAAAGCGCTGGCACCTACCTGGCCAGTCGGTTGCTGGCTGAGTGGGCGGAGCTTGCGAAAGCGCTTCGACCACGGCTGGAAAGTTGCGTGGGCGGATGGCTTATGAGTAGGCGTGTTCGGGTGGTGGCCAATGAAGCGCTTGATGTATTCCATACGAATTCACAGTGCGCAAAGTGAAACAACCCAAGGGTGACCCATCAGGAAGAACCGTGTGCTGGTAAGAAGATTGAGAGGGAGATGCGGCAATATGAACATCATGTCAGCCCAAAAGGGCGAGGGACGGAATGTGAATAAAGAGCGTGTGAATGCCAGCTTGAGAGGAGCAAACCGTCATTTCCATTTCCAGCGCAAAACACGCAAGAACACCACCAAACACCTAGCTGTGATCATTTGCACAACCACTCCGAAACGCCAAACAATCTGATGCAAGAGAAATGCCACTGAGACTTATGAACCGACGCCTCCTCCTTTCTTCACAACATCCTCTTTACTTAGGATTTCCACTTTCCTGCTGAGCAAACCTCGAAGCTCAGGGCTGATGACTTTGGCTTCTGTGCTATCATCTGTGCTCTTTTGTTTACCCTTGTCAGTACCTGAGGACGAAGCTTGAGATTCATCCTCCTGGAACTTGGGTGCGGGGCCTGGTCCGGAAGCTATGACAGCTGCGTGTTTCCTATATTTCGCCTGTGGTGCAGATGGAAAGTTACCCTTTTTGTCCACTGTTTCGACAGTCCTCTGAAACCTGCGGAAGAGTGACTCAGCGCGCACAAGTGTCGATTCGAGGTCCATGGTGCCGGAAAGCTCGTTTACTGTCGGTGACTTAGTGACTGTGCTTTGAGCAAACGCGGGCCGCGGTAACCTACCATATTTGAGCACCTCATCAAAGTGCTGTAAATGCGCCATTATGACATCTCTGTGTTTCTCCAAAATCGCAAGGGCGATGAAAATATGGAAGTTGCTGCTGTAGTAGTCTGTCCATAGGGACTCCCACAGTCGTAGGACGTCTGCCCACTCAAACTCACGCTTGTACCAGACCAGTAGCATGCGGAAGAAAAAGAAGAAATTTGTTGAGTCAGCAGACTGAAGATGGAGATAGAGTTTCGGGTCCATAAGCTGTACGAGATGATCGAGAGTCATCAGTTGCTTCCGCATGCCAGACTGATCGCGGAGAAAGTTTCGCTCCTGTTTGTTTAAACATTAGATTTGTTTTGTGAATGCAGCCATGTTTGCATACCATTCGGTCCATGAACCCGACGAAGCCCCAGAAGGCGACTGCATCATCCTGCATGACTGCGTATATGGGCGCTAGGAGATCGCTCATGCCCTGGACGTAACCTAGGTCTTTGTTGTACTCATTGTAGGATAACAACATATCCTTCATCTGTTCCAGATGCACGTTGGTGCCCACGTCTGCAAAGGGCGAGTCAGGATCAGGATGAGGGATGTCCTCTCCTTCAAAGATTGGAATGTTACGATCTGTTCGATGCACATCCTTCTCTATTGAACGCACCCCATCGAATGGGGACCAGTCAGCCGAGTTCGCCAAAAGTGTTACTTGTTTGGGTCGACTTACCTATGCGATTCTTCTGCTCCTTCCACCACTCAGCTTGCTCCTCAGTCTGGTTGCCTTCGACCATTCGCTCCCACCATGCGCCCTTGAGACGGATGTACTCATCCCGGCGACTGTTGATGTTTGCTCGACGCTCTTCTTCGTTGCTATCCCAATCGTAGACACCTAAAAGGAAGAGCCACGCTTCCTTTCGCACGCCGTCATCCGGATGTAAACCGCCATGGAATATGCGCTCCTTGACCTCGTCTGGCGTGATTTGAAGTCGACCAGTCTCATCGAAGAGTCCCTTCCATTCTTCCATGGTGACTGGCTTTCTCCGATCTGCCATGGTCATCTTGTCCATGTCAAGGATCTCAAAATCGCCAAGGTCACCCTGCTCCATGGCCAGAACGTCCTTTGCGGTCCATATCCTCTGATTTCGCTCACGCTCGCTCTGCTCAGCTATGCCCATAGCCCATCTAGCCAGATATATGCGTGCGCTGTCGAATTCATCCTGTAGAGTCTGTACTTCTGGGTTCTGGATTAGGCGCCTAACCTGAGGAGGTATCTTGGGATTATCGGCCACAGCCTGTGCTGTCTTCCTGGTAAACGTTGTCACCTGACTGAGTTTTTCAAGGATATTCCATCTTGCCTCCTTCAGAGCTTTAGTGACCGGATCCATACCGCCATCGCGCTTTGCTGCAGGCTGTGCAGAAGAAGCCTCTCCGTCCTTGGGCTTCTTTGCTGATCCTGGTGCATCCTTGCCGAATGACTGCTTGTCATCCTCGGTCGGTTCGATGAGGTATATACTGGGGTCAGCCCCGGAGCGTTCGACGGTCACGTATCGCTTCAACCATCGCAGCACCTCGTCGCCGCCCCAAAACATGCCACCACCATCGCCAAAGGGATCGAAAGTCTCTTTGGCAAGCTTCTTTCTCTGCAGGATCGTAGATTGGCATTCACTATCATGGAAGAACAGCGCGGGGAAGCTGTCGCCTGCACGCGTGTTCACCACAACACTGCCAAACCACCATCCCAAGCTCGGCGGTCGAACAAGTAGGGAGTATATCTCGCTAACGGGGATGGCGAAGGCGTAGCCTGGTGTGACTGTATGCGAAGACGTAGTGGGAGGAGGAGGAACGAGGTACGAAGTGCGAGGCGGGGAAGAGGAGTCTGAAAGGTCAACCTTCACGTATGTGTCGTAGGCATCTCCTAGAGCAGACTCTGGCATCCAAGCAAGGAGCAGCGACGAGGCGCTGACGCTCTTAGCGGACGAGGACGAAGTGGGGCGCGCATCGTTGGTGTTCCTAGCCGACTTCTGCTGTATGAGGGCTATGAAGCCTGGAATGTTGTCTTTGGCAGAGGGTGAGGGGTGGACATATACCTGCATGTGTCAGATCGGCTTCACGATGGCGGTCACTCAATACGCCGGCAACGAACTTTGCTCTTAGTGTACAGCAACTTCACGCCCTTGCCGCTTTCGGTGTGTCTTATTGTGTTGTACTCGCCCTCATCGTCGTCGCTCACATCATAGAACGAGGCGGACGGCGAGGGCGGACTCGGTGGTGCCGGAGAGGCCATAGTGGGGCAAGCAGTTGCAACAACCACCAATACGGGCGTGTGTAACGCTTTGGAAGCTCAGGCGAGTTTCCTGAGAGTTTGCTGTGGTACTCAGAGTCTCATGCAGCTCATGGGGCAGGTGCACATGAAAGTGGCTGCTGCTGTAGGTAGCAGCGACTAGCTAGCGGGACATGACGTTGCTGGTGTGGCGCACGCGGGGAACTTGCAATCATCATGATTCACGTGTACCTAGGATTCTGAGACACAACGATATAGGGAATGCTTGCGAATTTGCATGTATTGTTTGTTGATTACTAGCTGAAGCTGGCAAAAGACAGCCGCAGAATCCGCTGCGATACCACAAGAAGACCCAAACGCCATGCTGCCAAGTCGCAGACTATGCAACATCCAAATCCGTGAATGCCCTGCAACTCCAAATGCGCCAGTGCTATGTGTACAAAGAGACTCAGCGCATGCGCGGTCCGCTGGGTAGGCCAACGCGGCCCCCGCCTGGGGCACCACGCTGCGGTGCGCCACCGTAGTTGGAAGGCGCGTAGGGGTCGTAGTCTCCAGACGAGGCTTGCTGCCTGCCCCCGCCGACACTGCTGCTCGAGTAATTGCGGTCGTCCGGGTATGGCACACGGCCACCTGCTGCAGGTCGCTCGTATGATCCCCTTGCGGGTGGCCCTGATCCCGCAGATGAAGTGCTTTGCGTTGGGCTTGACGATCTGCCCGAGCCCCACAGCCGCTGCTTGAGCCTCTCCTGTGCTGTTGTGCCCGAGCCTGCGCTGGGCGGTGGTGAAGGGTCGGCGCCTGCACGTCCTCCTGCTGCCAACGAACTCTGGTAGCTTCCGGCCCTTTGGCTCGGCAGTGGTCTACCCTGGCTCTGTGGTTCTGGCGTCAGGGAGCTGCCCATGCGGCCCTGAAGTGGTCGCCCGCCTGCTCCTGGTCCTGCACCACGGCGCAACGACAGGGGCTGCTGTGCCTGTTGCTGCGGAGCAGGACTATCCCATAGATCACTCAGTCCTCCTCCACGCCCTACGGGCGCGCCCTGGGCCTGTTGTCGCGAGGATACGAACTGCTGCTGCGCAGGCTGCGGTTGCGGAGCTCGAGGGTCGGGTGGGAGCCATTGCGGGTATGGGCGACCTTTCTCAGTATAATATGCGCGGAGGACCCGAGAAATGTGTGAATCTTCTTCTGTGTCGCCGTCGTTCTCGTCCGAGAGTAGCTGCCGGCGCAGGTTGGTGTACCGTGACGTAGTGTTGGTGAGGAGGTTGTTCAGGTACGACGACATAATGTTGCGAAAGCGTGGTGACCACTGGGTCGCGTGTGAGGCAGGTGGTTAAGGTACCTATAAGTATTAGAGGTTATGGTAGCATGTGGGTGGGGTCGTGCTTTGGGGGGCCAGTGAGCAATGGTCGCAAGCTGTTTCCTCTGGGCAGCAACAACAAGCGAGATGAGCTGCGCTTTCCTTACGCCGACGAACACTTCGTCCACCGAGCTGCCCTTCACGCCACCTTATATACTTCGCTCAGCTGGAGAAGCCTCTCAGTGACGTTACGGCACCAGAATGACATCTGATCGGCTGGGCATTATTTTTAAGCAGGTCCAATGTTCAGGTTTCGAGCTTGCATTGCCCGGCGCATGCGTCACACGAACTCATACACACGCGGACAGGGAACAGCTGGGATGTCCATACGGTTCGAAACAGCTTGAAACGACGTTATACATGTCACACAGCGCCATTTCATCTCTGAGCAGAGGATTTCCGCCCTTCAAGAGGTCAATTTAAATAAAGCAAAGAGCTCATAAGGTTGGTTAATTATGCAGTGATCTTACAAGACTGTAAATGTACATAGTCTGCACCATTCAGCCTTGGAGGGCTTCAAATGAACCACTGCATTCTGCTTTTCTGGACCTTCCCAGATGCCCACTCAAAGCTAGCAAATTGAGGTATTGTCTTGCGAGCTTATCCAAGAACATTACGTTCGCAGACAGTCTATCAAGCCCTTTCCCTAGACCGCTTGCTCTATGTGTGCTGTTTCATCACACTAAATTATGAGCCTCTCAAATACTTTCAGGATCTTGAGAGCAAACGCAATATTATGTTGTTTATATAGTTATGACTACATGTCCCTATTTCCTTTCCTCTCATTCTCTTTTCGCAATAACGACACATCCTTCCCTTGCGCTCCAACTCCTAAGCTTTGGCTTTCCGAGTACATCGCCTTGCAACAGTACCGCTGACTCACTCCTCTTCCTACTTCCGTCCTTCTCATCAACTGTCGGAACCTCCACCTCATCGACAGTAGCACCCACCTCGAACACTCCACTGCATAGTGCCACAACGCCCAACGTGTACTCTGCGGCATCACCAGGCGCTACAACGGGGAGCTTGACCTGCAGTACACCGGACCAGGACAGGCGCTTATCAAGATCGAGCGCGATACTATGCGGAAGGTCTTTGAGGAAGGGCTGTAGACGTAGGAGAGGTGAGATGGGTGCCGGACTGCGATTCGTGACGCGCGTTGTGAGAGCGAGGAAGGTATCAGTAGGGGCTTTGAAGGTTGTGCGACTGAGCTGAGTCACTTCTCCAGCCTCTTCATTGCTGGTGGTAGATTCGGCGGCCAGCGTGGTGTAGATATCCAAATCGTCAAGTCTGATTGCGTCCACCATGCGTTGCGTCAACCGCATGCCACGCAACTCGATCGCGCCGGTTCGCCCGCTGCCGTCTTCTGCCCAGCTGCCGCGCACAAATTGCAACAAGTGGTGCCGATACCAGAACGCCTCTCGACTTGCGCGCTCAGTCTCGGGCGAGATCTTACTCGTGCTGACGACGAATTGACGCTGATTTGCAGGGTTCAGAGAGGGGATCGGGGCGTGCGGGTCAGACACGTAGATGCGTGGAAGGATAATGGCGACGCGGTGGACGTGGCCGGGCTGAATGACTTCTGTGACGGTGTATGCATCTGCCCAGTCATTGGAGTCGGCGGTGGCATTTGCAAGACTTGGTGGTGGGCACACTTGAAGTGTGGTTGTTAGCGGGTTGGGCCAGGAGTTGCGCAAGTCGAGGAGCAGGAGACAATATTCGTCACCATGGCCGAGGGTGCGCATATGCTGGAAGAAAGCCTGATATTTGTCGCTGTCCTTGTCGAGGAGTTCAGTCGAGAGGGACTTGGTGGAGTTGACGTTCTGCTCGCTACGACTGGACCAAGCAAAGTTGTCTGAGAGCGGGACGATGTCCGGACGTTGGAGCTGAACACTGGCGTTCACTGTGATGGATATAGGAACCGAGACCTGCCGAGTAAAGAATTGATCCTGTACTTCAGAACGTCGCTTGCCGAGGTGTGCGTAGTCAATCTGAATGACAGCATCTGTGAGACGAGTGCGACCAACAACTTCAAGTGTAAATTCTGCTTCCGCTCCAGGCGCGATATTGACCGATTCTTCTTCCTTCTCCTTACACCAGCGCAGTGACGGGAAGTGTGCAAGTTGTGTCTCTAACTCGTGTAGCTCTGTCATGGGCAATCCTTTCTCTGTAAGTGCGGATTGCATAGCCGTTGTTGCTGAGTCTTGAAAAGTGATGTGCACGAAGTCAACCGCCGTAGTAGCTGACGTATTCCTAACAGTCACGGTGAATTGCTTACGCTCTCCCTCCAGGACCATCAGTGCTGATTGGGGTAGGGACACCTTGGAAACTGTGATGACAGGCTGGTCGGGAATGACAGTAAATGTCAACGTTTCTGGTTGAGGTGCAGGCGAAGCCTTTCTCGCAATTGTTGGGTCGACTGCAGTCGAAGGGCGAGAGGCTGGCGCCCCCAAACAGGCTTTGAGACCTATTCGCTTCATCTTCGACTCCCGGACTGGTCTCCACGGCTGTGGGAAAATCGGGAAAAGACGCTCTCTACACCCAATAACCTTGATGTAGCATCCAATGATTTTCATTGAGCCAGAAGAGAGGGCTCTCCCTGTAATCTGGAATTTTTGTGTCCGATAGGGACCTAGGAGGAAATGTTCCTCTCTGCCAACAAACTCGATGCCATCGGCAGCGATTCTCAAAGACTGTACTTCGAGTTCAAAGTCGTAAGGGTTCTGGAGCGCTAGGACAAAGCGATACTCCTCCTGAGCTACAAGGACAGTCTCGGATGGGGTCGACTGCGGCTTCTTCAACCATGGATTGTGCAAGAAAGGACCATCTTTCTCGGACTTTGCCAGCTGAAGTTCTACAGGACGATGTTGGATGAGACGTAGATGAACCGGCTCCTCTAAAATGAAGAGTCCCCGGAGAAGAAAGTCATCCCAATACTCGGTCTCTACATGCTGTAGACCCAACTTGTTTGCTGCTGCGACTGTACGAGATATGTTTGAAAACAGCCTAACTTGTTCTTCTCGAGTGAGCGAGACGAAAACATCGGTACTGTTCGGCCTTGGTGCGGTGCCAGGCCCGGCCACACGAAGTAGCAGAGCCGTGAAATGAAGTACGCCGTTGAAATCTGGTAGAGCTTCGCAGAAGTTCAAGCACATCCGCAGAACTTCTAACTTCAGGCTCAAACTACCGAAGGATTTCAAAGTCGATATCTTCAAGATGTGATCAATCAGCCGCTGACTAGCTGCATCGTGTGAGGAGTCTAGTGTTCCGGAAACTGGCGCATCGAAGAACGAGCCCTTCGAGTTGGGAATGCCATATATCCGCCCGAGTAAGCCGAGAAACTCGTCGATGCCGTTCTCTACTTCGGCTTCTCCAAGGTTTAGGGCTCCAGCACCCGAGGGATGGCCACCAACCATATTAAGTGCAGCGAGGCCGGCAGCTGGATGCACACCCATCTCTGCTGCTCCAATCTTCCGTGCCTGCACGAGACCGGGTATCAAAGAAGTGATGAATTCCTTCATCACTATAGCTTTCTTGCGCTGTAAACCTAGGGATGATAGCACAGACGCTACGCCAGCCAACACCAGTACTCGGTCTGTAGGGTTCATTCCTGACGTCTCAACTGGGCCAGGGAGGGCTCTAAACAACATGGTAGCTATGTCGTTGCGAGTGGGGTGAACGCTCAACCTGGGAACCGAGAGCCTGGGCTTTTGTACGTATGGTGTGTTACGAACCAAATGTTGCAGGGAATCGTAGTCCAGATAGCCAGCGGAGAGGTTCATGGCAGCCAGCAGCTTCGAAAATCTAATGACGCACTCTGAGAGCGCCAGCGGCGGCATAGCTTCGCCTGCAAAGTTGGCCGCTCGGCTGTACATATTCAGAATCATGTTCACCAGGTCTGGAAGGAGGTGATTGAGGCTTTCGAGGGCCACTTCGTGACTCGACGGCCTTCCTGGTGCTGCTATCTCAGAAACGCTACTCGATGGCGTGTGGTCGGGCGACTTAGATGACGATTTGTCATAGATCGGGAAGCAGATTTGAGGTATCTGCGAGTATCAGAGCTGAGACGTAGTCTCGCGTTGAGAGCTTACCTGGAAATCCATGCCCGACCACGCAAACAGTACCAGGCAAACCATGATGTTTTCGAGCCCCTTGGCCTGCCACAGGTGATCACTGTATGCCCGAGCTCTAGTGGCACCATCAACGAGCTCTCTCATGGCCTCATGCCAATGTCCCGCACACATGTATAGAGACCCAATGACGATGCTTACTCGTCCAAGACCTTTGTTACGCGCACGCTCTCCAACGCCGCCGGATCCAAATCCTTGGATGGATACTCGATCGGCACTTGCATTCCTGGTCTTGGTTGATGCAACATTGTTCCTAGGTGGAGAAGTCGGCGGGTTCACACCTGGGATCTCGTCAAAAGTGGTCGGAGGTGTTCGGGTCCCTTGTGTAGAAGGTGAGCCAGCTCTTGGGTCCTCTGTTGTCAGCGGGCCCCCAGATGCTGATGGCAACACAGGCATCGACATTCGATGCAGATCTTTGGGTTGCGCTCCGGGAACTGGTGATTCGGGTCTACTCGCCGTCGGCGTTTGTGAAGCCCTTCTCGAGAATTGGGCGGTTCCTGATTCGGGAATGGCCCAATTGGGAGCATTATCAACCGACCCACTATGCGAAGCTGGCGATGCAATGGTCGGTAGTACATGCATAGAACGAGCAAGTGCTGTCATCTCTGCCAACAACGTCGATGTGAGATCACACATGATAGTCTTCAAAGTTGTCGTCTTCAATAGGGACATCGGTGGTACCAACATCGCCTCTCGAGGCAAACTAGGATGCCGAGATTGGGGCGCAGACTCGAAAACCATCATGCAGTGATGATATGCTTTGGGAAACTGCTCTCTAAGATCCTCAATTGCGGAAGTAATCTCTTGCATCCCCTCGTCGTCTGCCGCAGACTCGGTAGAGGTGCCATCTTCCTCGACACGTGACCCATCAAGCCATGGGTACTCGGTCGCGTCTGATATTCCGATGACCAGCAGTGGTTCCCGAAATTGCTCAAAGGGCGACAAAGACAATTGCGAAGCTGAAGGTAGCGATGTTGACAGGTCATATAGGAGAGTTCCATTGGGAAATGCTAGAGGAGAGAACATATCTGGAAAACGCCAAGATCAGTAACTGTTGAGCCTCAGGCGCGGGTTCAAGGGCTCGTACTCCTGTCTGGTCGAGGGTCGGGGCTGACATCTCCAAGTCGTACCAAGGATTGCTGGCGCAGAAGGTCGACAAATGCTAGGAAGCGCGAACGTCTGATACGGCCAACTGGGAGAAGCTGCGCCTTGATGCGCGCAGGGGCGATGAAGTCCATCGGGGAGAGGGGCTCGACTGCCATCGCCACATCTGAGTCTGGATCGTGACCTGGCGGTCGAGAAGGTTATATATTACCGCAGGTCGGGGATTATGTTGGCTTTTTGATGCATCGCGATACCGCTCGGTGTACGGTAAACGGCCAGGAGTTTTGGCTACATGGCGGTCACGGCCGCCCGCAGTAGCGCATTCCCTTTTGGTACGTAGCGCGAAACGCCCTGGTGCTTCATTGTACACTCTGTTTGTCAGACAGGCAAATCCATCGCTGGACACCCGCAACAATTCACTGCGCATATTTCATTTCCTTCTTAGCACTGCATAGCGTAGCATAATCTGGAGCTTTGTCATAGCAGTTCTTGGGCCTTCTCGCTGGTTCGGTCTACCGCTTCGCCACAGCCGCGGTCAACCTCACAACTATCCGACTCAAACCCGGTCATCATACAAGCCACAGCTGCGACTCATTTTGCTGGCGACTCTTCTCATTGCATACATCCACTCCTGATTTTTGTCTAGCGTTTTTGACGCCTGGCTCAGTCGAAGCACATTCAAGACTGGCCGCGGGGCGAAATTGCCCCCTAGAGTCTGTCTGCCGGAAACCCACCCGAGGAAGTCGACATCGTTAAGCAAAAAATGGCCTCGATAGACTTCGCACGGTTGCGTAACCGGACCATGGCCGATGGTCTGGATAGCGAAGTGACTGTCAACACCAGGGCCTTGATAGACAAGGTTCTTGCCCGATATTCTAGCGAGCATACGACCTTGCGAGAGTTGATCCAGAATGCTGCCGATGCAAAAGCAAACACCGTCACGATCAGGTTAGAGACTGACCCTTCACTGAGCATTCCAACACCACAAGGAGCCGAGGATCCGGTACTTCTCAGACATATTATTCAAAACCATACTCTGAAGCGCTTGGTGGTTACCAATAACGGACAGCCGTTTTCTGCCGCGGATTGGAAAAGATTGAAGAGTATTGCGGATGGCAACCCCGATGAAACCAAGATCGGTGCGTTCGGTGTGGGCTTCTACAGTGTCTTTGCGGATTGTGATGAGCCCTTTGTAGTGTCTGGAGATAAGACTATGGCTTTCTACTGGAAAGGCAACACGCTTTCTACCAAAGTGTCATCTCTTCCTGCGGGCCACGACACATCGCTGACTATCTTCTCTCTGGACTATCGACAAGCGAACCCAGCATCGCCATCGTATAGCCCCTCCAAGCTGCCCAATCTGCCCACCTTGTGCCAATTTTTGGCAACAAGTCTGACGTTCGTTGGGTTGGAGAGCATCGAGCTGCATGTGGACGACTATGTGGTGGCATCGTTTTCGAAGAAGGTTTCTCCGCCTGAAGATGTACGCGTGCCTCACGGCCTCAAAACCGAGACTGAAGGCGGCCTTATGAGGGTCACAAATGTCACCCGCCAGCACTCTCAAATAGACGCAGAGTGGCTGAACGTGATGGCTACAGCACAGATACCTCCGAAACGAGCTGCCGACCTTGTGCAGCAAGAAGTCCGCAATGCAGGGACCACTCTACGAAGCTTTTTCTCCAAATTCTCGAACCCTTCCCCGCAACCTGTTGCAAAGGTTGTCAAACCTGCACCCGCGGAGAAGCTCAACGCGGACCAGGCCATTGCAGGCGAATCGAAGGGCACGATCTTTCTACAGGTCTATACTGTCGAAGCGTCCACCAAGGTGTCTCAGAAGTTTGCTGCAGAGATCGAGCGAGCAACCAAAAAGTCGCCACCTAAGTCGACAAAGATCGCTCTTTTGACCTCTCCGTACCAGGATCCTTCAGCCATGCTCTCTACTGGCTCTGGCAGCACTGCAGAGTTGTCTGCTAAGATATTTGCGGAGGTGTTGCCGACTAAGTCTGGACGCATCTTCATTGGTTTTCCGACTGCGCAAACGACTGGCTACCTTGCTCACATCTCAGCTCCATCACTCATTCCTACAGTGGAGCGCGAGAACGTCGACATGAATGCCCGGTATATTTCGACTTGGAACATCGAGCTCCTGCGAGTGGCTGGGTTGGCTTGCCGTATATCTTATGTTTCCGAGATGAACGAGATCCAAGCACAAGTCAAAGTACAAAAAGTAGATGCTCTGATTCCTAGGGCCGTCTATACTCTGCAGCAATATACAGCAAATGCCTCGCATCCCTCTACGGCGCTTGGAGAAAGGATCGATGAAGCCTTCTGGAATTGCTCGAAGGAGCGCTCAATTGCAATCCTTTCTACAAAGGGCGTCATGGCCAGTAAAGATGTACGCATGCCTGCAGAGACATTGAGCTTTCTGAACGAAGTACCCATGGTGCCACAGCAGCTAGCAACAGAAGCAGTTACATTTATGCTGAATTTGCACAGGAGAGGCTTTATCACTGAGCTCACCATGCAGGATATTCGCCAAGGGCTTGAGTCTCGTGCGCTCAGTGAGGAGGAATTGAGCGAGTTCATACGTTGGTGCGGTGAAAAGCTTGAAAGCGGCGAGATTGATATACCCGGCTCGCGTAGTCTTTTCGAGAACACTGTTGCCAACATTGACATTCAACCAGAGAAGAACTCGGGCCGAATTCTTGCTCTTGGAGATATCAGTACCTACGTAAACCCAGCCAGGATTACACCAAGCTTGCCTTTGCCGCCCGATACGATACCCTTCACATACACCAAGAACATGTCTGCGAAGCAGCTGCAGATGTTTGGCTGGATTGAGCTGTCCATGGTTCGCTGGCTTCGACATCTCACTACACCTCCGCAACTAGCCGAGTTCACATCTTCGGAAACCCTGGCTCTATCGGTGCTTAGTCTAGCATCTAAGTGCTGGGAACAGCTTGATGGCTCCTCAAAGGAGACTGTCGTCAAGATCTTGACACCACACACTATTATGCCTACCAAGGTAGGGTTACGACGTCCTCACGAATCGTACTTCCCTACAGTCAAACTTTTTGACGATCTGCCCACAGTGAAACCATTTGCTGGATCCAAAGAAAAGTTCTTGCTGGCTTTGGGTGTTCGCAAGACCATTGATTTGCCCATGGTGTTTGATAGAATGCGCAACAGCGATGCCGCAAGCGGCAGCGAGAAAGCATCGTGGAACCACGTGGACCTCATCAAATACTTTGCTTCAGTCATCGACGAAATACCCAAGAAAGACCTGGATCGACTACGAGAAACGCCCTTTCTTCCTGGAGAGGGCAAACTTGTGAAGCCAGGACAGATATTCAAGGCTGCAGAGCTCTACGCTCCAGATCAAGCCATTCTGTCGCTAGGTCTGACACAAATCAAGCTTCCCTTTGAATTCAAAGCAACCTCGCGCGAAGGCGCTCTCTTGTTGCGTCTGGGTCTGAAGCAATGGCCCGATTCTACCACGATCGCAAATATCTTACACCGTGCTGGACAGGCAAGCGATCAACAACTGTACTTTTTGGCCTTGGATTATTTCTTGCAGAATTATTACAAGAACAACTATGGTGCAGAAGTTGCCAAATTCGCTGCTCTTACTCTACCCATTCTGCCGACCGAGCAAGCGCCATTCCCAAATCTTGTGGCGCCATTCCAGTGTTACATGAACGAAAATGCGGCATGCTTGGGATTTGCTATCCTCAGGTCAGACCTTCGCCCACATGCTGAAAAGCTTGGTGTCAAGCGTGATCCCCCGATAACACCTTGTGTACAACAGCTCCTCAAAGCGCCACCCAGGACCAAGATAGACGCAGAGATGCAGTTTGCATACCTGGCCAGCAGAGGGGCTGAGCTGGACCAATCCCGTGGGCTCGCGAATAGTCTGTCAACAGCAAATATTGTACCAATTTACCGCAAATACTTCCTCGATCCAACTTGCAGTGGTTTTGAGGATAGCTCAAAGCGGCAAACGGGCAAGACCGAGATGCGAATGCACCATTACAACCCACCAGAGCATGTTTTCGTAGGTCGAGACGAAGAATATCGAGGCATTCTTGATTACGTCCACTACGGTGCGGAAGCCACAGCTTTTCTGCTGAAGATTGGAGCGAAGCATGAGCCAAGTACTCGCGATCTTGCAGAACTTCTCACCGTGAAGCCGGCTCGCTTCCTCAACACTATCGGCCAAGAAAAGTATCTTGAGTTACTCCGCAAGCTCGCCGAGCATGCAGCTGTGCTGTGGAAAGACAAAGCACTGGTTGAGAAGCTGGTGAATTCCAGAGTCCTTCTTGGATATAGGGATGTCAAGGAGGACTCCAAGAAGGAAGAGGTCGTGGAAGATGACCTAGATGATTTTGATGAGCCAGGCGTGCATCGCGAATGGTCGCTGAACGGCGCAAAAGAGATCGTCATCATTGATGATGTCAACCACCTCTACAGGTTCCGAGACTATATCATTGCAGCACCGCAGGAAGAAGTCCTGGAAGAATTCTATGCACGATTTGGAGCACCGAAGATCTCAGATCTCGTTAAGACTAATCAGACCATTGGTGCTGTTGCCCGGGATCAGAGCCCTGCCATTCACCTTCGCAAAGATATATTGGAACGCGCCAGGTTATTCTTGCACGAATACGAACGCGACGGCTCATCAAAGGCTATCAGGCATGATGCGAAATGGCTCGCATCCAACCTGACTGTGCATTGCGTTTCTGACATCTCGATCCGCTATTCGTTGTCGGAACGCAACATCACTACTTCTTCAAAGAAAACCGCGATCATCCTCAAGATGCGGGCTGCTGGCTACGTTTTGAGCATCACTCCTAAGTACGACCTTTACGAGGTATCGAAGGAGCTAGTCAGGCTCTTGATCTCGAGACCAAAGCAGAACGATACCATCGCGCTGGAACGCATCTTGACAGAGCCACTACGACGCTTACAGCAGAAGGGAATTAATGTCGAACGCATTCTCCGAAGAAAAGAGCACGAGGCTCGTATCGCAAAACAGCAAGAGCTGGAGCATGAACAGGAAGAGCGCCAACGCGCAGCGGAGCAAGCAAAATCTGCCGTTGTAAAGGCAGGTGATACAGAGAATGTGCCCCCGCCCTCGACTCCTGACAGATCGAGCAAAATGCCTGGCGCATTTGGCACCAGCCCAGACAATTCAGTGGAGCTCGCCAACAACAACCGTCAGCCAGTAGACAATGGACTGATTGGTAACTGGGCTAAGAAGCTAGGCTTCAAGAATGCGCCAACCCCGGCCCCCGAACACAGAGGCACTGATGGCCCTCAAATCAGTCGGGATATCCAAGCTACGAAATCGAACATTCAGAATGCGATCAAGGAGTGTCGGCCAGCCGGTCAACAGAACATCAACACCAAGCATCACCAAGACCCCACAGAGCTCGACAGAGGAGGCTACTGTACTGGCGAGCAGTGGGAGAACCTTCACAAGGCTTTCTCGATTCCATTCAATGGCAGACATGTTGATATTTACTACGGCCGCGACGAGGCTGTGCCGCCTGCGGAAATTCAGCCACAGCTGAACAGTTTCCTCCCTCTCATTTTTGGCTTGACCGGTATATTTCAGGTCAACCCTGCCGCAGTCAACATTTTCCTCGACAAGACATCTAACACCGTCGCTTTCAACCTCAGCGGCAGTCTGTTCTTCAATCTAGCATGGTTCATGGCTCTGCATGCACCGGAGTTTGGTTCTCTAGAGGGCAGATTGCGAGCCTTGGATAGCTGGTTCTTCACCTACTGTCACGAGCTGGCGCACAACTTGGTGGCGGATCATAATGCTAGGCATAATTGGTACAATCAGCAGATTGCTATCGAATACAGCCAACAGTATCGAGCGGCATTAGAGAGCTTCACGAGGAATCTTCTGATCTGAGTCGCAATAGCATTTGGGTTACTAGACGTTTTCATTAGCATAGCGTGTAGATTTGCGAATACATAGACTTTTCCATAGACTCCGTGTTTATAGCTGGCAATGGGTCTGTGCTTTTCACTATCACTTCGCGTCTATCTTTCTGTTTGTGTTAGTGTCATCAGAAACATATGACGAAAGGCAGGTAAGTGAAGGGAACCCACGTGTTGTTGCTCGCGCAGCCAGAGTATACATAATTTCCCGCACTCTCAACATTGCTTTTCCTTCACCACAATCACAACCCCACTCTCAACTAGGTCTCCACACATTAACAACATGAAGAGTACCGCTCTCGCGCTCTGTGCACTAGTTTTCGCCGGCGTCGCCGCTGGCCAGAACGGCAACGACCCTCTGATTCTCAACAACCGCACTGGCCTTGACCCGGTGGTGTACGACTCGTTCAGTACTTCGTACACAAAGGTCGTCGCGAGTAAGATCCAAGTGCAAGATGACAAAACGACTCCTGTCTCTGTCACTCCTGTCTCTGTCTGTGTAGGCGCCAAAGCGACGTCTGAGACTGAGAGTCGCGTCAAGGCCTCACCGGCGCCAAACACTTTCATGCACACCACGACTTCGCTCGAGTGTTGGCACGATGGGTACCCGTGCAGTGATCGCGGAGCTCAGTATCCGAATTTCGGATACCCCACTACTCCTCCTGGTGTCGAGCGTCGTATGATGCCGATTGAGACAGACAGCATGCCTGCCGACACTGCCGTTCCTGGTCCCACTCAGATCCCTGCTGAGACTGGCGAGGATAAGAGTGAATGCGTCGGGGTTACGTCGACTTCAGCGGATTTCAATATCTTGCCTATTCCCTCGTCTCTTGGTGGTACCGACCAGTGGACCACGACTTCAGTCGCGGAGGAAACTTACAATATCTTGCCCATTCCTTCCTCTCTTGGGGGTACCGACCAGTGGACCATCACTCGTCATCGTCCTCCTCTTCCCGAGATCACACATGAGTACTCGCCTATCCCGACGTCATGGTGGCGCTCCTACTACACCGAGGACAACGCCAACATCCGCAACAACGACGCCCGAACCCAGCACCGCGCACGCGAAGCAGACATTCCCACCGACTTCTGGCGCGGTCCGCACGAATCCATCATCACTGATTCCGGCATCGCTTCCACCACGACTGGGCAAGACCCAACAGCGACACAGGACCCCGTCGAGTTGTTGCATTTCCCAGCTGTGCCCCCGATCGCTACGTTCACGGATCGCAGCTACTCGTCTTTCGTACCTGCTTCGAGCGAAGATTTGCTGCCAGCATCGGTGGCGGTGACGGATTCTTGCTATCTCCATTACTGCCCTGATGGCATGTCGAGTCCGGGCGTGTTGCCTACGACTATGCGGACTGTGATGAAGGCGGTGCTGGTAGCGGGTGATGTAGATTCTAGCACATGAGTCGACGGCTTTCACTTCTTCTGTACGGTGGGTCCTGCGTATGATTGCGGCTGAGAGTACAGCGACGGAGCTTATCAAGTCTTGCATGGAAGTATCAAGTGTTTTTACTGTATTAGTAACTCTGGAAGCCAAGTTGGCGGCTCTTACTGTAACAATACCTTGGACACAGATTGGAAGATAGGTTGTGTAAATCATAGCAACGAAATGAATGTCTTCCCTCCTTCATACGCCCTGTCAATCTTGACACGTTCTACCAAAAGTCCCATACGCACAAGCTGAAGCCCTAACAGACTTCGTACTCCCACTCAGACACCGAACCCCTCCAGCGGGTACTCAACACTCTCCAAGGCCTCACTATACACCAAATCACTCTGCCTCCGCACCTCATCCATAACCTCCATAACTTGTACACTCTCCTCCCACCCCATCACCTCGCTCTCCAACTTCCCATCCCGCACGCACCGCGCGCACTCATCCGCCTCCCAGAACATGCCGTGACCACCACCTGGAATCTTGAATTCCTTGTTCTCAACCTCAAAGTCCGCGAGCTTTGCGCGCCTCTCATTTTGCGCAGGCACAAGCGTATACGACAGCGGGCGTGGACTGATCCCATAGACAAGAATATCGCCCTTCGTACCTTGGATACGGACAGAGGGCATATCCACACCTGGGTTCGGCTGGTGAGAAGTCCTTAGGCCGGTGAGTGCGAGGGCATGAGCATCACCGTTATCCTTCACTGTCTCTGTTCCGTCCTCCTCCACCTCTCCCACCCCGGCCCCCGGGAAATCGAGCACGACACTCGCCATCTCATCACAGCCCGTGCCCGCATACTTACTCATCCACCCCTTCACCCCAGGCCCTACCCTGCCCTCCTTCTTCTGCAAATGCCACAGCACCAAGAAAACCCACGTCAGACTATAAACCCCCAGATCCAACAACGCTCCGCCGGCCAGATCCATATTCAACATGCGATGCTGCGGCCCGAAATCTGCCTCAACGTCGCCCCAGAACGACAGATCCGCACTTACACGCTTCACCGTGCCGAGGCGCCCAGACGCGATATCGGCTTGCACCGCGCGCGTGAGTGGGAAGAATCGCGTCCAGACTGCTTCCATCAGGAAGAGGTTCTTCTCTTTCGCGAGAGAGTACAAAGTGCGTGCCTGTGCGGCGTTGACGGTGATGGGCTTCTCGACGAGTACATGCTTCCCCGCTTCGAGCGCGAGACGGGTGTGCTGGTAGTGGTGGGAGTGCGGGGTCGCGACGTAGATTATGTCTACGTTGGGGTCCTTTACGAGGGCGGTGTAGCTGCCGTGTGCGGTGGCTTCTTTGGGGGCTCCGATGGCACGCAGAAAGGTCTCTGCGCGTGAGGTGGAGGTGGAGGATGCTGCGGCAGTGATGAGGTGCTGGATATCGTGGGCATCGCGGGTTGAAGTGGCGATAAGTAGGTCTTTGGAGAAGGCTATATGAAGTTAGAGATACAGGACCCTGTCAGCTCGTGATGGGCACTTGGTAATCTTTGACGGCTTCAATCAAGAGAGAGATCGGGGGGGGGGGGGGTCAAACAATGGCGTCGCCATCTGAAGAGCTGCAAATTTCTGTCGTCTTCACTGATCAGTCTTGGAAGCCTCCGGTCCAAGTGTCCACTCAGAGCTGACAAGGTGTTGTATGAATTGGTAAAAGGGAGGTGAGGGATGAATACTTGTCGCGATTCCTCCAGTGGCTAGAATGGGTCAGTACGGTGCCAGTAGTGGTGAAATAATCTTAGATAGTCACCTAGGATGCCCCAGCGAAGAATGAAAGGTTCAGATGCCATTATGGTTGGATGAGGTCAGTGTGGTGAACTTCGATGCTCTAAGGGCGAGAAGATACTTGTATTTATACATCGTGGAAGCCGCGGAGGACATGATCCGCGTTGTTTTTGTGGCGGCAGGCGATAGACGGTTTGCTCGAGAGGGTGCCCCGCAGGAGTGATATGTCTGCATCAAGCAGGATCCTGCGAGCGGCTTCCCGGGTAGCCATCCGCGCATGTCCCGAAGAGGCAAGACGAAAAAATATATATGGGAAAGCACGATGTATAAAACTGAACATGAATATCGATTTAGGGTATGTACAAATTTCAGAACTTTCTTACCTTGCGTTACTATACAGTAATCCAATAGCGTTCACGCCGATACTAGGACCTTCATACATTTTGTCACCAAAGTTGTTATTGTTATCCACTAGTACTGCTCGAGTTGACGTCGATGAGTACAGCCCTGCGCGTTTACTTGCGGGCAAGCTTCTTGCGGGCCTGAACAGTGTAGGCGTACAAGACGTCCTTGAATGCGAACAAGAAGGCGGCAGTGATGACGCTCTGGGTGACCTTGGGTCCAATACCTGTTCTCATTAATTTCCTTGATCTGTGTCGAGGTGCTGATGCACTCACCTCCATACAGGCCACTGTAGCCCTCCTCGTTGATGATCCTCTTGAGTGTGGTCATCATGCTCTCCCTCTTATCGCCCTTGCCAGCCACGTGCATCCTGCTCTTGACGGTGATGTACGGGTATGTGATGCTCGTGGCGAGCAGCTTGCCCAGGGCACCCATGTAGAAGGCGTCCTTGGGCGTGACGCGCCTCTTCTTCTCCAGGAAGTTTTTCATCTGCTCGAACACGGTGTACTGCAGGATGGGGTTGATGACCAGCACCAGGGCCGGGGCAACACCGGCGAAGAGGCGCAGAGGGCCCTCCTCACGAATCAGAGTAAGCAGAGTAGCGAGTGTGGAGGGCGCCTTGACGGGCGACGAGCCAGGTAGAACCTGCTCGTCGGACTCATTCTTGCGGGTCGTCATGCGTGTGTTGACGACCCAGATGGGGTTGGTGAGCAGCACGGTAGCTGAGCCTGCGATGGCGCCGGCGATCATGGACTCGGCGGTGGTGAGCTTCATCGAGGCACGGCCGGCCTTGAGGGCAGCCTTCTCGAAGAAGGAGCGGGTCCATTCATACCCTGAGCTGTCAGTGATGCTTGGTCTATTGTATGCGATATACGACTATATCTATGGATGAGGGAGTGTGTACAGTAGTAGTAGACGAAGTTGGTGACAGTGATGCCAAACAACGCAGAGTCCAGACCCGCGTACAGTCCTGTGATGCCCTCGCGCTTGATAATTCGGCGTGCAGCGCCCAGAGTCGACGACTGGGCGCGCTTCGACTCGACCTGAGCGCGCGTGGAGAGGGTAATGAGAGGGTAGGTCAGGGCCATAGACAGCAGACCTCCACCAGCACCGGCGAGCGCATGCGCGACATTGTCGCTCTGCTGCGCTGCCGTGCTCTGGGGCACAGCCTGCGTCGACTCAGCAAGCTTCTGCTGGGCTTCCTGCTTGACCTCAGACATGGCGTAGATCGGTTCGAGTTGCGACGGGCGGGGCAATAGTTGCAGACGTGACTGCTCGTTAAGGAAACAGCTTTTGGAAGGAGCGAAGAGCACCAGTTTTGGTCTCAGTCAAGTGCGCGGCGCAGTTGTTGTACGCCAGAATCTGACGCAGGGTGCGGATCCGATGCATCTACTTTAGTAGAGGGATGTGACGTTCACATTCCGGGGTCGCTCATCGGGGTAGCCCATCCTACCTCGGCAATTCTAAGCATGCGAACCACCACCTGCAATCTCCCTCTGAAGAAGCCGAGCAACATGCGCCGCACTTCGGGAAACATCTTACCTAAAGCTTGTCACATGCTAGCCATTGCTCTGCCACTTAGTCGGATTAAGTTGATCGAATAGGATTGGATTTTACTCTCACGTCTTGTACCATCGTCTACTTGCTATATAGATCAATGCCCTGCTAGTACAGCCTTACCGACCGTATTTCTTGAGCTCCAAAGCTCGAAAAGGCACATACAACACCGCCGACAGCACCAGCGCAACCTCAAATCCAATGTCTCCGGTTTTCTCCGCAATAGGACCCACGAACCACGTCTGGCTCATGCCCGGAATCACAAGCCCAAAGCATAGGACCGCAGCCCCTATAGCAGCAAATCCAGGAGGTAGCTTCACAACATCGTCCCAAGCACCTTCATCCTTGGTGTATTCTGCAAAGTTGCCCCTGCGGAAGACCAAGTGCTCGGTGAGCATGACTCCAATGAAGGCAGCGGCCCAGTACCCGATCAGACCCAGGAAGTTCTCAAGATTCAGGAAGAACGACTTCGCTGCTGGAATGGCAACGCCGATGACAATAGCTGTGATAAGCACGGCGTAAAGGACACGAGGGATGCGGAAGAAGAAGGGCAGCGCCATCTGGAAGTTCAGCGTGATGGCATACATGGTGGCACTCAGGTTGCCCAGCATGCTAAACGCCAACACCACAGTGACGAAGCGTCCAAAACCACCCGCTGGGTGGAGCATAGCTGCCAGAACACCACTGGCAGCGTTGAGGTTGTAGCCTGCTTCCCATGATGGTACGTTGGACACTGCACCGCCCATGGCCGCTCCCAACGTCATGAGGAGGATCGTGGGAAGTGCAAGACCAGCATATGTGTATGCTGCAATACGGAACGACGGTGCCTTCGGGTGCATGTAAGTACTAAAGTCACTCGCGAGCGCTGCCCAAGGCAGCATGAAACTCGCTACCAGACCGCCGAAAGACAGGACTTGCTGTGCAGTCGCGCCTGGAGCTGCAACTTGCTGCTTAAGCCCCTCATGGCCGCAGCCTGTCGCAATGACCAGTGCAATGACAGCCGGGATCCATGCCCAGCGCTCGTAGTGATGCAAGATGCGGAAGCCGCAGAATGCTACCAGCATGGCAAGCAGAGAGATGATAACAATGCCCACTGTAGCAGTGATGGTCTGGCCTTCCATTACAGCAGACAGTGCCTGGCCACCGATCGTAGCATCAACCACGCAGAATCCCGTGAGAGTTGCAAGGTTCAAGAGCACAAGCAGCGACACAAAGTACTTTCCAAAAGCAAAGCGAGCCTGCACAAGCTGACGCATACCGGTTTTGGGACCCCACGTGCACATAGCCGCTACGGGCACTGTAGACACCAGTGTGAAGAAGAGGATGACCAGTGCTGCATCGCGCAAGTTGAGGCCGAACGACGCCGTGCCGACCATGCCAAAGGTAACCCTGACTAAGTCAGTTTCAATTCATTCCGCGGCCTTAAATTCGTATAACGACTTACGGCAGGGGGTTGCAGCTCATGCAAAACCACAGCGTGAAAATATTGGCATAATTCGTCTCTGTTCTCTCGTCGTACGGCACCGGCACTGCTCCTTGAAGTTCGACATCTCCGCGTTTAGCGAGGAGATTGAGAAGACCATTCAGCCCTCCAACTCTAGATGCTTTGCCTCGGTGCGGAGAGGAATCTGCAGAGCATTCTCGCCCAACTTGAATCTTCCCTAGCTCTTGCTCCGATGCAGCTATCATGGGGACCACCATGATGTCGACGTAATGTGTCCGGGTAACTGCAGGTGAACCAGGTTAAGTGGAGCACAAAGTTCGGGGAACCCGGAGACGTGGTTTCGGTGATGGCAGTGATGCAGTGAAGCGGCGAAGACCGTGCGATCCCAACGCACAGTTGTTGCAGGCTACAAGGTTTTGAAAACTCGAAGATAAAGCTTAGGAGTGAAATATGTAAAGGATTGTCTCCATAAAGCAGCTCCGCGTGTAGATGACCGTTTTTTGCCATGACTCCCCCAGTTTTTCCACCGTGCGCGAGCAAAACTTTCCCGCCGCATTTGGCCTCACCAAACCGTCACAGTGCCGTCTCACGGCCTCACCCGCATTTTCAGAAGCTGATGCCGTGTTTTAGCGAGTCCAGACGGGTGCCCTTTGCTGTTTGAAGGATATTGTGGCGTTTACGCTACCTGATTCACCCTAGCGCCATGCTCAACCTCGTTATCAGTCGAGTTCGCCGATGCCTCGCCGGTCGGACGTCCATTCCCGCCAATTCTATAGGATTGCGGTCGCAGATGCTCCGAGATGCTGGGCCTAAAGAGTAGTGATGGCAGCAATGTCGCGAGGGATTTTGAATCAAGGTTCTTCGTCTCGCAAAATCGTTCAAGTACGCTGGTATGGCCTCTGTTGAGCCCAAAGAGGTTGCCAAAGAGGCGGGGGATGAGCCGGACGTTGTTGTAGGAACACATGAGGCCTACAGCATCTACACAAATAAGGAAAAATGGTTGATTGTCGCTATGGTTGCTTTAGCTGGATTCTACAGGTAAGGCGAGGCTGTCAAAAGTGTCAAACTTCGCTAACGGTTTCTTTATAGCCCTCTGCCAGCTAATATCTACTTCCCGGCTATACCAACAATAGCAAAGGCATTCCACAAGTCGGTCGATGATGTCAACCAGACTGTCACTGTGTACCTCGTCTTCCAAGGCATTTCGCCTATGCTTTGGGGTCCCATCAGCGATAGATATGGCCGTCGACTAGTGTTTCTCGGATGCCTTAGTGTGTTGGTCGCAGCGAGCATTGGTCTTGCTCTATGTCCGACTGATCAGTTCTGGCTGCTTCTCTTCCTACGATGCTTCCAATCTGGAGGAAGTGCCAGTACGATTGCACTCGGTGCTGGTGTTATTGGGGATATCTCGACCAGTAGAGAAAGAGGAGGGTATTTTGGCATGTTCAACCTCGGACCTATGCTTGCACCCTGCATCGCGCCTGCAATGGGTGGTGCCCTATCCCAAGGACTCGGCTGGCGATCGATCTTCTGGAGCATCGTGATCATGGTTGCAGCTTGTCTTGTCCTCATTGCTCTTTTTCTACCGGAAACCCTTCGCTCCATCGCAGGTAATGGTAGCATTCCCGTTCCTAAGCACTCTCGTGCCATAATTCCTGTCGTCGGCCGCAAAGCAGCTCAACAGAATGCCGACACCAACTCACGCGCACAGCCGAAGCACTCAGTCAATCCCTTCGTGCTGTTTACCTTCCCCGACGTCATCGTCCTACTTACATTCACTGGCCTTGTCTACGCCGTGAATTACACCATCACCGCGACCATCTCTTCTTCGTTCGCGAAGATCTACCCACACCTATCTGAGACCGTGCTTGGACTGTGCTATCTGCCTACCGGCGCTGGTATGATTATTGGCAGCACAGTAACTGGCAAGGTGCTGGACTGGGAGTACGACCGCATTAAGAAGCGCACCGGCGATGCCTTCACCATCGAATACGCACGCCTGCGCCTCATGCCCTACTACCTCACCGTCTTCGTCATCTGCGTCATCGGATGGGGCTGGACAATCCAGGCAAAAGCGCACATGGCGGCGCCGCTGTGTCTCGCCGTAGTACTCGGATGGACGAGCATGGGCGTCTTGAACACAACCATGACATTGAACATCGACATCCTGCAGTCGAGGAGTTCGGGTGCAACGGCGTGCACCAACCTAGTCCGATGTTCGCTCGCAGCTATCTTGGTGTCGGTCATCGATCGTATGACAAGCAAGCTAGGCGATGGTTGGACGTATACCCTCTGGGGCGCGGTCTGCGCGATGCTGCTGCCGCTGATGTTTCTGGAGATGAAGAAAGGCCCGCAATGGCGCAGGAAGAGAGAGGCCGAGGAGGAAAAGTGATTCATTTGCATTTTGAGCGCGAGTGCGAAACGCTATATACCCTACATAGTTTCATGTCATGTTGTTACTCTCTGAAAAGTCTCTGTGGAAGTCGTGAGTGTGATAGACAGACTTTTGCTTTCACTATTGATTTCACTGTACTCAAGCATCTAGCATACAATACCGTGTTGTTTGTCCTCCATATGGCCGTTGCTACGGTGATGGTCATAGTATATACCAAATGCGGCTAGCGTCAATTAAGGTGGGCGGCTCTGGAATCGTCTCCAGAGCTTCATCTTCATCGTCGCAAACCACAGCTTTCCCTTCCACTCCAATCGCACTGTCAACCAACCGTACCAGTCGCATAATACTCGTACACCGAATCCGACACATCCAACCACATCACAAATGTCTGCCCAGCGTGAAGACCAGCAGATGGAGGGTGTCCAGGACACCAAGGGCAAGGGCAAGGCCACCCAGCAGGACGTGATGGACGATTCCGAGGAGTCCAGCGATGAGTCTGCTGCTGAGGAAGCTGTACGTTCTATCACCGCTCGTACAGATATTACATGAATCCGCTGACACGCGCAAACAGGCCGCTGAACGTACGAGTACCCCACATACAAACGCGCGCAAGGCACGAAACACTAACGCGTGAAAACAGCCGAGGAGGCCGACGAGGACAACATGGAGGAGATCGAGACATCCAACATCATCCACGGCTCGCGCACACGCGGCAAGACCATCGATTTCGCCAAGGCTAACGAGGAGCTTGGGGACGACGATGACGAGGACGAGGACGACGACTTTGTCGATCCTGATGACGAGATGAAGGAGTAAATCGTGCGGGTTGCATCATTTCTTCGCCTATGGTAAGCCCATATGACTGCTCAAATTCGGCATGGCGATGAGGACCGGCATTGACAAAGGTAGAGCGGTATCGACGCGATCACGAACCTTCGACCCGGTACTACCATTTGGCTATGGCGATGGAAAAGAATATAAGGAGCATTGGTTAGCGGGCACCTCGCATTGAGGGAATATTGCGAAGCCTTGGCAGAGGTTTGTGTGCGGTGAGGGGCTGCTGCTGCGCGCGTTGGATTGCGCGCATCTGCCTTGCACTGAGCCTGTCGTCTATGTGCTACTTTAGCCGTTAAAAACACATCATGAATGAATGGTCTAACATTGACTTTTGGGGGTATACATATGTGTATGGAAAATGCCAAAAGCACTGGTCTCGTATTCCATCACATACACACTCACGCGTACTCCGCTACCAAACCCCGCCTACAACCATCTGCTCCAGCGTCCCGCACATCAAGCACGCCCGCCTGTTCATCTTGTACGAAATGCTCAGAACGGGTTCGAAAAGGGCCCACGGCATTGTATACAACGCCTTTCCAGCTCTGGGTAGCCACTGTGCGATTTTGAAAGGATTGAATGCGTAGGCCTCAGATGTTTATTCAGACTGAGTACGTATGGATCGACCACAGAGGACTGCAAATGAATTCAATTGATCGCTGCTGAGCTGCTGTCTTGTTCTCCATTCGGACTGTTGGTACTTGCGTGTGCGTCGAGCAGCATCTTCCGGATTTCTTCCATGCCAGGGCTGGCAGCGCGTTTAAGTGCGTAAGCATCAACATCTACACCTTTGTCGAGCAGTGCCTTCCCGTAGCTTTCTGTGACAGGATAGGCAGCAAATTCAAGTACGGAAGCATCGACTTTTGCACCTGCGTCGAGCAGCATCTTTACGATTCCTCCTCTGTTATTGAAGACAGCAGTTTGGAGTGCGTCAGCATCGACACTTGCACCTGCGTCGAGCAGCACCTTAAGTATCGCTCCTCTGCCTCCATCGACAGCAGTTCGGAGTGTGTCAGCATTGACACTTGCACCTGCGTCGACCAGCACCTTAAGTATCGCTTCATTGCTATTCGTGATAGCATATTCGAATGCGTCGTCGTAGACTGTTGGGTCTGCGTCAAGCATCAACTCCACATTTTTCTTGCTGCCACCCCCGACAGCAAACCAGAGGAGTGTAGGACGTTCTTCGCCATGGACATTGGCGTCTGCGCCTGCCTCGAGCAGCATCTTCACTGCATCTTCATTGCCCATCCTAAGAGCATTTTGAAGTGCGCTCGTCGTAGAGTGGTCTCGGTGATTGACGTCTACACCTGCGTCGAGCATGAACCGCACTAGCTCTGTATAACCCAGGTGTGCAGCGTCGCGTAGCACACCGGCATTACATGTTTCTTCCTCTCTTCTGGTTTGTAGTTTGATACGCAGCAGCTGTCTGACAACTCGAATACAGCCCCTTCCTGCAGCCTCCACAAGAGCATTTCGCTTGTTGGTGATTGTAACCACTTTTACATGATGCCCTGCGCCTCCCCAAGAGAGTATATGTAGCCCTTCACTGTATTCTTGTGATGCTACAGCAGACTGCTGATCCGGCATAAGCTCGACTATCTGACTGTAGCATGTCTTCTGTTTCTCGAGACCTTCTGTTGACCTTTCCTCAAATAGGAGCTGTACTGGGTCATCGATGACTGATATGACTGGAGACTTGCCCTTGATTTGACCAGGCTTTTCAGTCATGCTGTTGTATTTTAACGGAAAACGTCGACCAACCTTCTGCGCTGATATCCAATAGGTGACGTCCAAGGTCGTAAAAGAACACATGAGATCCAAGACGTCATACATGGTGAATGGGTCCGATTGATCTGGCTGCGTCGATTGAAGCAGATACATTACGACTTCGTGAATAACTTCGGGAGATGGCCTTCGGTAGTCTATGGCAATGGCCTTTGCGTCGAGAGGATTCAAAGACATGCCGAGCAGGGCGTATATTTTGTCGCGTTCATCGGTTGCTTTACTTCCATGGAATTTGCGCAGAAGGGTACGTAAGTCGCGTGTCTGTGCCCACCACGAACTCGACCGAGATGACTGTGCCATTATGTCCAAGACGGGTTTACAGTGCTGCGGAGGTTCCGGCTCCAGGATGTCGAGTGCAAGGACGAAGATTTCTGATGGAATTGAGTGGATGCCACAACACACATCAGCTTTGCGGGCTTTGGCTGCCTCCTGTAGAATCCACACCCTCGTGAACCATTCTCTCTTCAAAAGTTGTTTTATTGCGACAGAATGGTCTTTCCAAGGCCACTCTTTAAACGCTTCTGGCTTGTAGTGACCACCAGAGTGAGTGTTCCGAAATTGGTTGAGTTCCTCCATCAAGGCGATGATCTGTGGTGTTGCCTTGCCTAACCAGAAGAGAACTTTTTCTGCCCCCTCGTATATTTGTCCCATCTGCTGAACTTGTTGACTCTGTTCGACTTTGTCTTCTTGGTTTATACAAACCGCATCGATCCACAAAATGCGGTCATTGTCGCGCAGTCGAAGGCTCTTCAAGACCGAATGTAGGTTATCTGTTATCCAGAATGGCTCTCCATCAAGTGTGATACACTCGACAAGCTCGCTGCTACCCCATGTGTAGGAAAGAGCTTCATATGGGTCGTGTACATTTTGCAGTGACTGCGGGGAGAGCGCGCATTCGACTTCAGCGTGCTTTGGCCCTTTCAAAAGTCTCAATAGCCGAAAATTTGAGTCCTCCGATCCAAGGGCTGTATACTGATACATGGCCTTGAATGAAAGTGGCGTTCTTGCGGTACTGGACGTATCTGTGCAAACTGATGCGTGTGAAATAAGTGAAGAAGAGTAGCCTCGCACATGTGCTGACAGGCTGATGCTAGGCCAAACTTTTCGGGTGGGGGATCTACTCGTACAGCGCCTTCCTTTGACCGACTGGCCACCGAGCAAGCTGCAAGAACGAGTAGAAATTCTCAAACCTGATAATCTGATTGAATCTTTTGCAGTAGTGGTGGAGCTTTATGAACAAATTGAGACCGCTTATTCGCTGTTCTCCCTGCCTATTCCTTTAGGATCGAATCCTTCCACAGTACTCGGTGGCCAGTCGGCCTTTCTCTGGTGCTGTATGATCACCTCGTGCTGTGTGGCACGGATCTTGACGCGCTGCATTGGAAGGAAGGCGTAGTCTCCAAGTCTACAACACAGAACAGAACCTCAAGAGAAACCTAGGTTCTGGGAGAAACGAATCAACTCGCTATGTGAAGCTGGGGTACAACAAGAGCGCGAGGAAGAAGTTACGACAGTGCGGATTGTTGGACTTGACCTTGCATGGTATCCTTACGACGCCTGCCTGAAAGATGGTAATGCCTTCGGTAAATTGCAAAGTTCATGAACGCACTAAGCCGGCTGAACAGCATTCGTACTTTACCTCTTAACACCGATGGTTCGACTGTGTATTCCTGACTATTCAAGCGGCCGCTTACAGAGAGGTGACAGGGTGCTGGATTCTAAACAGCCAGACAGTTGTCTGCCAGGTGCAAAGCATTCATCCAGCATGATATTACACAGTATATCGCTCTTCTACTCGCGCAGCGCACAATGCCGACCGAGGTTCCCATCATGCAGGGCACCCGCTAGTCCCTACGCGTCACCCACTCACGCTTCGAGGGACGCCAGCGGGCGGCGGCTGTCAGCGTTGCGGATGCTTGTTTGAACGTGGGTTGCAGGGTTGTAGGGGTGCTGGTTGGTGGATATTGACTTGACAGCTGAGATAGCATGGTTGTTGGCAGGCGCCGGTGGTGAGGTCGGAGGTGGCCGCGTGGTGATGATTGCCAGCTCCGAGTGCAGGGTACGTAGGCCCACACGAAGTAAAGAGTAGATGCATGGAACTAGTGATTATTGAGTGACCCTGTTCAGTCTTGCATCTTGCATCTTGACAGGTGGCTACTTGTAGCTGACACGATGTTGTGCTTTGTTCGTTTGTGCAGGCGATTTAAACTGTGAACAATGTGTTGTGTACTCAAGGACAAGTTGCAGTAAAGTTTCGTGATGCGCATATAGTTAGTTCGATGTGTAGAACTCTATTTCGAATCAAATCTGGTTAGGAGGATTCATGAAGTGTTGTATGCAATATTGAATATCATGTGGACGTGGCATTCTTGCAAGGAGAGTGTAACCGCATGGATAGATTGCCACCAGACGCAATTTTAACACACGCATACTGGGGTGTTTTGATCAAGTCTCGCCTTCGTACCGAGAGTCCTACAGACGGTAGATGACATTCGCTAATGGCACCGCCAGATCTGGCCTGTCCGTCGTTCCGAGATCTTTACAGGCGCTTTGACCAGATCTGCCGGAGACACAGAAACGGCAACCGTAAGGCATGTGCAGACAACTCAGCGACGAGCCGTTCTGCCGCGGAAGTCAACGACATCACCACCTGGTGCGGAGTCAGCAGCGAGACCAAGACGGTAATGAGTGACCTCGCCTCTTGATCAACAACGGCTTGGCTTGTAAATGCGCACATCGCTGCATGGCCACGACAACCTGCAGCGTGATGTGCAAGCGCAGTGCGCCCTCTACGCTTGGGGACTGCAAGCGGACAACAGTCACGAGAGGAGCGTTCCCAAGCTGCACCCAGATTATCCCCGTGGCGCAGCATGTGAATAACCGTGAGCAATCGGTTGGTGTAAGCCTATACAGCAGGGTGTTTCCTCCCACTTTTGCCTCCTTCAGGCATTGGGGCCAGACGTCAAATCCTGCGGAACAACCCTTTATCTCTCTGCTAAAGGCAGAATGGCATGTTTAGACGCTGCTGCTAGCTCATCTGAAGCTTCCTTGCTGCCGCTCAAGCGACGTTGCCTGGAGTATCCGCCGCCTGGGATTGACAGGCAGGCAGCCGGCGACATCGGCGCTTTGAGTGACCTGAGGATGGGTTCGGTGCACTGGTGGAGGAAATGAATCCGCGTATTGTCGTGACTCATTGAATTGGACAGAAGAGGTCCGCGAGATGCTGCCGATAGAGGGAGGCTGGCACTCCGGTCTGTTCCGAGCTCGATGGAGTCGTCAAGTGAAGCTTGGTCTGCAGCAGCGGCACCGCGGTAAGGCTCGCCCAATCTGCGCAGAAGCCATTATGTACACAGTCACAGCACTGACGGCAGACGCACAGGCTTTTGAGTTCTCCAAAAACTTGGGGTACATGGCCGTGCCCCCAGAATGACGCTGATGCACATGGCTGTGCGTGCACATCGCAGGCTGCCTACGGCATTCCGCTGTACTCCCGACCAGTGACGTGCCAGCACTCTATTCAACGGCGGACACCGCGCCTCTTGGTGCAATCTTGGGCAAAGATAAGGACAAGATGACCCTCTGGAATTACGGCGACAAAAGTGGCCCTCTGGCTGCCGCGCCAATGAAACGCATACGGAAACAAACCATCTGCGTGGGCTTGGTGGGGCTGAGAGCGGAAATGCTGCACGACCTCATCGCGCAGTGTCAGTGCGACTTCGGCGTCTGCAATTGGATGCACGGTCGAACGATGCGCTCACCGCCTGCAGTGCATTGCCGTCTGCAGCCAATCTACGGCCGCATAAAGTAACGCCTCCGGCAGAAACCGTGGGGTAGCCTGCCAAATTTCGAAATGCGAGGCACTCCGATGTGCAGTCGTTCAGCGAATATGCACACGAGCATTGCTAACGGAGAGTCAGGGACGCGCCAGCTCGCTAGGAGGACCCTCAATTCTCGAGCGGAGGCCAATTGAATTGTAGCTAAACGGCACGAGAGGCGGGCTGGCTGCAAAGTGGACTTTTAGAGGGGCAAGACAAAGGGTTGACATGTGCTGCTTCAAGACGTACAGAAGCTTTATATACACGCAAACAAATCCCAAATACCATAAATTGTGTTCGGAGTACAGAGTAAACGTGCGTAGGTGACGGGGAATGCACTCGGAACGAGCAGCCAACGCCTCCTTCGCAGTGCTTCTAGACTCGTAATTGGATGAAGGTTGGAGTGAAGTACTAGCGCATTTGGAAAAAACGACCCCACTGAGCAGCCCTCTACCGGTATTCATAAGCTCTGCCGCCCAGTTTCCCGCGACCAGCTTTCCCACCCACTCCCACCGTTCTTTGTCGCTCTCACAAGTTGCTTGCCGGAACACCGCGAGTCGACTCCCAGGCCTGTTCCATCAGCCTTACACAGCAAGTAGGTCTCCACCCACCATCTCCGCTGTCTGCACGCACCCGCCCTTTGGCCACACAGAATACCTCGTCTACCACGCCAGTCGTCTGTACGAGGGAATTAGAGAGCGCCCTGTATTCCCATTCCATGACCCCGCGCCACCCCATTCGCCGAATCCCTTATCAGTATCTCTCGTGCTGCGCGACAGCTATCAGTTGCCTCAGAATAAGATCAACGTCATCCGCATCAATTCACCATATTCGAGCATCTGAGGCTGGTGACGTAGCCGGAGTGCTGTAGCCCAAAATTCGCAGGACATTGGCGTGTGCGACCCTGGAATCGCGATCGTAGCCCCTCCACAGCTCAATCATGAGATGGAGCTAAGCTACGTGTTTTCTTGTGAATAATCGCGATTGCGATCTTATAGCTTTTCATCAACCCTCCAAAATCGTCTTCATTCGCCCCTGAGAGCTTCGAAACTGACATTTACTTCTTCCAGCTTCCAATTGATTCCAGGACATCAGTTCCTTTCTTGATACCCCGAGCGCCGCCACTAGCAGCGGTTTGCCTTCTATATATACGCCACCTTCGATCCCTATACTTCGGCCGTTTGCCGATATAATGGGTCGAGTTTCTTTCGCCGAGGATACCAAACTGCCTGACGAGACTCATATCGAAGAGGAACCATACAAGGTTTTCGAGTACCAAGATGGTCCGGAGAACAAGTCTTGGGCGGGTGCCCTCCCCTTGAAGCAGGGTCTCTACGATCCCTCGTTGGAGAAGGATGCTTGCGGTGTGGGTTTCGCTGCGTGAGTGCTTCGATGGAATCAAAATTTGAGCTTGAATTGACATTTTGGCAGCCACATCAAGGGCAAGGCAAGCCACAAGATTGTCACCGATGGTAAGAGTTGAACTGTCTTCCCAGAGTATTCATCGCTGACTCCAGTAGCGCGTTCGTTGCTCTGCAACATGACCCATCGTGGTGCCGTGGGTTCAGACGCACGAGATGGTGATGGTGCAGGTGTCATGACCTCCATCCCCCACAAATTCTTCCTCAAGGAATTCGAGCGTGAGCAGGGTTACAAGCTACCTGCGCTTGGCCAGTATGCCACTGGTAACCTGTTCTTCAAGCCGGATGCCACAATCTTGGATGAGACCAAGGCTATGTTCGAGGATGTCGCAGACCAGCTCGACCTGAGGGTGCTGGGGTGGCGAGCAGTCCCTCGTGACTCCACACTCCTCGGTCCTGCTGCGCTCTCGCGAGAGCCAATCATTCTGCAGCCTTTCGTTGTCCTCAAGACCGCTTACGGAGACGGGCGGCAGCCTAAGGAGGATTTCACGAAGACCTACGACGCTGGATACTTTGAGCGCCAGCTGTACGTTATGCGCAAGCGTGCTACACACGTTATCGGCCTCCACAACTGGTTCTACATTTGCTCCCTGAGCAACAAGAACATTGTGTACAAGGGACAGCTGTCGCCTGTTCAGGTGTACGAGTACTACCACGATCTTCTCAACGTCGATTACGAGGGTCACTTTGCGCTTGTGCACTCCCGTTTCTCCACAAACACATTCCCCTCGTGGGACCGCGCCCAGCCTCTGCGATGGGCCGCTCACAACGGTGAGATCAACACACTGCGAGGAAACAAGAACTGGATGCGTGCGCGCGAGGGTGGCATGAAGTCCAGCCTCTTTGGTGAGGAGCTTGATCTGCTCTACCCCATCATCGAAGACGGTGGTTCCGATTCCGCAGCTTTCGACAACGTTCTCGAGCTGCTCACCATCAACGGTGTCCTGTCTCTACCCGAGGCAGTCATGCTCATGGTTCCTGAGGCATGGCAGGGCAACCACACCATGGATCCTGCCAAGCAGGCTTTCTACGAATGGGCTGCTTGTATGATGGAGCCCTGGGACGGACCTGCTCTTTTCACGTTCTCTGACGGCCGCTACTGTGGTGCCAACCTTGACCGTAACGGTCTTCGTCCTTGCCGTTACTACGTGATGGACGATGACCGCATCATTTGCGCGTCCGAAGTCGGTACCATCTCCATTGACCCCGAGCGCGTTGTGCAGAAGGGCCGTCTGCAGCCCGGTAAAATGCTGCTTGTCGATACTGTCGCTGGACGCATTGTCGACGATGCCGAGCTCAAGAAGACCGTCTCCGAGCGCAACGACTTCAGCGCATGGATCGAGAAGAATCTCCTGACTCTTCCCAAGATCCTCAAGACCGTCAGCGAGAAGGGGCTCGACCTCTCATACACTCTCACAGAGTCTAAGCTTCACGAGGACCCTCGCCTGCGCGCCTTCGGTTACTCACTTGAGCAGGTCAGTCTGCTTCTTGGACCTATGGCCGCCGATTCTAAGGAGGCTCTTGGATCCATGGGTAACGATTCTCCCCTGGCTTGCTTGGCTACTCAGCCCCGTCTGGTCTACGAATACTTCCGTCAGCTCTTCGCGCAGGTCACCAACCCTCCCATCGATCCTATCCGTGAGGCCATTGTTATGTCCCTTGAGGCGTATGTTGGTCCCCAGGGTAACTTGTTGGAGATGGACGAGTCCCAGTGTCACCGAATGCTCCTGCCTTCGCCCATCCTGACACTTGAGGAGTTCACAGCTCTGACAAACACCCACACACTGCACTCTGGATGGTCTGTCCGAAGCATCGATCTCACTTTCGCAAAGAGCGAGGGTGTCCAGGGCTACATGAGCAGCCTTGACCGCATCTGTGAAGAGGTCTCTGAGGCTGTTAAGAACGGTGACAGCATCATTGTCCTGACCGACCGTGCGGTCTCGAAGGAGCGTGTTGCTGTCTCGGCCTGCGTGGCTACCGGTATGGTTCACCACCACTTGGTCCGCAACAAGTGGCGTTCCGATGTCGCTCTGGTTGTTGAGACTGGTGAGGCTCGTGAGGTTCACCACATGTGTGTTCTTGTCGGTTATGGTGCTGATGCTATCTGCCCCTACCTTGCTATTGAGTGTATCCTGAAGATGCACCGCGAGGGTGTGATCCGCAAGAAGCTCGCTCCTGAGCAGCTCATTGACAACTACAAGCACTCTTGCGACGGTGGTATCTTGAAGGTCATGTCCAAGATGGGTATCTCCACCCTTCAATCCTACAAGGGAGCTCAGATTTTCGAGGCTCTTGGTCTTGATGACTCTGTCGTCGACCGTTGCTTCACTGGTACCGCCTCCCGTATCAAGGGTATGACATTCGACCTTATCGCCCAGGACGCCTTGGCACTCCACGAGAAGGGTTACCCATCCCGTCCCATTGTTGAGGTTCCTGGCCTTGCTGAGACCGGAGAGTACCACTGGCGTGACGGCGGCGAGCCTCACATCAACGACCCTACTGCCATGGCCAACATCCAGGACGCTGTCCGCACCAAGAACGATAAGTCTTACGAGGCTTACTCCCTTGCTGAGTACGAGCGTATCAAGGACTGCACACTTCGTGGCCTTCTTGACTTCAACTTCGACGACCGCACACCTATCCCCGTTGACCAGGTCGAGCCATGGACAGATATTGTGCGCCGCTTCGTCACTGGTGCCATGTCCTACGGTTCCATCTCCATGGAGTCTCACTCTACCCTTGCCGTCGCCATGAACCGTCTTGGTGGCAAGTCCAACACTGGTGAGGGTGGCGAAGACCCCGAGCGCAGCTTGCGCATGGAGAACGGCGACACTATGCGCTCCGCCATCAAGCAGATTGCTTCCGGACGTTTCGGTGTTACCTCTAACTACCTTGCCGATGCTGATGAGCTTCAGATCAAGATGGCTCAGGGTGCCAAGCCTGGTGAGGGTGGTGAGCTTCCTGGCCACAAGGTCTCCGGCTCCATCGCTAAGACTCGTCACTCGACCCCTGGTGTCGGTCTTATCTCGCCTCCTCCTCACCACGACATCTACTCCATTGAGGATCTTAAGCAGTTGATCTACGACTTGAAGTGCTCCAACCCCCGTGCTCGCGTTTCAGTCAAGCTTGTTTCCGAGACTGGAGTCGGTATTGTCGCCTCTGGTGTTGCAAAGGCCAAGGCCGACCACATTTTAATCTCCGGTCACGATGGTGGAACAGGTGCCTCTCGCTGGACTGGTATCAAGTACGCCGGTCTTCCCTGGGAGTTGGGTCTTGCCGAGACTCACCAGACTCTTGTCCTGAACGATCTCCGTGGTCGTGTCATCGTGCAGACTGACGGTCAGATCCGCACTGGTCGTGATGTCGCCATCGCCTGTCTGCTCGGTGCTGAGGAGTGGGGCTTTGCCACCACCCCTCTCATCGCCATGGGTTGTATCATGATGAGGAAGTGTCATTTGAATACCTGCCCTGTCGGTATTGCTACCCAGGATCCTGAGCTCCGCAAGAAGTTCGCCGGTACACCCGAGCACGTTATCAACTTCTTCTACTACATCGCCAACGAGCTCCGTGCCATCATGGCCAAGCTCGGCTTCAGGACCATCAATGATATGGTTGGCCACTGCGAGGTTCTTCGCATCCGTGATGACCTCCGCACTGCCAAGACTGAGAACATCGACTTGTCTTTGATCCTGACACCTGCACACACCCTTCGCCCTGGTGTTGCTACCTTCAACGTGCGCAAGCAGGACCACCGCCTCCACGTCCGTCTTGACAACAAGCTCATCGCTGAGTCTGAGCTTGCTCTCGAGAAGGGTCTGCCTGCCCGCATTGAGTGCGATGTTGTCAATACCGACCGTGCTCTGGGTGCCACTCTCTCCTACCAGGTCAGCAGGCGTTACGGCGAGGCTGGACTGCCCCAGGATACCATCCATGTCAACATCCGTGGTTCCGCTGGTCAGTCCTTCGGTGCCTACCTTGCACCTGGTATCACCCTTGAGCTCGAGGGTGACGCCAACGACTATGTCGGCAAGGGTCTCTCCGGTGGTCGCCTGATCGTCTACCCCCCTCGCACTGCGGTCTACCGTGCTGAGGAGAACGTTCTCATCGGTAACGTCTGCTTGTACGGTGCCACTCAGGGAACTTGTTTCTTCCGCGGTATCGCTGCTGAGCGTTTCTGTGTCCGTAACTCTGGTGCCACAGCTGTTGTTGAGGGTGTTGGTGACCACGGTTGCGAGTACATGACTGGCGGTCGTGTTCTCGTTCTCGGATCCACTGGTCGCAACTTCGCTGCCGGTATGTCTGGAGGTATCGCCTACGTCCTTGACATCCACCAGGACTTCGAGCAGAAGGTCAACCAGGAGATGGTTGAGCTCTCTGCTATCGAGGAGCCCGAGGAGATCGCTTTCGTCCGCGGTCTCATCGAGGACCACCACCACTACACTGGTTCCGAGCTTGCGGCGCGTATCCTGCTTGACTTCACCCGCGCCTTGCCCCGCTTTGTCAAGGTCATGCCTGTCGACTACAAGCGCGTTCTGCTTGAGGAGAAGGCCAAGGCCGCTGAGAAGAAGCGCTCCGAGTACCCTCTGCCTCTTCTTGCTGGCAACCCCGTCCGTACTGCTCACGAGGACTCTCGCAAGAACGAGCACGAGCACGAGGCCAAGGAGAAGAAGAAGGCTGACCTTCTCGATATTGAGGAGAGCGTCACTGACGCCAAGGCTGAGAAGAAGAAGGCTCTTGTTCTTGACAAGACTCGTGGTTTCATGAAGTACCAGCGTCGCTCTGAGAAGTACCGTAACCCCAAGACCCGTACTCGTGACTGGGCCGAGCTGTCTCAGCGCCTGAACGAGGACGAGCTGAAGTACCAGACTGCTCGCTGCATGGACTGTGGTGTTCCCTTCTGTCAGTCCGACACAGGTTGCCCAATCTCCAACATCATTCCCAAGTGGAACGAGTTGGTTTTCCAGGGCCAGTGGCGCGACGCACTCAACCGTCTGTTGATGGTAAGTTTCCTCTTACATGGATCGAAGATTATGTAACTAACGTATTTGCAGACCAACAACTTCCCTGAGTTCACTGGTCGTGTCTGCCCGGCTCCTTGCGAGGGTGCTTGCGTCCTTGGCATCAACGAAGACCCCGTTGGTATCAAGTCGATTGAGTGCGCCATCATTGATCGCGGTTTCGAGATGGGCTGGATGGTGCCTTCACCTCCTCAGGTCCGCTCTGGCAAGACAGTTGCCATTATCGGATCTGGCCCTGCTGGTCTCGCTTGCGCCGATCAGCTTAACAAGGCTGGCCACACCGTCACCGTGTACGAGCGTGCTGACCGCTGCGGTGGTCTCCTTATGTACGGCATCCCCAACATGAAGCTTGACAAGAAGGTTGTTCAGCGCCGTATCGACTTCATGGCTTCTGAGGGTATCAGCTTCAAGACCGGCGTCGCTGTTGGCGAAGAGGGCTCTGAGAACCTTGAGTCTCTCCGCGGCCAGTACGATGCTGTCGTGTTCGCCACTGGTGCCACCGTCGCCCGTGACCTGCCAATCCCCAACCGCAACCTTGAGGGCATCCACTACGCCATGCAGTTCCTGCACAAGAACACCAAGTCTCTGCTCGATTCAGAGCTTGCGGACGATGCTTACATCTCCGCCAAGGACAAGCACGTCATCGTTATCGGTGGTGGTGACACTGGTAACGACTGCATTGGTACCTCCGTCCGCCACGGTGCCAAGTCTGTCGTTAACTTCGAGCTGTTGCCCCAGCCTCCGGCTGAGCGTGCCCGTGACAACCCATGGCCTCAGTGGCCTCGCATCTTCAGGACCGACTACGGCCACAACGAGGTCAAGACTCACATGGGCAAGGACCCCCGTGAGTACTGTGTTATGTCCAAGGACTTCGTCGATGACGGAGCCGGCAATGTCAAGGGTATCAACACCGTCCGTGTGGAGTGGACCAAGTCCGCATCTGGCGGTTGGGACATGAAGCAGGTTGAGGGCAGCGAGCAGTTCTTCCCTGCCGACCTCGTCCTGCTCTCCATGGGTTTCTTGGGCCCCGAGCAGCGTGTCATGAACAACGTCATCGAGCTTGACGGTCGCAAGAACATCAAGACACCTGCTGGTCACTACACCACCAACCTCCCTGGCGTCTTCGCTGCTGGTGACTGCCGCCGTGGTCAGTCCCTGATCGTCTGGGGTATCAACGAGGGTCGCCAGTGTGCCCGTGACGTTGACACATTCCTTACCGGCCATGGCACTCAGCTGCCCGTAACTGGTGGTATTGTCAAGCGTTCTCCCCTCATGAACACACACAAGAACGAGATCCCTGTTGCCGCCTAGAATGTCGCGCGATAGAGGAGTGAATAAGGTTGAGACGATAACGACAAAATGATTACGATACAAGATTGGAACAAAAGGATGATTTGACGATATTTGGAGTTTGTTTTCCGCGCTATCCATCGTTACCTGCAAGATACCTTTTTCATCTGGCGGCATTTGCAGTGTACAATCGCTTTGCTTCTTGCCATATATTCTCGATCATTGTATATAGATTCGAATAAGTGTATTCATACATGGACTCATTCTTTGCTGCTGTAGAAGTGATGAATGCTTCGTGGGGATCGTCAAGGCGAATAAAGTGCAAGGCTGGCGGAAGACAATTGCTCTGAAGACTACGATAACCCAAATCACAACCAGGGCTAGAGTGATACACAAAAGAAGCCATCAGAGGAGGATACCTGATATTTCTGAAACCGGCAGCTAAACAATCGGACGCTACTTAGGCACTTGATGTTCAATCGACTGCATCACGCGAGACGCGGTAGGCGCGTTCTGCCAAGCTTGAATCGTGTGACGTCAGCGCCTTCCTATCTCACACTTCCTGACTGTTGCCTGCCAAACAATCCCATCATTTGCATCAGTAACTGGATAAAAGATGCTCTGATATAGGCAGATCAAGATGCTACCACGTTCGACTTGGCAGCATGCGGTGCGACGGCCACTGCAGGGGCAGACCAGGTACTGAGGATCCTTCGCGACGGCTATGCGGATCATCGTGGGGAATGCTAACAACAAAATTCAGAACACCATGTCTCACAACACTTTCCAGGACAAGTGCGCTATATGGATTGAAGCAATCTCCATGGAAAACATTGACCAGGCAGTCTTCGCTGCAAGCCGGCGAAGGCAACACGGGCCACATCAGCGCCGGTTCGAATGAGGGAATCTTGTTCTTCAACAATGTGTATCCCATTTCCATCAGGAGAGTGCTTGGCTTGCCTGCGCCTCGTTTACTTGATCGTATTGTCGCGCCCTTCATTACTGGAACAGGTCCCAAACAGGTCATCGAGAAAGTCAACGCGAAGAAGGGTCTGCAAATCACTGCTACAGAGATCCTTCCCAGGATGAGGGAAGGTGGTGCGTTTGTCAAATTCACCCATGATGGAACCACGTCGACATCTGAAGTCGAAAAGGTCCTGCAACAGTATCTGAGAGACGAGCCAGTCAAGCCCTGGTGGGCACCCTTCCGGCGCATGCGCACCAAGGTCGTCAAAGGCCGTCCATGGGTCGAAGACTTGATGCGGATGCCAGCACCAAGATTGAGGGTTGAGTTCATTTCTGGAGAGCCAGGAGGGAACCCTGCCGATGCTGTGGAGCTGTCACAAGAAGAGCTTTTCCAGTTCTTTCGACCATACGGCAAGCTGGCCGACATCGTCATGCAACCTCCAGACTCCAAGGTATTGCCAAAATTTGCATATATCGACTTCTCTACCATGGGAAAAGCTATCATGGCCAAGAACTGCATGCACGGCTACCTAGTTTCGCAAGCCGAAGGCGGTGGCGCAAAGGGTACTATCCTGCGCTTGAAGTACGAGCAGAAGATCAAGCCACGGTGGATTAGAGATTGGCTATTTAGTCACCCGCGGATTGTCATTCCCATACTTGCTGCAATCATAGCAGGTATTACTGTGGCCATCTTCGATCCCATCCGGACATTCTTTGTCAAGGCGCACATCACAAGGGTGTTACATCTTGAAGACAACAGACTATACAAGTGGCTCAAGGGATATGCCGAAGATTTCATTCGTGGCAAGAAAGATGATGACGAAGCTGGCATGGACGCAATCTGGGATGATCGCAAGGCTAACATCGAGCAAGTCCAGACGTGGCTTATGGAGACGGCTGACACCTTCATCATCGTTCAAGGGCCCCGCGGCTCAGGGAAGAAGGAACTCATTGTCGATCAAGCTCTCGCAGAGAAGAAGCTCAAGCTCGTCATTGACTGCAAGCCCATCCAGGAGGCGCGTGGTGACAGCGCAACCATCAGCGCTGCTGCTGAATCTGTCGGTTACACGCCAGTCTTCTCTTGGATGAACAGCATCAGCGGTATGATCGACATGGCTGCTCAAGGTGCAACAGGCGTCAAGACTGGCTTCTCGGAAACCCTCGACTCGCAGCTAAGCAAAATTTGGAACACAACCACCACCGCACTGAAGCAGATCGCGCTTGATAAGCGCCATAAAACAGACAAGGATGCCAACTTGGGCGATGACGAGTGGCTTGAAGCACACCCTGAGCACAGGCCTGTCGTAGTCATCGACAACTTCTTGCACAAGAGCAATGAAGGCGGCATCGTCTACGACAAAATCGCTGAATGGTGAGTTGTTCTAGTCCTGGCAATTTCTTCTGTACTCACGCTATTAGGGCTGCTCGTCTCACCACAGCAAACATCGCACATGTTATCTTCCTCACGAATGACGTGGCATTCAGCAAGTCATTGTCGAAGGCCTTACCCGATCGTGTCTTCCGCCAAATCTCTCTTTCAGACTGCTCGCCTGAGGTGGCCAAGCGCTACGTCATAACACACCTAGATGCCGACGTCCAGGATGATCCTGTGCCTCACGGGAAGGAGCCAAAACCTACACCTTCGCAATCGCGCACAGACCTTGACGAGTTAGATTCCTGTATCGAACTGCTTGGTGGTCGATTGACGGATCTTGAGTTCTTGGCAAGAAGGATCAAGACCGGCGAGACCCCTCAAAAGGCAGTCCATGAGATGATCGACCAATCTGCTTCTGAGATTCTGAAGATGTACATCTTTGGTGCAGAGGATGAGGGAGGAAGCCGGCACTGGAGCGCTGAGCAGGCGTGGATGTTGATCAAGGAGCTGGCGCAGAAGGAGAGTCTTCGCTACAACGAAGTGCTGCTCGACGACATTCTGAAGGCGGGCGGAGAGACTGTGCTGCGCGCTCTCGAGCAGGCAGAACTGATCTCTATCCAATCTGGACCTAACGGCCGCCCATCGACGATCAAGCCAGGCAAACCCATTTACCACCCAGCATTCAAACGTCTTACTGAGGATAAGGTGCTGAAGAGTCGCCTTGACCTTGCGATTCTCACTCACCTGACGAAGATCGAGAGCGCGACCATCGACAAATGTGAGAGTGAGCTATTGTTGCTCAGCCAGCTCACGAGCCGACCGGCGCAGATGAATGGAAGAGCCAACTATCTACTTAATAAGTTGATGACGAGTCAGGATAAGGTGGAGAAGTACGAGGCCGAGATGAAGGGCCTCAAGAAGGTTCTCGGCCAGGAGTTCTGATTGTTGTACACATAAGATACCACTCTCCTAGCCTGTATATCAAGTATCGTGAATTGAATCTTACTGTGCTTGGTCTTTCTGAAATTGTGCTCGCACGTGCATCGAATGGTACCCCGCTGCCCCGGACTTGGGATAGTTCACGCTTCGCTGCGTAATTCCACGTGTGCGAGAAAAATCTGTATTGTTGCCTCTCTCACTCTCACTTTCAAGATAAATTGCAAGGCAAATCCACACCTTCCGTCTTGTTTGACACAAGACTTAGCCAGGAACCAGTTTCTCCGTTAAACGTCATTGGCGCTGCTGACTACCGCGGCCCGAAAGCCCGTGCATCCATCGAGCCGAGCGCGCAGCGAACCAACTCCAAAGCTGTCAACCTCGTCGACATTTCCTGCACTTGCCATTGCGCACCACCCCGACGCCCATCTCTCCTGCCACGAACAACGACGTAGCGTCTCCCTGCGCTCCGCCCACACATCCACATAATGGCCCCTCTTACAGACTCGGCGGTCTCTGACCTCCAGAGCACCGTCTCCAGGCTTGAGCAGCGCATTGCGGAGCTCGAATCCAGGCTGCAGGGCCAGGTCGGCATTGCGGACAAAGCACAGGAGAGCGTCAGGATGATTCTGATCGGGCCGCCCGGTGCTGGTACGTCTCTTGGGGTGTCAAGTGTGTAGGGTGGGAATTTTGCTAACGCGGCCACAGGCAAGGGTACACAGGCGCCGCGCATCAAGGACAAGTTCTGCGCATGCCACTTGGTATGTCCGCCCACTCCATGGAGTCAGGAGAAAGTTTGGGATCAGCATTAGGGGCGATGCTAACGCACCCAGGCTACCGGAGACATGCTCCGCGCACAGGTCGCCGCGAAGACAGCCCTCGGTCGCGAGGCCAAGAAGATCATGGACGCTGGTGGTCTTGTTAGCGACGAGATCATGATCAACATGATCAAGACCGAGCTTGACACCAACCAGGAGTGCAGCAACGGGTACGTCTACCGGATGCAGTCGGAGGCTTTTACTTTTGGCTATCAAGTGTGCTATGATGAGGTGCTAATGCTATGATGCGCAGCTTCATCCTCGATGGTTTCCCCCGCACAGTCGTCCAGGCCGAGAAGCTCGACGGCATGCTCAAGGCCAACAACAAGCCCCTCCAGCACGCTGTTGAGCTCCAGATCGACGACTCGCTTCTTGTGTCGCGTATCACTGGCCGTCTCGTCCACCCCGCGTCTGGCCGTTCCTACCACAAGATCTTCAACCCCCCCAAGAAGGACATGGTTGATGATGTTACCGGCGAGCCTCTCGTTCAGCGCTCCGACGACAACGCTGAGGCGCTTAAGAAGCGACTTGTAACATACCACACCCAGACCGCGCCCGTCGTCGGTTACTACCAGAAGACCGGCATCTGGAAGCCCATTGATGCCAGCCAGGAGCCCGGCCAGGTCTGGAAGAGCTTGCTGAAGGTCTTCGACAACAAGGCCTACGTTGCCGGACGCACCGGCAGCCTGCTGAACAAGGTTGGCCTCAAGAACTAAGGTGCTCGGAGTCGTTGTGGTAGTCGGGAAGAGGTTGCGGGTGAAAGAATCGTGAGCAGCGTGACAGGCGCCTGCAGATTGTGCTGGAGCGGTGGAAAAGTTAGCCTACCTCCATGCGCCTTGGCATGGTGATTGCACATAATGAGACGGGAAAGGGAGAGGCGTCTCTGTACTTGTAGGAATTGGTCTTAGGATCTACTCGCGGGTGCATTGGGGAGGAAGCTGTGTTTCTATGATGTATGTATACTCTGAGCAATCTGGTCCAGATCAGTATGCCTGGAGTTCAGGAAATATATGCGCATCTACTCTTTCTGAACATTTTTCTTGAGAATGCACTTGTGTCCGCAATATCCGCTGCATCCCTCATCGTTTGCGCCCAACTACGCAGGCAGCCGCAGCCGCTCGCCGCAGCTTCCAAGCTCGGGCTTTAGCCACGCTACGTCCGAAAGCATACCTCAAAATGACAGCTCATCTGGAAACGTCCTCTACAAACCCACAAATCCACACATTGCACGCCTGGACACCCGAAACATCCAGTCCAGCAGCGCACCCGTGCGCAACGCTTCCACAACCATACACACGCACTCATACGCGCCATATCCACCTCCACCACCACCGCGCACACCACACCAACACCGTCACCACATCCACCCACAATGTCGAGCCGCTTCGGCCGCGACACAGCGCGCGACGACCTGTTCAGCAGCTACAACCGGTCGGCCTCGCCCTCGAAATCCAAGAACAAAGCCCGCGCCTCCCCCTACAACAGCAGCATCGGCGGCGGATACGGGCTGCCACCTTCAGACACCGGGAGCAGCCAGCCGGGATTCTCTGCTTATCCTGGCGCTGGCAGTAACAACGGGGGCCTGTATGGGGGGTATGGAGGGTATGGACAAGGGGGTTCTGGGGCGAGCGATGGAGGGTACAGAGCCACAACTCCCGGTGGGAGAGGGGGGTATGGCAGTGCGACGCTGGATGAGCTTGAGAGCCAGAATGAGGAGCAGACGGGCGTGTTGATTGGGAAGGTGAAGATGTTGAAGGATGTAGGTGTTTCTCCCCTGCTGAGTTGGGTTTGACGCGACGCGATGGGATGGCGAGACGCTCACGCGCGCGCCCGCTTTTCTGGAGCCTTTTATTCGGGACGAGTGCTGACAAGCATATTACTACAGTTGACACACCTCATTGGTGATGAGATCCGCGACTCGACCTCCCTGGCTGAGAAGATGAACGACCAGTTTGAGAACTCCAGGAACCAGATCCGCGGCACGATGAATAGGATGTTGAGGATGGCGAAGAAGACGGGAGTCGGATGGAAGGCGTGGGTTGCGTTCTTCGCGGCGCTGGTGTTGCTGTTTTGGTGGGTGTGGTTGGGGTAGAGGAGGGGCGTTGGCGTAAGGGCAGCGTGCTTGCGCGTCTGCTTGCTGATCGCCAAAGAGAAGAGGAGAGAGGAGAGGAGAATGGGAGAGACGAGTAGAGCAGCGAGAGAGAAGAGCGGTTCTGCATTAGTCCTGCATTTGGCGCGGCGTTCGGGGGCAGCATTTGGTCCGTTGTTGTAGTTGTGCGCACGTAGATATGTCAGATGGGTATATATGTATACATGTATGTAAGTAATTCCACGATATGGGGGTCTCAAAACCCGTACATTGCGTATCCAGCAACACCCTTACCTACCTTCAACCGCCTCCACCTGGTCTTTCAGCATTCTTCTGCCCCGGTCAACCCCTCTCCTTCCCCAACAACACTTCTCACCCAGCATGTTACGCAGGAATTGCCCCCCTCCTCCTTGCCCAGCCCCCCTGCACCACATCGAACTGCATGCCCGGCGGGTACGCGGATTCTCTACCAGGCTCTGGCAGAGCCGGCTCTCGCTCTGCTGCCTTTGCTGATCGCGGAGATCGGAATGAGAAGCAGAAAACTGTGAATACGGAGATGGTGCAAGTGGCTAGAAAGATGGGGAAGTGGTGGTGCGGAGAGATGGTCGGGGGTGTTGGGAGGCGCGAGAGAAGGGTGGGTGGGAAGTTCGGGTTGAAGAGTGGGAAGGGCATTGTTGGTGAGTGGATGGGAGGAGGGGAGGAGCTGGGATTGTAGGTCAGGTAATGGATAAGCGGGCTTGTCTTGAAGGGGGGAGGTTGTGTGGCTGGGCTTTTGCTTGGTACCGTTGATAGCTAGTGAACTGTAGGATTTTTGTTTCTCATTGTTCGTTTCACCGGATGTTGTCTTTGTTACAGCATCTTGGCAGAGGGGAATTGGCATTTAGTAGAAGGTGCAAATGAAGTTCTGGTTGGGGCGCTGCGTGTCTGATTGGCGTACATCAAATGGACAAAGCTCTTTGTCGTGGGTTTGCATATAGATAGAATCTGTCGGACCTATTGTTCTTCTATCACCAGGCCCTTCAATAGTGAAAAATATCTCTTGAGACCCATCCAGTTGTTGTATCTGTCAGGGCTTGTGCGGTGCAAATCTGCTTCACTAACTAGATTGCACAAACAATACCCGTGACTCTCTTTCACTGGAAGCGACACTTCCATTTCTTGGCACCCTCTCCTTAGAAGCATATTCTAGGACATTCGTCTATCTCTTCGTTATCGCCACTTCCTTCACTCGGATGATTTGTATACAAGACTCCTGCTATACGAATTCGCAAACATCACACGATACACGCACATCATGAGTGTCTATTGGTCTACACATTGGCCTGTGCCTGTCTATCACAAACCCATCCTGTTGGAGACTTTGTTATCCGTAGCAACGGACTGGATCCACCGCGAAACATCACGGCTCGTCTGCAAGAGTAATCCTCTCACGCGCCTGCTGAGTCTCCCGAACTGCCAACATTCCAACTTCTTCACAGTCCTAATCTTCCTTGGCATAAGCTGGATACTCTGCTCCCTTGTCGCATCTCAACAGGTACTGCGCGCTGAAGCCGCAAGTAAAGCAGCCCGTGGGCCTTCAGGTGATGCTCCAGAGGTGTCGCCTGCTGCTTTGCCATCGGTATCGCCGGTTTCAACTGTCTCCACTACGCCAGCGCCTATATCCCCTGGCCCAAATCTTCGAACCCCCCAGTCTCTCAGAGTATCTCAAGATGGATCGCCTTCACACCTCCGAGGCCATCCTCCATTTGGCCAGGGCAAGTCGAATGACACCCAGCCCTTCCGCAAGTCTGTTCCAGGCGTACAGGCGCCCATCGCCAAACCCTACACCTCGCGCAACTCCTCGCATCTCCAGAAGGTCGCAACGCTTAAGTACCGAACAATTCAGCAGGAGTTGCCTGATGCGGATGGCAATGCGACTGTAAAGTCCCGCGCTAATCTTCGCAAGGCTGCACAGGGCAGACAGAATGGTGCAGAGAATGTCAGAATGGACACCAAGTCGAAGTCTGAGGTCGATGAGGATGTTGAGGCTGTGTATGATAGTCCGACGAGATCGTGGGGAAATAGGAGTCGCAGTCGTTCGTGAAGGTAGATACGTTTGACGTGGTTGCTAGGTACACTGGGCTTTTGGGAAGCAAAGGTAGATACAACTTCTGGCGAGAGGGAACTTCGAGGTCTTTCGTAGATGCGATATTAATTCAGTTACAACTCCGTCATCATGTCATTCAGCCTTGGACTCTCTTTGCACAGCACCTTTCAGCTCTGATGAAGGGCCTGGCGAATTCTAGTAAGTTATTTCCGTTGGAGGCTTTCATTCATAACTGGCTTAGTCTCGATAAATACATCATCGCGAAAGACAAATACACATTTTCTTAGTGCTACTGAAAACTTGCTCTATGATAGTTGAATTTTGCAGAAGTATTTTTTTGTACGGGACGCGTTCACGGATTCACCTGAGTGTCTACGTACAAAAGAAATTGACAACAATCTCACTTCGCACTTTCACTTTTCCAATTTCATAAGCAAACAAAGTAAATGAGTCACGTTACGTATCATATGCACTGAACACGCCACGTGGGCCGATTGGCTACTGCCTGCTCCTGCCTTTCACGGTGAATCCAGCTGCCCAGCTCACTTCACTTCGCTTCGTCTAATATTAAGCCCCCACGAGGCCTACACAGAAACTCTCAACAACCTCATAACAGCTGCTGACACCCAAGATAGTGACAGCTCCACCAGCAACATGACCTCCAGCACTTCGGTTGAGGCAGTGGCTCCGCCACCTCGCCTCTTGGACGCAGACGCAAATAAGTTCCGCTCCCTGAAGCAGGTACTCGTCATCGGCCTGCCAGGCAGCGGCGTCGACGGTGAGTCTCACCACTTCGCGGTATTGCGCACTGTTGCTGACTCTCACTCCAGGCGTTGCGGAGGCCCTCAAGTTGCTCGGCTATAAAGTCTATGACTTCAAGGCTGCAAGTGACCGCTACGAGCGCGACTTTCCTCTCTGGCTTGAGGCCGCGCGCCATCGTGATGAGGCTCGACCATATAACAAGTCGGACTTGGACAAGGTCTTTGGCGACCACGATGCCATCGTCGGGGCGCCTGCTTCCTTCTTCGGTCAGGACCTCGTCAAGTTGTATCTTGGCGTCAAGGTCCTCCTCGTCACTCGAGAATTCGACGCATTGACTGTCAACAGCTTCCTCAGCAAGATTTACTCACCCTTCTGGCAGAAGTTCGACCCGGGATTCTTCGGCGCTATCCATCAATTCCTCGATCGCCCTGTTCACGTCGACAATTGCAGTGAGACCCAGCAAGTCATACGCGAGACCGTCAAGGAGAAGAACTTGCTTGAGATTCAGGACCTGACTGCGTGGAATCCGCTATGCGAGTTTCTCGGAAAGCCAGTCCCGGACGTTGCTGTGCCTGACCTCAACGACGACACTACAGCTGCAGTGCTGGCTGCTCGTCCGTGGACCGCAATCTGCGAGAGGGTGAAGAAGACGGCTCATCACACAATGGTGGTGACTACGAACATCCTCACTATGCTCACCATCACAGCGGCGGCCATTCTTGCGGTCATCGTCGGCATCTACCTGTCAGTCTCCAGCGTCCTGACTGCGCGTCGTGTGTGGGAATGGTCTCGAAGTCGCGGCGTGACACCCATGCTGACAGCTGGTTTGACACTTTGTGGTCTACTCTGTGGCTTTCTTGTGGGATACGTGTTCGCGCTTGCACCCAAACCGAGTACTATCGAGTCTGAACCCGCTCGCCACGAGCCTCGCAAAAACAAGTCTGGTCGCAAGAAGATTTATGAAGGTCGTAACACCACAACTCGTCCAAAGCGCCCAGTACCGGTCCTCGCAGAGTGGAGTGCAGTTCAAGATAGTATTCGGCGAGACGATGCCCGCATCAGGGAGGAACGTGCAGCCACAAACGAAGACTGGACGGCCCAGGACGTCACTTTCCATGTCACGCACAGGCAGACCGAGGCTGGCCAGGCACTGTCTAGAGGATCGCGCAATGTCGTCTCGATCATGGAGGACGTCGAGTAGGCGAAGGATACCAGACGGTGACATGACTTGACTTGGAGGGCGATGGAATGTTGAGAAGGATACTCTTCATGTACAGTTCAAGCCCTATCTAAGCGCTTGAAACATGACATAACTCATGAACACGCTTCGGCGAACTAGCTTTTACATACAGAAAGCAACAAATACAAACGTGGTACTACACACAACGAACGCCAGCCCATGCAATGTATCTAAATGGGTATACGAAGATGTTTACAACGTTCAAGCAGTGCCGCCAATCTCCTTCCTGACCCAGTTCTCCAGACCGCCAAGAGCGATAATCTCCTGCACATTGGGAGGGAGCTCGCCAACCTTGACACTCCACTTGGCGCCGTTGGGGCCCTCCTGGACATTGACAGTGCTCCTGCGGACATCCCACTCGAGCGTCCAGCCGGTCCTGCGAGTGAGCTGCTTAGCCGCAGCGGGCTGGGCAGTGGCAGCAGGAGGGGGCGAGTCGAGCGACTGGCTGTTCTGGCTGGGCTCCTTGATGGCCTGCTGGCTGGACTCGACGCTGGTGCTGGAGAAGACTTCGCGCAGCCTGTTGGCCAGCTTGGGCACCTCGACGCCCATCAGGGCGTTGTTGATGCTGTTCCTGCTGAAGATGTTGCCGAAGCTGCCGGCGACAACGAGCGGGATGCCCTTGGCCAGGATGGCCGTGGCGGCCTGCTCGCGACTGCTGCCGCAGCCGAAGTTGAAGCCGGTTACTAGTACGTCGCCGGCTTTAGCGGTCTGTCCGAAGCTGGGGTCGTAGTTCTCCATGCAGACTTCGGCCATCTTCTCGCGAGACACGTCGTCCTGGTAGGTGTACTTGCCCGGGTAGATGCCGTCGGTGTTGATGTTGTCGGCATCGCAGAAAACAATTTCGCCGGAGATCTTCTCAGGGAAGCCGGGGAGGATGTCGGTGAGGGTCTCAGTGCCTGAGGATGCGGGCTCGGCTTCGGAGACGGTGGGGTTCTCGGTCTCGCCGAACGAGGCGGCAGCAGCCTCAGCGTCCTTGATGGCCTTCTCGATCATGTCTTCAATGGTCATCATGCGCTCTTCCTCAGGAATACCGTCACCCTCGCCACGGCGAACGCCCTCGTAGCCCTCGGGGGCCTCGTACCATCCGGGGCCAGAGATCTTGCCAGAAAGTGCACTGGCAGCAACGACCTCAGGACTGGCAAGATACGCCTTCGCGTCAGGCGAACCCATGCGGCCCTTGAAGTTACGGTTGCTGGCGCTGATACCAACCTCACCAGGCTCGAGGAGACCAGTGCCCAGACCAATGCAGGGTCCGCATCCGGAGGGCAATGGCTGAGCACCAGCATCAAGCAGAGTCTGCCAGTCGCCAGACTCTTCAGCGGCCTTCTGCTCAGGGATCGAAGCAGCGGCGATGTAGAAGTTGACGTGCTCAGGGATCTTTGGGATCTTGTCACCGTTGGCGGCGGCGGCCTCCTTGAAAACCTTAGCAGCGGCTGCAAGATCAGAGGCACGGGAGTTGGTGCATGAGACAAGGTAAGCCTTGTTGACCTTGATGTCCTGGTTCTGGAGCTCGATCAAAGGAGTAGCGACCTTGACGGAGTTGGGCCCAGAGACGTAGGGAGACAGTGTCGACAAGTCGAGGAAAAGCTCCTTGGCATAGACGGCGCCCTTGTCAGCCGCGAGAGCGGGCTTCCAGATGTGGCCAAGCTGCTGTCCGACAATACCAGTGGCAGTGAAAAGCTCATCGATGCGCTCGTGGACGAACTGCTTCTGGTGGTGGTCCTTGACGTCGCCCTCGCCCATAGCAGCCAGGGTGGCACGGGCTCGCAGCCATCCGTGGAGGACGGAATCGATAGGGAAAAGACCAGTGAGAGCGCCCCACTCGGTGGTCATATTGGCGATGGTAAGACGGTCGTCAACCGGAATGCTGCGCAGGGTCTCGTCGGTTCCGGTGAACTCAATAGCGTGGTTGAGAACCTCGTCCTTGTTGAACAAACCGGCAAGCGCAACGATGACATCCTTTCCTGTGACACCCTTGGGCATAGCGCCGCTCAGGGTGACCTTTGCAACAGGAGGGACCTGCCACCAGGTCTTGCCAGTTGCCCAGATACTCGCGGCATCAGTTCGAACGACAGGTGTGCCGAGACATCCAATACCGCCGTACATGTTCGAATGGCTGTCGGAAGCAACGGCAAGCGTGCCTGGCCAGGCATAACCCTCCTCAACCATGATCTGGTGACCGATACCGCGTCCGGCGCCATAAAAGACAACATCGTTCTTCTCAGCGAACTGCTCGATCTGCTGGTACTTCTTCAAGTTCTTCTCGGTCTTGTTCTGGACGTCGTGGTCGAGCGTCATGACGATCTGCTTAGGGTCGTTGATCTTGGTTGCGCCGATGGACATGAACTTGAGGGCGACGGGCCACGAGTTGTCGTGGGTCATGCACTTTGCAGGCTGAAGCGTTACATAGTCGCCCGAGCGGACGACCTTGCCCTCGGCAAGACCAATCGCATGGCGCTGGACGATCTTCTCCGTCAGAGTCTGGGGAGTCTTGGGCGTCTCCTGGAAGACGTTGAGGAAGTTCGATGCTGGTCCTTCCTTCAAAGAGTGGAAAACGTCCGGAGTATCATGGCGAGGAGCCGTGGTGCTGAAAGCGCGTGGGGCGAAGTTGAGACGGGATGACTGCGTCGCGACGCGGGAGAGACGAACGCTCGATGGCAGCTGTGAACATTGTTAGATTGTGTAATGGACAACATCATCTCGAATGTGACGTACAACAGCCACGCGGCGACCCAACAGTCGCGCAGCTCGCAGTGACATGGCCATTGCTTGAAGATTGACTCAGCAGAACGATGTGTCGCTTCACGATGTGCATCTTCCCCAGATATTTCTCGCCCGCCAAGAGTTCGCCGTTGCCGGCTTCGGCGCGGAAAAGGTCATCAGGGTCGCTCCAGCTATGATTGGCCCATGCACCCCGACCATCACTACATTTGGAGCCTACAAGTCGAGCATGCGGGCGAGCTTGGGATGGCTTGATGTGTCGTAGACGCAATGCAAGAATTGATTGAGCTGCATGTTGTTTGTTGGCCTGCCGAAAGCGGCAGATGCCATCGTAAGGAGACAACTGACCTTGGAGTCATTGGTATGACGCGAAGCTCAAGAATTTACACTCCACAAGCATAGCTTCCGGTCAATTAAACAAATTACTTAACTGCAGCTGAGCGCACTTTCTCTCCCCTCATCCACACTTAACCTCATTCTTTCACATCGCAGCTATGGTCCAGAGATCTGACGTCAACTACTTCGGTGCTGGCCCCGCGCCCCTCCCCACCGCCGTCCTGGAGAAGGCATCACAAGCGTTGCTCAACTACCAGGACAAAGGCCTCGGTCTCTGCGAGATCTCTCACCGCTCGCCAGAAGCCAATGCCATCCTTGCCGAGACCAAGCAGGCGCTCACCGACCTGCTCGAAATCCCCGACGACTACGATATCCTTTTCCTGCAGAGCGGCGGTAGCGGCGAGTTCAGCGCAACAGTATACAACCTTGTCTCGATATGGGTGGAGAAGAAGCGCGCCAAGATTGTCGAAGAGGTTGGGGACAACAAGGAGGAGGTACTGAAGCAGTTGCGCAAGGTCGTGGATGAGGAGCTTAAGGTTGACTATCTCGTCACTGGCTCGTGGTCTCTGAAGGCTTCCCAAGAGGCTGCACGTCTCATTGGCGCAAAGCACGTTAACGTCGCGGTCGATGCTCGCAAAGCCAACGATGGCAAGTTCGGCAAGATTCCTTCTGAGGACCAGTGGACTCTTACCCCTCGTTCTGCAGGTGGGCCAGCTTTCGTCTACTTCTGCGACAACGAGACTGTCGACGGTGTCGAGTTTCCTTCATTCCCCAAGTGCCTTGAAGGCGATGATGCCCCAATCGTCGTCGCTGACATGTCCTCCAACTTCATTTCCCGTAAAGTCGACGTGAAGCAGTATGGCATCATCTTCGGTGGTGCCCAGAAGAACATTGGCAACACAGGTATTGCTATCGCCATCATCAAGAAGTCGCTGCTTCCACCACAGTCACCGTATGCCTCGCCAGACCTGTTGAGGGAGCTGAACCTGGCCGTCGGACCCATTGTGTTCGACTACCCCACCATTGCGAAGAACAACTCGCTGTACAATACTCTACCCATCTTTGACGTATGGGTAGCTGGACAGGTTATGAAGGGTCTTGTTGAGACTTATGGCGCAAAGCGCATCGGAGGTCAAGAAGCAATCTCAGATGAGAAGGCTGACCTGATCTACGGTGTGCTTGACAAGCACTCCGATGTCTACCGTGTCGTGCCAGACAAGTCAGCGCGTAGCAGAATGAACATCTGCTTCAGGGTCGCTGGTGGTGACGCGGACAAGGAGAAGGCTTTCCTCGCCGGCGCCGAGAAGAAGGGCCTACTTGGGCTGAAGGGTCACCGCAGCGTTGGCGGCATTCGTGCAAGCAATTGTGAGTATCGTCGTATCCCTACTATTGGATCGTCAGGCTAATTTGACATGTCACAGACAACGCCGTCTCGATCGATGGTGCAAAGCTGCTCGCCGCGTATCTCGAGGAGTTTGCTAAGTCTTCGTAGAGTATCGCGACGACAGCTTGCTTACGAGCTTCATGTCCCCGCTTACACTGCCACAATGCAATCTTTTCAAGACACACTGAAGTACACGATAGTGACATTTGTACTCTCCACCGTCCACCTGCATCAATTTGTCGCGTTTCGTTGTTGTGACCTCCACTTGGTGCGGCTTAGACCACACCAATCCGTCTGCCTGCAGTAAGGGCGACGGCCAGTTGATTGCCACGGTATGTCGCTCCGCCCGTTCAAATGGAGTCTCACCTCGATTTGTTTTTGTGCCTAAGGTTCATATCGCCCGGAGCAGTGGCCCGCCGTAGCCCACAAGGCACTCCACATCGTGAGCACCGAAATGAGATATTCCACCCAGGACAGCCTGCATGGTCTGGCGATCAGGCGCGATGATCATCCGGAAGGCGTGACACATGTCACTGCCACCTCTCAAAAATGAAAAATGTCACTCAATGCAAACAATAACCACGCAGGGAGCAAATCAAGCACAGTCAAGGTGAGGCATGCAATCATCACGCGCTTCTCGAAGCCACTGATCGTACCGGCCAATCTAGCCTCGACGAACAATGCCATAAGCCAAGGACGAGATGACAACTCTGGGAAACATCAGTTGCCGCTTGCTATAGACTTTTACATCATCTTGCAGACGCTGTGAATCAAATCAAGACTCATTGGAATGAACTGGACCCGCTTATTTGACCCGTTCAGGCATGGATCAAAGGGCTAAGCCTTGATGTTCCCATTGGCTTCCTTTGTGGCCGTTCACTTGGTCATATTCGAGGTCTCCAGAGTTATGCAGATGCTCGAGCTCTACACATGATCCTGGCAATCAATGTGGGGCGCGCGAGGGTCTGGCGTTCCCAACGTCTCGGACAGGGTCGAAGCGAGGATCTGCGGCACAGTTGGCGGCGAGCCTAAACTTAGCGAGCATCAGAACGTTAGTTCAACCTCCACAACCTCACGAAGTGAACGAAGAGTACGCCACGCGCCGACCTCACCGGCTCCAAAGCGGCAAGAGGATTCTATGGCGGCACCTGGCACTGCGTGGCAGAAACGAAACCATTGAGACCACAATAAGCGCTCGACTTTGACAGGAGACAGCTCACGAGGGCGAGGAGCCCTCCTTCAAGCGGGTCGCAATGCATCCTACAGGAATTCGTAGACTCCACAGTGGGCAATGGGGCCAGATGTATTATCATGGTCGATGTGTACTAAGCACTATCCACAGTCTGCTTTCGTGGCAGCTGAGGAACGCTTGTCGAGACGGGTCTGCCTGCTTCCGCTTTCCAGGCTCCCCAGTGTTCGTGCACCTTGTGAAACCCCACCTTCTCCAAGCAGACGAGGGTTCGACTTCTAACGTGGACAAAGGCGGATGAGGTCAAAGCTTCAGCTCAGCGAATGAGTTGACAGCCGCCTCAGAACCGCTGTCCCGAAACTGCGCGCTACTGTGGTTTCCTCATATACCATTTGGCGTCTCATATTCGCCTCCTCGTCCCACGCCTAATGCTTACCCTCTTTTTCCCTTTCCTCGCTCTGCTGGCAGGCTCGTACAACTCATACTGAAGCGGAGGAATTACTGTTTACTCCGGATCAGATTGTCTCCATGAATACCTAGGCGTCATCACTTCCAACAGCCGCTGCTGGTGATCAGCGTCATTCTTTTCTTCTTGTGTATTTCATTGCGGAGGTTTTCACGATGGTAGAATGGGTCACTCACACGCCTCTCCTGGAGTCTCGGTCGCACTTCAATGTGTCGCTCAACACCTCGGCCGTTAGCGCAACCCCATCATGGACACAGACGAACTCGACGAGAGCTGTGATTGCAAGTCTGCAGTTGGCTCAGGTACAGACGCTGCGCACAATGCATCTGGGACTTGGTGTCTTCAGTCTCGCTCTTGCATTATTGATGGTACATCGTATTATTTCAGATGCAAGGAGAGCGGCAGCGCTCCAGGTTACTCTTAGGAAACAGTGAGAAACAAGAATGTTCATTCTTCGAAATGACACTGACGCCTTGTAGAAGGTTCAACTCTCTTCAAAACGTACACCCCGCCGAGACATTCCCACTCGCGCTGGCTTGCGGTGTGGTGTTATCGCAAATAACATTCGTAGCTGTGCAGAGCACAACTCTCTCTAGTGTATTATCTACTAGTTGTCGACTGCTGGCAATGGTGACTTATCCTGGTATGTTATTGTATGGGTCTGGCGATGCATTAACTGACAGGCGCAGCGATTTTCCTCACAGGCTATGTCACGCTTGCCTTTGGTATCGAGACTGCTCTCCGATCTTTCAGATACGAACGATTTGCTCCCCGGGGGAAGTGGAATACGGCATCCTGCATCGCTGCTACCATCCTTTTCGTCGTACTGACCTGGATTCCAACCATCGCGTGGCCTATGTTCAACAGATGCTTCGGCAGTCTCATCTGGTTCCCGATGCGATACGATATGTTAACGCTAGTGTTACTCATCGTCCTGGTGTCCCTCCTTCTGTTACTGGCAGCTATTGTCAGCATTCAGCTCATGAGACCCGCCGACGTAGACCTTAACGAGCGGATTGCAGCATCGAGGATGTGCTATTACTTGCTTGTGACCGCAGTGATCTATGTGAGTTCTGCCATACTATACAACAGAGTGCTGGGCTAACATGGACCAGATCTTGGTCATTCCAGTTGAGGTACAGTCTCTGCAACAAGACTTCGATGCTGCCCTCAAAGGCGCGCGTTTTGCTGAAGCGTCGCTCTTCTCTTCAGGCATCGTCATCTCATTCTTCCACCTGTTCCTACGCACAAACGCGAACCGACTCATCATCCGACCTATCGACGAAATGAGGACCGAATCCAAACAGCAACGACCCAAGATCCGGTTCTTCGGCCCAAGTGATCTGGAGATGAACATCAGTGGACCGCTCGCACTCCAAGGTGGACATCGCCCAGATAGCAGACAGGGCTTGATCGACGTTGGCCCAGAGAAGAATCGGTACGACTTCGAAGCCGGTTATTTCGAGAGACCAGACAGGGTTCTTACACCGGGATCGAAGCTCCAAAGCCCAATTGACCCTACAAAATGGCCCCTACCCCCAGATATGGATGAGCCAAAGCAAGCAGTGACGAAGCGTCACGTACGAAACAAGTCAAGCTATTCCATCTTCCCGACCCGAGCTGAAGAGGTTCCTCGCCTGCCCGCCACTGTTTACAACCCATCTAAAGCAGCCAAAGGCGACACTAGGATATCGAAGCTTGCGATGCGCCGCTTCAACCGCCGAAGCTCCGTTACCGATGTCAGCCAGGAGTTTGCATCAATGGACAAGCCGAATCCGTTCTTTTCTATGGGCAGGAGTCGACATGCTAGTACAGACAGCAGCGCGACTGTACAGATTGGTCTGCGTTTCTCTCTGGCACCAGCAACCCTGGCAGCGCCCAAATACGCCTCTCCTACCGCACCCACCATGCCAACGCTCAACCGCAACGCAAGCGAGACGAGCAACGAAAGCTTGGGACTTCCTCTGCAAATTCCTTCGCCTACCACGAATGCTGACGAAGTCCTTCTCAAACCCGCCGTCTTCACACCACCATCTGTACGCGCAGTGTCGCCTTCCTCCGCGAAGACCAGCCCAGCCCGGACGCCCGCATTCCCTCTGACGCCCTCCCAGAACAGCAGCGCATACCTTCAAGCACAGCGCGAAAAGGTGTTGCCGCCTTCTCCCGTGGTCCAGGCTGCATCTCCACTCCCCGCACCTTCACCGGTCGTTCTCAGCGGGCTGCGCATGAACCCAGTCACACCAGCAGGGTCTGTTGTAGCCTCCTCACCCACCACAACATCAGCACCACAGACTCCCCAGCCACTTGCCGTCACTCTCGTGCGCTCAAACAGCTGCGGGAGAACAGGCGGACGCTCGCCTTCGCCTACGGCCAGGATCCCGCTTGGTCAGGGCACAATGTCGCGCAGCCCGGCTCCCAAGGGCTGGCTCTAGACTGCAGGCCTGGGTGCTAGGCCACATGTGGGTCGCATATAGACCGGGAAGGCGTTCAGCCGATGTACAATATTTTGGGTCTGGTCTGGGGTTCGAGGGTTCGGACAGGGGTGGGAAGACTATCTGACGGCGTTCCGGTTTCACAAGTCCTGGGTCGCAAGTCTCAGCACAACTCCCGCTTGTCTCAGGAGCGGTGATTGCTTGCTCAGCAGCACTCGCTGGATGTCGGTGCGGCGCGAAAAAAAGACGGTTGACCATGCCGCGCGCTACATATCGGCACGCTGAGGCGAGCTTCGTGGTGAGGTGTCGCGCTGCCCGTCACATGGGCGTCGCGTGTCACGACTACACACGGTACACTTTCTCCTTTCCTCTTTCCATTTTTCTCACGAACTACCTCCTGTCTGCTGCGCAGCTACGACGCCGTTGTGCTTGTGCTGTGCACATCCACTCATTATAACGAATCTCGATGCCTTCCTTCCACACCTTTCCTCTCTTCTTCTTTACAGTCTCGCTTAGTACCCAATACCACACAACTACCCACTACCTCTTTCCTGCAAGCTCCGTCTAATAGCGCTTTGTCACTGTACCGTTCTGGCGGGTGGATAGAGGGGGATGGCTTCTGTCTACGAGGACTATATATACATTCCAAATACCATCCATCTCTCATCCACAGCATAGCTCTCCGCCGAACATTGTAGATCCTCGAAATCACCGTGATCAACCTTGAAGCCTACGGGCTTAGCTAGCAGCGACAGCGTCTATAAACCGAGGTATCAACCCCTCCACCCTCCTTCATCGCCTCACGTCTCCGACTTCCCATCCTCACAGCCACCACCCTACCTCCGCACCTCTCGTCCGTCCCAATCCCCGTCCCCGCCAGCTCACAAGCCACACACCGCCCGCCTCACCCATCACCCGGATCCCCACAAAAAACAACACCAGCGTCCCCCGTCAACACTCAGACCCTCTCATGCAACCCCGTTCCACCACCCTCCCTTGCCCACCGACTCTCCATCGCCACACTCCCAACACCACCCTCCCCTGCCCAACCCATCAACCTCCCATCACCTAGCTTCGCACATTCATACCCGGCTATCCCAGCCCGCACGTCGCCGCGGGGGATCCACAGTTCCTCGTGTCCTGAGGCGCGAGCGCAGGATGGAGGGGGAGAAGGCATGAAGAGATAGATAGAGGGGAGACGGGGACGCATGAAGCTGGTTTGAGGGAGGCCGGTGAGGCTGTGTACTGACTGAGGCTATGTACTGAGGAGTGTTCAGGCAAGGCCGGGGCTGGGGGAGTGGGTGCGGGCTGCTGCGGCGGTTTGAGGGTGTTGGGGGACGGGATGGTTGCGAGCCTGGCTGTGTGGTGTTCTAGGCGTTGGAGAGGATGGGGGACGCTTGGTTGCTGGGCTGTAAGGAGCTGGTGAGGACGGTGCGCATGTGGTAGTGAAGTAGCGTGGATTGGGAATGTGGTACTGGAAGTCCTCTTCTCAGGTTCTGTTGGGTAGATTTATGTGTGCTCGCGCTGTGGCGGGTCTATACTACATGGTTACACTAATCGTACGTATTGTTACACTTATCTCACATTGCAACACTCAGGTACGTTGTGGTACCGCTCCTCCTTTGGACCAGGTCGCGCAGTGGGTCCCACCAGGAGGACGCCAAAGAGCTGAGCAGAACGGCTTTTAGTGGACTTTCCCTGGTTTCCCCCCTGCCTTCTTCTGCGCCTTCGCTGCTTTCCCCGGACTCACGAGGTTCACCAAGGACTTGCCCACCATTACCAACTTCCAATCGCTCGGCAAGCCCGGCCACGTGGGATGCTCTTCCTTGGACTCACTCAGCGCCCACAACTTGCCGGTGTCGGGATTGAACCACTCTCTCCCCGCCGCGGACTGAGTGATTTGCTCCAAGACCGCCACCTGATTCTGCAGCTGACTCTCAATGCTCTCCGTTGAATCAGGTTTCGGTCCGGACTTCAGGACCTCGAGATCAAATTTGCGCTTGCCATCGACCTGGACCACCACCTTGGTGCGAGGGTTGAGGTGAGGGATCAGATGACAGTCTGCCTGGCTAGGAAAGCCCGCAGACAGGACCGACACGGGCATGTCGGACTTTTTCTCTGGGTGACGGGTGTTCAGCCGCAGATTTTGCCAGGCTTCCTCTGCAACACCGGGGGCGATAGGGGCAACCATGCGCAGGAGGTGTGTTACTGCGTGCCATTTGAGCCATGGGCTCAGCATGGAAGCGTGTGGCGTGTCCCAGATGGCGTTGGTAAGGGTCATGAGGTCGCTTATAATCGTGTTCAGGGAATAGGTCTCGGAGTAGGATTTGGTGACACTCATGATGGTCTTCAAGAGGTCGGTGTAAAGCTGGCCTTCTTCGGGAGTTAGCGCCGCCACGAGCTCTGCTATTTCTGCATCTGTTGAACTCGAGAAGCTCTTTCCAGTCCCTGTAGCTTTACTAAAGCGAATCATTATGCTTGCAAGATCGTCGTCGACGCTGCGTGGGATCGTAAACTTTTGCAATTCCTGGTCTGGAAACCAATGTGCACTGGAAAGCCGGATGACTCTTTGCAGCCAGCGCTGAACACCAGTAATTTTCTTCTCATCCCACTCAAGCACATCAGCGACAGGTGCTTGAAAGAGCATGTGTGCTCGTGTGGCATCGGCGCCATACTTGGCAATTGTAGCACCTGGGTCGACGCCGTTATACTTGCTCTTAGACATCTTTTCAAAACTGACATTGGGCGTCACGCCTGTCGCCTTGATCTTAGGTTGACTCGGATTTGATGTGTCCACTTCGTCAGGCTTCAAGAACCGTCCATTCTCCGGATCAATGAAGGTCTCACCATGCACCATGCCTTGAGCGATAAGTTGCTTGAATGGCTCGCCGTTCACTTGATTGCCGTTTGGCCATACGGGTGTTGTGGCAAGGAACTTTGAAATGAAGCGAGCGTACAAGAGATGCAAAATGGCATGCTCAACACCACCGATATACAGATCGACTGGCATACCTGTATTCGCCTTCTTAGCACTGACGATTTCGGACTCGTTCTTCGGATCCAGGAATCTAAAGAAGTACCAGGACGAATCCATGAACGTGTCCATAGTATCTGTTTCGCGCTCAGCTGGGGCATGGCACTTTGGACAAGAAGTCTTCTTCCAATGCTCGTCTTCTTCGAGAGGGTTGCCGGAACGCCCTTGAAAGAAGCTGTCAGGCAAGTCAGGTAGCTCAACTGGCAGATCAGACTCAGGAACGGGCACCGGTCCGCAAGATTGACAGTGGACAATGGGAATAGGTGTGCCCCAGTACCGTTGTCGACTGATGAGCCAATCGCGGAGGCGCCAGTTAGCAGTCTGCTCCGCACGCTTTCCTGACTCGTTGAGTTTCTTGACCATGAGCTTTACAGCTTTCTTGGACTGCATGTTTGCAAAATCAGGTATGTCAGCCGCAATGAAGCCTCTCGCAGTCATGACTTTATCGCCACTGGTACCAGAGACTAGCTGTGAGGTTGGCAAGCCCGCTTTCTCTGTGATGACAGCCTTGACAGGCTCATCTCCAGCATTTATCCTCCAGAACGCATAATCGCGCGTATCATGGCCTGGTACACCCATGACGGCGCCTGAACCATAATCGTCAAGGACGTAAGGAGCAACATAGATGGGAATGGCTGTGTCACGACCGCCTGTGACTTGCATAAGCGGATTGTGGGCAAGAGCATTTGGTAAGCGGTAGCCTTCCTTGGTGTCTGGAGGCAGGTCCTTGGCACGTGAGAGGAAGTCACGCAAAGCCGCATCGTCTGTAGCTAGATGCTTTACAATTGGGTGGCTCAGCGACAAAGCAATATACTGCACCCCGAACAAGGTGTCCGCTCGTGTTGTGAAGACTTCAACGGGGTCGAACTGCATGTCCCCGCTGTTTGCCTGTACATCGAACCAGAGTTTGGTGCCCTCAGACTTGCCTATCCAATTCTTCTGCATGGATAGCACCTTCTCAGGCCACCTCCCTCCGTCAGCCAGTGTGGCCAGGTCTTTCAGCAGCGGCTCTTGAAATTCCTTGATTTTCAGGAACCATTGCTTCAGCATGAGCTTCTCCACCTTGGCACCTGATCGCCAGGAGCAGCCATTGGCGTCGACTTGTTCGTTGGCGAGGACAGTCTTATCTACAGGATCGTAGTTGACAAGGGACTCAGCCTGGTAGGCAAGGCCGCGCTCGTGCAGCATGAGGAAGAGGCGCTGGGTGTGCTTGTAGAAATTGGGATCACATGTTCGGAGTTCCTTCAGACTTGGTCAGCTCTATGTTGAGGCTACCATTGAATCTACATACTGCGTCCCAGTCCCAATGGCCGCCCATGAGCTGCATTTGCGCCTTCATAGCTTCAATATTCTGCAGCGTCCACTTTTCTGGATGGACACCGCGCTCGATGGCCGCATTCTCAGCGGGCAGGCCAAAGGCATCCCAGCCGATGGGGTGCAAGACCTTGTAGCCCTGTATGCGCTTGAAGCGGGCCAGGACATCGGAGATTGTGTAGACGCGCAAATGGCCTAGGTGCAGTGTACCAGATGGGTACGGGAACATAGGCAGCACGTACGCCTTGCCCTCGGTCTGCACAGATTTCTGCCCCTCTGCAGCCAGCTTGTCCCAGTGCGGCTGCCACTTTTTTGTGAGCGTCTCGATCTTGACGGCGGCCGCTGCGCGAGTGCGCTCTTTCATCACGGGCATCCATGATGAGAGTCGCCGGGCGCACGACACCACTGCAGGCTGCGGGAGCGGCCGCCAGCCGAGGCGATATACACTGAGGCCGCGCATCACCAGGAAATGTGGGCGCGCAACGAGAGACGGAAGAACATATCTCGTGGGATGTGATGCGATGTGCCGTTTCCAAGACTCCCGCGGTCAAGGCGATTTTGGAAGCTTGGACTTCGTTCGACACAACGGCGGGCGCTAGCGTCTCATCCCGGCGCTGCCAGATGCTCTGCATTCAACCATTCACACCGCCGTGTCGCTGTATCCAGCGATAGTCAGGGGTCCGTTAGCCAACGTTGCTGCAATCCCTTTGTTGCTCGCATGTCACATCCCATGGCTTCTTCGTAGGACCGTATAATACCCTCCCTTCACGCACACTCGGCACCATGGCCGGCCGCTACGCCAACCTCCCCCCGCCGACCCGCGACTCTCTCGAGCTCGCCTCGCTGGCCTCGTCGTCGCACCCGTCACGGCGCACCTCTGAAGACTCCTCGGCGTCGGGCGCGCCATCCTCGCGGAGACTGTCGCTGGACGACGAGGATCCCCTGTTCGAGGCGAACGAGCACGGCGACCGCCCACGACACAATCGTTCTTACAGCGTCTCGTCGGCCTTTGACTTCGCGCCAAACCTCTTTCCCCTCTCGAGCACCGCCCAGGGCTACACGGCGCTGGGAGCGCCCTCGAACCCTGCCCTCGACCCGACCAGCGCGCTCAATGGCGGGTCGTTGGAGAAGAACAAGAGCCTGACCTACCTCAACGGGCTGTCCCTGGTCATTGGGCTGATCATAGGGAGTGGCATCTTCTCATCGCCTGCGCAGGTCAATAAGAACGCGGGGTCGCCAGGCGCTGCGCTGATCATCTGGGCTGTTGCCGGCGTGCTGGCGTGGACGGGCGCAGCCAGCTATGCAGAGCTGGGAGGGGCCATCCCGCTGAACGGCGGCGCGCAGGTCTATCTTTCGAAGATCTTTGGCGAGTGGGCAGGCTTTCTGTTTACTTGGTGTGCCGTGACGGTGCTCAAGCCCGGCTCGGCCGCCATCATCGCCATCATCTTTGGAGAGTATCTGGTTCGCGCCGTCATCGGCGCAGAGGCCGTCGACGCCAGCGCATGGCTGAACAAGGGCATTGCCTTGGCGGGACTGATCCTTGTGACAGCCTTGAATTGCGTGTCTACCAAGCTCGGCACGCGCAGCGCCGACGTCTTCATGTTCCTGAAGTTTGTGGCTCTGCTGGGCGTCTTCGTCATTGGCATTGTAGTCGCGACCACCGGCCTCTCATACCGCGGCGACGCGAACACAGACTGGAAGAAGCAGGGCTGGTTTGACGGCACCTCTCACAATATCAGCAATTGGGCCGTCGCTCTGTACGCCGGTCTGTGGGCCTTCGACGGCTGGGACAACGTGCGCCTCCACTGAAACAATTGCCCATAAACAAACAACAGCACTGACACCAACCAGGTCAACTATGTAACCGCCGAATTCAAGAACCCCGCCCGAGACCTCCCCCGCGTCATCCACACCTCGCTTCCCCTCGTCATCCTGTGCTACATCCTCGCAAACGTATCCTACTTCCTCGTCCTCCCCACCAGCATCATCGAGTCCTCCAACACCGTCGCCGTCGCCTTCGGAAGCCAAGTCTTCGGGCCCGTGGGCGCCCTCGTGCTCGCGCTCTTTGTATCAGGAAGCTGTTTCGGCGCCCTCAACGCCACAACCTTCACCTCGGGCCGCCTCGTCTACGCCGCCGGCAAGGAGGGCTACATGCCGTCTCTGTTCGGCACAATCGGGCTGGGCAAGTCGCACCGCGCGATCCGGCTACACGCCGCGACCAGCACCACAGCAACGACGAAGAAAATGGCGACCTGGTTCGCAGACCCGGACGCAGGCTTCTTCTTCACACCCATTGCCGCCATGCTGCTCAACGCGGGCCTCACCGCCGTCTACATCCTCACCGGCAGCTTCGACTCGCTCGTCACTTTCTACGGCGTCGCAGGCTACACCTTCTACTTCGCAACTGTGCTTGGGCTGATTGTGCTGCGCGTGCGCGAACCGGATCTCGAGAGGCCGTATAAGACGTGGATCACCACGCCTATTATTTTTTGCTGCGTCAGCTTGTTTCTGTTGAGTCGCGCTGTTTTCGCAGAGCCCCTGCAGACGCTGCTTGTGGTGGCGTTTATGGCAGTGGGGCTGGGGGTGTGGTTCGGCTGGGTGGGCAGACGGAGGGGGAAAGAGAGGGAGCGCTTCAGGAATCTGGAGAGTGCGAGTGAGAAAGGGAGTGGGTGGATGTTTTGGAAGAGATGGACTGGGTAATGGTCCGTCCGAAATGTTGTAGGCTGTTGTTGTGATGACTGAATTAATTAATGACCATCAACATCCCTATAGCACCTTGCCAGCTCCGAGTGCCCATTTGACAATTTTGAAGGATCCAATCAGGAGAGGACACAAGGATTCCAGGACCAATCCACTGCGTAGCCATCTTAAAAGCTACAACCTTTCGGAGGTCTGCGCCAATCAGCCTTGAAGGCCTTTAGTATCTTGCATTACGCCAAGTGGCCACTGGGAGCTGGCAAGGTGCTGTACCTGGCTTTGCTTAATGTATTCCATGTATTAGAAAGTCGTGCGCACGCGCAGGCTGGCATGTCAACATACAACTCTCACTTCGACCCCTCCCTCAACCCTCCACGCCACCACTAAGTCCCCTTTATCGAACACTCTTGAGCAACTCCTCCCAGAGTTCTCTATCACACCCCGCCTCCTTCTCTTGTACCATCTCCTGTGGCTCAAACGCCGATTGCGATCCGGCACTCTTCCCAGAGACGCCATCAAGCGCCTGGCCCTTCCACCCTTCCATGATCTTCCTCCTCCCTTCATCGCTGTCCATCAAGGGAGCCCCGACTGCTGGACCTTTTGGCTTTGTACGGGAGCTCCCGCGTACTTTGTTCAGGATGTTCTTGAGGTGGTTTTGGTATTTGGAGATAGTGTCCAGATCTGTTGTGGTGATTCGACGCCTCGAGACATTAGATCGAGTAGGGCTATCAGTGTCGATGGCGGTGGGATTGCTTTCTGGTACGAAAGGAGAATTGAGCAGGGAAGTGCGAGGTCTGATGCTTGAAGCTGGACTGCTGACATTCTGATTGCCTTGGTCCCGCTCTGGACTGGAAGTGGACGAGTCCGCTGTTGGAAACGCAGCTGGAGTGGCAGAGGGGCTCAAAGACTGCTTTTTTGACGGTGGCAGCATCGGTCGAATTTCGTTCGATACAGTGCCATCGCGCACTGAGCTCCTACTTGACCGATTGTAGGCAGCGGCTGAGACCTGAGACAAGGCCATTGTCTCAATTGCTTGCGTACTGATACCCCACCGCTCTTTGAAAGCAAAGGCCAGAACATCTTTGCCTTGTGCGAGATATGACATTGAGCCTGCATTAGGTACACCCCTCGGAGGGGTCTTCTTCAGTGCCCGTTGTCTCGCCTCGGCTGCTATTCTGTTCGCCTTCAACTCCTAGTACGCTTCGGGGTGCTTCTCATATTGCGGGATGAACTTGACTCTTGGGACCTTCCGGCCAGGGGCGTTTGGAGTCGTCAGAGTTTCTTCCATGCCGCAAGCTGTACCGTCTGATTCCGGTGATGGCTGCACCCTCGCTGCGAAGAACTCGGCTCGCGACCTGTCAGGAGCACTTAGCCTCTTCGAGTGCAGTGTGGTGCTTTGCCAGTCGGAATGGGAGATTAGGCGAAACTTCTCTGCTCTTATCGAAGTAGCGCCGGAAGGTATCTTCTCTTTGTGTGCCAACTTCCCTTTGACAGACATGTTCTCTGCTGACCTGGTGAAACGATGATCTCGGCTGATGGCTTCAAGCAGTCCAGAGGTACGAACAATGTCGCGAGACTTTGACGAGACGTTTGCCTCTTGCAACCAACTTCTGACAGCTTCTCGCCCGGACACATGCAAGCTTACGCTCCTGTCTCTTATAGCCTTCTTGACCCGCTCGATCTGGCTCCGCACGCCGTCTGGAAAAAGCCCGGGTTTGGCCATGGTCAAGTCGTCTGGTAAGGCCAAGTTTCCTGGACGAGGACTGGGTGGGCATGCTCCTGAATTTGGGATTTTAGGAGATCCATCAGACGGCTTTCCCTTGTTTGAGTGCGATGATACTGGTGGCGCTTGCGTCGCGCGCTGAAAGGGGACTGCCGGCCGTACGAATTGCTTTGTTTTATCTAGCTTCTCGGCGTGGTCGACTTTCATCTTCCCTTTTCGAAACCTCCTCAAGTCTGCTGCCAGCTCTTGAAACGACACCTTGCGAGGACACCCTGCATCACAGCCATGCTTCAGACAGATATCTGGAAGGTCCTCATGCGAGTAAAACCCTGGCAGCTCATACGATGTGCCTGAGTCTCGTCGGATACGACTGAGAAGTCGAACTTTCCACTCTTTTCCACCTAGATTGGTGAATACAACACTTCGATTTCGATTCTGGGGATCCATCTCGAACGCCTGTCTGACACCTGAGATCTCGTACTCATTCCACCCACATATTGTGTCCAACATTGCGTTGATATCATCGATGAAGTTGCTCTCCAGGAGAAAATCCGTCTCGATGCGGTCCAGGCTAGTGTTCAGTCGATCTCGCTGCCTGAGCGGATCTCGCCAGATTGTAATCAGCGACGGCGATACATCTCCTTCACCATCGGTCTTGACTTTCATTTTGTTCGTATTAAGTACAGAAGGTTCGAAGGCGGGGGGTGAGCTAGGTAAAGAATCCAAATCAGCGTCGAGGTCGGTTTCCACCGACCCTACAGCATGATGGCCATCCCACTTGTCGATCTTGACCTGGCCATCTCGCGAATGTGGCGCATTATCCTCTCCTTCTCTTAAATCTTGCTTCGTGTCCTCGCTCGTTTGTTCGTGATGGATATGTTCGGGGTCGTATTCGTCGGCCATGATACAATTCTAGTGAATGCTTCGTGCTGCTCTTGTCGTAAATGCAATTTGATCTGTCGCGCTTGGATGTGCCTTGCTATTCAAGGCAGCGCAAGAGAGTGGAAGGATGAAACAATGAAAGTATGCGTCGTAGAAGATGTGTGTTTTGGTTGCGAATTGCGCATTTGCAGGCCCTGTTGTAGAGCCACAGCGCGCAGGTGCGGACCACAAGTAGACCGGACGCTACTTCCTACAATGGTAAACATTACTTTCGGAAGGACTCAGTAGGCGGCGCACGGCGGAGACCTGAACGCTTGCCATTGTTGCCAACGACAGCGCTACTATAACAAACGACTCGTGTTCATGCTCCAGAGAGTGGATGCCTCCACTCTTTGAAGTAGGCTTCACGCGTCCTGTCATGCCCACTGGGAGTCTGTCAACTATTTCAAATCTGCTTTGCCTTAGTTAGTATGGACGTAAATTACATCAATCAATCAATATGTAGTAGGCGGCGCTTGCATTCTCTTGCACACGTGTAATAACATGTTCGCATACCCAGGATCGCTGCACAATGTATAGAGGACCAGCAGCATCTTGTGAGCCATATTTGATGAATTGTTGTTGAGCAGTCAGCAGCAACCTCACTCCCCAGCTCGCCTGGCCCGCCTCAGGCAATTTTGCTTAGACTTTACTCAAACTGCATCTTGTTGATGATGCTTCCAATCCCGTCCACGTGAATCTCTACCTCATCCCCATCTTTCACAAAGCCCTTTGGCTCCATGAACAGACCGACTCCACTCGGCGTACCAGTCAAGATCGCGGTGCCAGCCCTCAGCGTGGTTCCACGACTCAGATGTACTATGATTTGGCCAACGTTGAAAATCATATCATCGGTCTTTGTCTTCTGCCTAACCTCTCCGTTTACTTTTGTCCAGTAGGTTAGTTTCTGTGGATCGCCAATGACCTCCTTGCTCGCGATGCAGGGTCCAATGGGTGCGAAGCGGTCGAAGCTCTTTGCATATCCGAACTGGCCGCCTGACACGTTGGCAGGCAGCTGGTAGTTGCGTGCGCTGACGTCGTTGCCCACGGTGTAGCCTAGGATGTAGTCGGACCAGTTGTCGGCAGTGGCGTTCTTGCAGTCTCGGCCAATGATGATCGTCAGCTCACCTTCATAGTCCAGCATACTTTGGCAGTCTTTGTGAATTGGAATTGGGTCCAGAGGTCCTGCCAGAGCATCGGATGGCTTCATGAATATGGCGGGGTTGGATGGAATGGTGAGCTGTAGTTGTTAGGTGCGATGTAGAGGTGGCTTAGTGCTAGTAAAAGACTCACGTTACATTCTTCTGCGTGCTGTCTGTAGTTCAGGCCTACGCAGAGGATAATGTTTGTGGTTGGCAAGGGGCAGAGCAGCTTCGACACGACGGCTTTGCTGCCACTCTTCTTAAAGCCACTCTGAATGTCTCCGTCTAGTAGCTCGACTTCCTTTCCCTGGATCTCCCTCGTGGGAGTCTCCTTCGTCAAGTCGCCATAGTAAGTCTTTCCGTCATCGGCTTCAAACCGGATCAAGTGAGAGAATGCTGCCATGGCTCGTAATCTTGATGACGTTGAGAAGAAATGGGCTGTTTGAAATTGAGAGGATCTCGGTGTGATTCTTGGAGTGATGCAGACAGCACGTGAGCGTGAACAAATGAACAAGGAACGAGCGAGCATCTGGAACGTCTACTATGGATGCAGCTGGCTTATGTGCATATCATTGCTGCGGGTGTGGGGGAGCTCTGCCCCACGTACCGAGTGGGGCGCCTGAGCCGCGGTTCGGCGTCATGATGGAGAGCTCCACCAAGTGTAGTAGCGAAGTCGGACGTTGCCTTGAGCTATCACATTCATAGAGGCAAGCGAATTACACCCGGGTGAATTAGCAAAATGCTTCTACCATATTTGATCTCGAATCATGACTGCTTCCATTCCGTGGTTGTTCGTACCCAGAGTAGCAAGGAAATCTGAGATGGACTCCGCACTTTAAATACATTGAAACCGATAAACCCGTGTGCACTCCGTGCAGATACTGAAGACTTTTGCGAAATTCAATTGTTGCAAAGCAACAACTTGGCATTGCTAATAGGATGCGTAATCATCTCTCAAGACTATGTGGCTTTTTAGACTTGATCAGTTACGATTAAGTTGCTCCAGCACAAACAACTCCTTGCATCTTGTCGTGTCTTACATTGCTTGAGTCCCCAGGTCATCCGTCGAACACCCGCACATTGACATTACCATACCCATCCTCCACCAGCTGCCGCAGCGGCATGAATTCGATGCCCGTGGAACGCTCATGGAAGTTCAGATCAATATTAGTGAAGTCAGTCTCTCCTTCCTTCTTGCTCATGACATTCACAGCCTTTGTCTTCCGTACGAATGATAGGATATCGCCAACCCTCACACCGTTCTTCCTGTTGAGATCAGTCTTCTCTCCAGGCATATATCCACCCTTGACCTCGATCAATACTCTCTTGATTGGTGGCTGAGTGAGATACATTGACTCGCAACTAGAGTTGGGAGCGGACTTGTTGATGAAACGCGTAAGCTCGCCAGGTGTAAAGCAGAACTCTAGTCGTCCGGAAGATATACGATCAGTAAAGCGCCATACCGGCCGTTGGCGCCTGTCCCATCCGAATGCAGACACATTATCGTAATACGGGGCGATGGGCTCGCTATCATGCGTGAATACCCATGGATTGAACATTGCGCGAAATTCGGGACGAGAGGTTATGCGTTGTGCTGGAAGTTGCCATGCAGGTGGATTGTGGGAGTTGATATCAGACTCTTCCACCGCCCTGAACGCATCGAAGGGCGCAGTATCCGCTTCAAGAAAGAGCGTCCTTCTGGCATCACGTGAGCACGAGATGACCGACCTCCAGGTCTTGCAGACGCGTTGGCAGCATAAGAGGGAGTCGAAGTCGAGATGCTGGATAATTGAGAAAAGAAGATCGGGGAGAAGTAAGGCGTGAATTACTGCTTCGATTGGCAAATGCGAGTCTGGATTTGAACTCGAAGTCATTTCTGCGTCAATTTTGTGTTGCTGTCAATTTCGTGAGTTATTTGTATGTCAGCAAAGGTCGTGGTTGCCTTGAGAGTGGGCTTTTGGGGAGGCTGCAACTAGATTGCCTTGACAAGCGTCAGCCTGCTATCTCTGTACTGACGCTTAATTGAGATGACAGCTGGTTCTATTGGAGCAGGTGGTTAACATTAAGACTCTTGTTGCAAAGATGGAAATATCGCGTCGAAACGCGTCGGAACGCGTCTGCGAGGAAGGTGCGGTTACGTCATCGCCTGTACAATTGAAAGTTCTACTGATATTCTCAACGAATAGACTCTGCAACACTTGCCAGTTTCAAGTGGCCACTTGGCACCATGCAAAATATAAATGAGGCAACACTCTGATAGTAAGCTTCCAGGCTGATTGGCACAGAATCTAGATTCCTATAGTTCTCAATATGAGTACGCGCTTGACTAGTCCCCCAATCCTTTGCTCTCTGCGGACCATATCCTTGAAGATTGTACAACAGGCAGTTGGAGCGGAACGAATAGATCCTTCGAAAATGTCGCACGAGTCACGCGATTCTATACGTGACTTTGTCAAAAAGGGAGCACGGTGACTGAAAGGCTTAGTCTTTGACGTTGGAGTGGGAATGCTCGTTTATATTTGTTGCTGTCAAGACGTGCCAGCGCGGCATATTTTCGCACCGAGTAACATTGCCAGAACCGCTGCCAGGGCAGACTCAACCTTGGGAGCGACCATATCTCACTTGCCATATCTTTCAATCATTTTTCTTGTCCTTTTCCTTCTTATCGAAGCGCCACACCTCGCACTTTCCTCAACATCCTCAACGGTACTACCTACAGTCAGCCCCGTTCCAACACTCCACTCGCACCCATTCCTAAAATCGATCTGACATACCTTGACGAATCCAATCTCAGCAGCCTTCTCCCTGAACGCCTGGCGGCTCATGTTGAGGCCGTACTTGCGGATCAGACCTGCATGCTTGCGAGAGCCGGTGACGACGCTGTTGTCGTCAGTAGTTGTCTACTAAAGTAAGGCTAGGCGGGAGAGAAGAGAGGAGACATACCACTCTCGCGAACCCTTGCCGTATGTGCGTGGGCGCGAGTACCAGACACTTTCGTGGGACATGATGTGCTTTTGTTTGTCAGTCTGTGGTATCGCTACAGTACTACAAATTCTACGTTGAGAGGCTTCCTACCTTGATGCAGCGATTTTCGAATGTCGTTTTTTATTGCGCACGAGATTTCCTAGTAGTTGTGTGCGCAAGGATGCGTGGATGTTGTGGGTGTCAGTTGACGGTCGAGTACCCTGATGGTCAACCATAAAGGTACTCATCGTCCTCTATTAGGATTTGCCACTGGAATAGCAGGAAAGAAACAGCAACCCACAAGCGCTCTAGTACATATCGCTTTACTTTTTCGAGCTTGTCCGCACTGGGTTGGAGATTTCCGAGCCGACGGTGGTGGATGCCAAGATATCAATCGTCTTCCACACTTCAGCAAATCAACTCGACATGGTCGCTGCAAGTTTTCAAGATGCATTGTCAGGATGTATAAAAATTGGGTATAGTACAAGCATTCCCTCCATTACCAATGTGTCCACACCGCATCACTCCTTCCCTTACTTTGCGGGAGTACTACGACCCAAAGTTCATCTTCAACGCAATAGTCGGTTCGCCCTCTTCTTCACGCCTGATTTCTTTCTTGGGGCCTTGCCCGCTCTTCAAAACACTCTGCAAAAAGTCCCTTTGCTCGGAATCCAGGCCAGCAACCACGCCTCTGAATGCTTCTTGATCCGCTTGCGCGAGTTCGACCAGTTTCCCTGCTGTTTCTTGACTTGTGGAATCGTCGTTCTGTACGCGCGCAAGAAGCGCAGGAATGACAATCTTGGTCGCAAGCTGCCTTTGCTCTGGCTTTGGCAGTGTCGAAATAAAAGTAATCAATGTCTGAACGAGAAGCGTGCGCGACTCTTCCAGTCCTTCGACGTCAGAAGGGTTCGCGATGAAGGAGAGAATCTGTGGCAAAATGAGGGACGCAATGCTTGTCTCAATGGCGCCCTTCTTTGGTAGCATGAGGAGTGAGCGACAGCAACCAACTGCTACCTTCGACGTAGTGACCGTACCCAGGCAGTCGAAGAGGTTGTCAACGAAGATCTTGATTAGTGGGTCGTTGGGCGCAAATGCAGAAGACGCGGAGCTGACGAGGATGGTGGTGGCGAGGATGATGTTCTTCTCGCAGGCGAGTGCGGCATCGAACTCGCGCTGTTGCGCGTGTCGAAGAATGGTCAGGAAGCGTGTAAGTGTTGCACGGAGTTGCTTGCTGGTGTCGCCAGTGGCTTCAGCTTCGCGCGAGAGGCTGGTGACGAAACGCTTGAAGATTGGTAAGGATTGCGGCACCACAGTTGCCTGACATGCTCCTGTGCCAAAGATGGTGGCGAATATATGCAAGATGCATGCGTGAAGATCCGCTTTGATGATGGCCGGGAAGACCTGGGCGGCGTCGACCAGCGCCGACAGAGCAGTCGTTAGGAGAGCGACGGCTTCTTCGTTCAGCTCATGTCGCGCCTTCGAATTGCCGTCTTCCAGACCAGGAACTAGTCCAGAAAGGACCAGAACCATGATTTTGGTCAGTTCAAACAACTGGTCAATATCCTCCGAGAGGTGATCGTCACCGGGGGCTCCGCGGTCCCTTCTAGCGGATGGATGTCCTAGACAGAGGTTCCTGGCTATCTCTACAATCACAGTCTGCACGACAAGACCCTCAGTGAGCACGAGACGATCCAGCATATCCATGGTCTCAGAGAAGATGGCCTCCTGGTAGATAGCTTGACCTGATACTGATGGACGCAGGATCTTCTTAAGAGCCTGCAGAATCTCTAGGATTTGCTCTTTAGATGCCTGCAAATCGCCAGGGCGGCCTGCCAAAGCCTCGAAGGCAAGACCAAAGAGAACGAAGAAGAAGGCCACTGGCTCATCCCGGTAGTTGATGTGGTCTGCTTTTGTAGATTTTTGAGGCTCCGAAAGATCCGTCTTGCCATCTAGCGCATCGAAAACGAATTCGCTGTCTTCGTCAATGAGACTGGCGATGGCATCGACGAGATTCAACCAGGACTCCTGGTAGAACTTGAGAAGAGTCTCGCGGTTGAGAGCAGCATATACGGTGTCGAGACTGCCCGACAACGAAGCGGATCCCATCGATGAGGAGATGTCTGGCTCGAATCTTAAACGAGCGTACTCTCGTAAGGAAGCAAGCCACAGTGGCGTGAGCTTCGCAATGTGCGGTCTCAACACCTCAGTTAAGTACGTCTGCTCGGCACTTGCGATCTGAAGCTCTGCCCAGGCCGAGAACACAGACATCTTTACCATCACTGTTGCGTTCGAGCTAAGACCTCTCAAATCGCCAATAGCTGCAGCCTCAGTTTCACCTGAGTATTTGTTAGCAGCCCTTCTCAGCACAGATTGTGGTGTACTTACTTGAGAAGTTCTCGAGGGCCGAGATCAGAAGCTTGAGAATACGGCCCATACGGTCTACGTCCGTGACAATACCTGTGGCAATGAATGTCGCACACACGTTGATAGCCTCAGATGCAAGTTCTGGCGATGAGTCTGCTGCAAACGCTGGAGTAAGTGCTGAACCGATCTGAGCCTGGTACTGCTCAAGCAGTGTCGCTTCTGCGAAGTCGGGATCCGGTGTCTTCCCGAATAACTTATTGACGTGTTAGTATTCTGGAGGAAGAAGAGAACCGTGAAACGAACCTTCAACACTTGGTCGATAATCTTCAGACCACGAATTCGAAGCTGAACAACACCAGCAGTTGATGCAGAGAAGGCGATGCGCACCACATCCGCAACTCGGTGTTGTAAGGCGAGAACGCATGGCGACTCTTCTCGAAAAGCAGCTTCCTTGCTGACCATACCGACCAATTCACCCAGTAGATCCATACCAATGGTTCTCACCTGCCACTTGAGAAGTTCTTGGCTTGTCTGTCCTGCTTGTCCTACTTCAGCGCCAGGTGCATTCGCGGCGGCAGCGAAGCCAGCAACTTCTTCATCTTGTAAGTCGGTAGCACCGGTCTTTGGCTTGGTCTCAATGGCCTCCTGGGTCTCAACCTTCTTTGTCTTCGTGAGCACCGAATGGCAGCGTTGCACCCAAGATGCTGTATCAGTGAGACCTGTTTGATGAAGCCAGTTCCGCAAGATGTTCTGCACAACCTCATGGTCAGGCTGTCTGTCGAGTACGTGCCAGAGAGCGTCTTCTAGTCCAGGTTCGGCGGTGCGGATAATCTCTTCGGTGTTGCGCCTCATAAGATTGTGCAGACCGTCGATAGCCATGTCGCGGATCTGGGTTGAAGGATTGTCGAGGCACCTTTGCAAATATTTTACATAATCCACAAAACGCATATGTCCCGGTGCGTAAAGAGATATATGCTCCTGACAGCGAAGCGACTCTATCCGCACCAACTCGTCTTGTTCTTTCTCGAACAGACTGACCAGAGTCATGATCATGTCTCGTGCTTTGGCCATCTCTTGTAGATCCGGACCGAGAACGTTGATCGTGCTGTCTATGCATCGCGCGATGGTAGCAGGGGTCGGCAGGTCTATCTCAATATTGGAAGAGGCCAGCGCCGCAGACTCCTCATTGTGAGAGTCCGAGGCATACAACTGAGCCAGCATACCAAGCGTGCCAGTGACGTGACTGGAGAATGACAGGCCGGCAGAATCTGCCACTCGGGAAAGGCTGTCTATCGCTGCGAAATGGACGACGGGGTGAGGGTCGTTGCCGAGAGACATGAGTATACCCAGCACGTTTTTCAAGTGGTAGCTCGCAGCCATACCGCCGAGTTGAGACAGAATGCATCCTAGCGCCCACGCATAGCCAGAACGAGCGAAAGGTTCACGATTTGCGACGATCTGCTCGACTATGTAGTTGACCTCATTTCCGGTAAGAGCATTTCCTGAGCTGCTGCAAAGACGGCCTAACGCTTCACCAGCCAATCTTCGAATAGAGGGGTCGGGCAAAACGACGAAGACCTGCTTTTGTCAGTAAGGGCACTTGAAGCACAAAATGATACTTACATGCAAGAGGTCTTGCATGACCTTTTCGACTGCAGCTCCCTTCAGACTCCCAGAAGGAGAGCGAGTCTCTTTCACAGCTACTTTCAGTGCGGACAACAAACTGTAGGCAATATTCACCATCATGGCAGTCTTTCTATGGACGTCGCGTTGAAGACTGCTAGCTGAAAGGAAAGACGTCATTTGCTCCAGAATGCTCTCCTGGATTTTTGGTGTCTGCAGAGGTAAACAGATCGCGAACAACTGCAGCGCCGAGTTAACGACTTCAGTAGCTGGTGGATCTGGGAGCTCAGACGTCTTCCGAGAATCATTGTTGTACAGCGAGATTGAGTCATGTTCGATCGCGCCACAGATTGGCGAGAGAAGCTGTAATCGTGAGTCTTATGACGTTGAAAATACCATACTTTGACTTACTGTGCGATCAATGATGGCTTCTGAACCATGCCTCACTAGCCAATGTTGCCCGGCACTGCTCTCGTGCTCTCCGGGCAAAGCCTTGATATCGAAGCCGCGAACAAGGCCAGTAACACCAAAGCCATGGTTATCGGCTACCTCCCAGATGCTGTCAAACGAGCCTGCAGCACTTGCGATGGCCGTACTGAAAGAGCTGGTGGTGTAGTTGTCCGGATCCGCGAAGTTGGCAACCGCGAATGAGAGCAGATTCGTCTGCAGCAAGACTTCATTGCTACTTGCTGGTGTGAGATCCACTAGCTTGGTGTAACACTGTAGGACTCTTCTTCGAACCATAAGGTCAAAGTCGTGAAGCTGCAGTGCGGGAGAAAGTCGCTGCGCAACATCGTCTGTGGTTTTCTTTGCTGGGAGAGTGTTCAGAAACATGGTGGTATTCTGGAGCATTGCAGCTAATCGCTTCGTGACATCGAGTGTCAACAGCCTGCTGTTAAACTCCAGGAACGTTGAGATGGAGCCCAGAGCACATTCGCGTACGTGCGATAAGTAGCTTAGTTCGAACATGTTCCTTTGCACCATGTTGTCCTTGTTAAGCGGCTTTGGCAGCGCATTCTTCCACAGCAGCAGCAATTGAGACAAGTGGATCTTGACGAAGTTTGGGCCCAGGGTCATCAGTCCTCCGATCAGGATCCAAGCAACTTGGACCTGACTCGCTGAGACTCTCACATCCGAGTTACCGGCAGACTTCAACAGAGTGGTCGCTTGAGACAGAACTCTTGAGTTCACGTCCACAGATCCGTGTAGCGGCTGCGATGTTGAGGTGCTCAATACAGCAGACAGACCGTTCGCAAGACCAACACACTTCCTGGGCGACTGTCGGCCGGTACCGAGCAAACCCAACTCTCGGTTGACACTGTTCATGCAAATTGTGACTGACGGCAGAAGCTGCAGTGGACAGGCAAGAACGAAAGAACGCAGGCAAGACGATGCGTGCACTTGCACGCTGTAGCTTGGATGCTGTAAAATCTGGATGAGCGCATCGCGAGAGGAATCGGCGATAACGTTGGACGCAGAGCCCAGGCTATCAAAGAGAGCCGACAGCGCGCTGAGAGCTCCGATAAGGGTCTGTTTCGACGGCTCTGGACGCTCCTTTAGAGTCTGTGGATAGTCCTTCAGGATTTCGTTGACTATGAACCTCGCAGCATTGAGCTGTCCAGACTCTCCAAGCATCTCGTGGGACACAACGTTCTCCAAAATGACGGCCACATATTTGCGAGCGCTCAATGTGCGGTATCGATTCTGTGTGATGGTAGGGTTGCTGAGAATGTCGTTGAACAGACTGCGTGCAATGTCGTTGTACTTGGACTCGACAATCTGCTCTCCAAGGCCGCGCAGCACTTTCATGTAACAAACAGCAATTCCAGCTCTGGCTCGGTGGCTTGTTGAAGCCCGGCAGTACTGTGTTGAAAGAAGCTTCAATATGGCGGAGATCGTCAGTGTTATCCTCGCAGCTGACTTTTTCGGCGCAGGTGAATCGGGACGCTCCATGATATCATCATCACCACCATCGATAGTGGACATTCTCTTGCTCTTCTTCTTTGTAGCGCCTGTACCCACACGTGTTATTCCCATAATCGGCTCCTCTGTAGCCGCAGTCTCAGAGTAGTTCTTGACAATTGCAGCAGCGACGGCCGAAGCCGCAGCATGTCGAAGCGTAGCAGAGCTACTATCAATGGCTTTCCAGGCCGCTGTCTGCAGTTTGTCGAAATCTGTGGCGTTGTCGAACAAAGAAGTGTATTTGACCAGGTGCTCAAGGCAGAAGCATGCGCTCGATTGCACAAGGAGCGACTTGTCTCCAGAAGCAGCATTGCGAGCCTGTTTCCACGCATCTCTGGCGACGTTCTCTTCTGCAAAGGGAGCTGTGCCCTTGAATATCTTGCCAATAGCCCTGAACACGGTCGCTCTGAGCCCGGTGTGGTTCTGCGCAGACTTGACGAGGCGCAGCAGAGACATGACAGCTACAGCGGCGAGGTTCTGAGCGCTGTCTCCCGCAGCCTCAAAGATGCAGCCCAGAGCATGCGCGGCCGCATGCTTGGCTCTGATATCCTTCTCGCTCTTGCCTGCATTATTGAGAATGCTGTTGCATTCGTTGATAGACTCGAACAGGAGCTTGCGGTCTCCCTTGCCAAATATGCCAGCGAAAGCTCGTCCCAGGTTGCTTCGGATTACTCGCGTGGGCGCGGGGGAGGCCAGATTGATGACTTGAAACAGTTCCTTCTTAATGTATATTTGATGCGCCGACGCACCATCAGTATCGAGGGCTTCGACATGGCGCGCAAGATCGGACGTGAAAGTTAGGAGGTATAGATCTTGCTGCTCGGTGGGCAGCGCGTGGAGCTTCTTGACGTCGAGCTCGGGGTTCGAGGGGTCTTCCCTGGCGGGCTGCTCGTCGGACGCCGCCATTGGTGATCGCCTGAGTTCGCGACCTTCTATGTGTCGTGGAGGTGTAGAGATGGACGGCGCGTGTGCATGGCGGGGAGCTTGCCTACCACTTGTGGAGAGGTGGAGCTGCGGACATGTTGCGGAGGTGCTGCTTGGCGGTGAGAGAGCCTCAACTTTTGTTCCAGACCACTCCAGGCACTGGCATTAGATCTTGAGAAAGTCTCAATGGCCGCACCGTTCACTCGCGCAGTTCGTGCGTCACGCTCGCTTGAAGGTGCTGTTCACTGCGCCTGCCGCCAGGCTCTGCGGCCACAGAAAGTGCAGGTGCGATGCTTGAGCAGCACCCCCAGCTATCTCTCTGGCCACTCGTAAGCTGCAGCCATGCGCCTGCGAAACAAAGCAAGCTGACACAATACACAGAAAATGGGCGACTATCAAGCACGATAAGGCCAAGAATGATGCCGGCAAGAGCAAGCAGCGCGCTCTCATGACCCGCGACATCACCAATGCTGTTAAGCTGGGCGGACCGAACCCTGAGTTGAACCCCCGTCTTGGGCTTGCCATCGCGACGGCGAAGAAGAGTGCTGTACCCAAAGCATCCATCGAAGCCGCCATAGCGCGAGGCCAGGGCCTCTCAGCCACGGGTGCCGCACTCGAAAACCTCACGCTTGAAGCCATCCTTCCTCCATCCATCGCCACTATCATAGAATGCCAGACCGACAGGAAGCTGCGTGTGCTGGCTGAGCTAAGACTGATTGTAAAAGAAGCCGGCGGTCAGGTTTCTACGGTAGGATTCATGTTCGAGAAGAAGGGGAGAATCATACTGGCAAAGAAGGAGAACCTTGGTGTAGACGAGGTGCTCGAGCCCGCACTCGATGCAGGTGCGCTGGACGTGTTTGAGGACGATGAGGGCCGCGTAGTGTTGTTCACTGAGCCCGCACAGACGAATAAGATTGCCGAGTCGCTGGCGAAGGAGCATGGCCTGGAGGTTGAAGAAAGCGAAATCATATACGATCCGAACGAGGACACCAAGGTTCCGCTTGACGACGAGGGCGCGGCAAAGGAGTTGAGCACGCGCTTCCTAGACAAGCTGCAGGACGTCGAGGGGATACAGGGAGTATACACCAATTGGAGTAAAGGAGCGATATCAGACGACATCTGGGAGGAGCTGTCAAGTAAAGTCGCCGTTTGAGATGTCTTTAGCGTCTGTACATATACATGTATAATACAACAGTGTACCAAAATGTACAAAATCGGCGATTTAACGCCCTACCATAACGCCTTCCATGCATTGATCGATCGTTTCTTGCGGCATCCATTTCCATGTCAACCTCACCCGACATACCTTGCGCGAGAAAGCTTTCTGCACCACCCAATCTTATTCGTCCTTGCTCAATCCCATCGCTGCCATCCTCCTCTCCTCTTCTTCCCTCCTCTGCTTGTTCGCCAGATTCCTCGCCTTCAGCCTCTCCAGCTCCTTAGCAATCTCCTCCCTCTCGTACGGGATGCGATGCGTCTGCTCCGGCTTGGGCCAGAAGTCCGGGACCGAGAACTTGCCGTCCAGGTTCGTGCCAAAGTAGTACATGATGCTGATGGGGAAGAGAATGTACATGCCGAACTGTGGGTGTTAGTGTGAGCGCAGTGTCCGCATGTGAGTAAGAGGTACCTTGGCGACTTCAAGATTTGGGCCACCCATTTTGAACTGTAGGCAACTGTTGTGGATGGACGTGGATGTTTTGCGCGCGCGGCGGTGGTGGACTGATCACGAATGGTGATGAAGTCGAAGATAATTGTGGGGCTGAATCGATAAGATCGATAGTTTGATCTTGGACCTTGATCCGCGTGTTCACGTGCTGCCTTGCCCACTTCTCATATCTTCTTTCTTGCAACACATGCATTACACAGACATGAATTCTTGCTTGTCAAGCAAAAAACGGCCAAGAAAATGACTCGACGCACCATTTGTCTTTTCTTCTCATAACCGTGCCGCCATGTTGCAGGATGCAGTAGAAGTCGGCTACACAGCTCCGCGGGCCAGTAGGTCCCTAATGTTGTAGACGCAGCTTGTACAAACATTGTAGTCAATACAGTTCCCTGTCAAAGAATAGCCCCACTGCGTTTCGTACACTTTATCACTCACAGTAGATCCACTCGTTCCGGTTACGAACAGGATACCAAGTTCTTCGGTTACTCCGCTGATCCTCCGCATCCATAAGCCGAGGCACGATTCACCTCTACGACTCTCACAACCTACATCAGCGCGTGTGCACCTGGCCCATTCCAACGGTTTCCAAACCACCTTACTTACCAATTGATCGACGCGAAATCCTACAATCATCATGTCGGAACCAGGCATCCTCGTCGAGTACAAAGGCAAAGTCGCCATCATCACCCTCAACGTCCCTAAGAAACTCAACGCCCTTAATGGCGATCTCTACTACCAGTTGGCACGCGCCATGCACGAAGTCGCCAGCCACGACGAAGTCGTCATCACCGTCCTGACCGGAAAAGGGCGATTCTTCTCGGCGTAAGCGCCCAAGACTCTCCCTCAATGCACCACACCAGCACACTAACATCCTTGCAGCGGCGCAGACGTGACCTTCGGCGCAGCCGTAGCCTCCCCCACCGACATCGACGACCGCCAAATGTGGCTCAAGAACTTCGTCTCAAACAACCTGCACATCACCCACGCCTTCTACACGCACCCCAAGATCCTTGTGACGGCGCTGAATGGACCTGCCGTGGGTCTGTCCGCTGCGCTGATCGCCTTCTCCGACTTCATCTATGCGGCACCGCATGCCTACGTGCTTACGCCTTTCAGCTCCCTCGGCTTAGTTGCGGAGGGTAACGCGTCGTTTGCGTTTGTGAAGAGGCTTGGTATTAGTAAGGCGAACGAGGCGCTCATTATGTCGAAGCGAATTTCATGCGAGGAGTTGGTCGCTACAGGGTTTGTCAACAAGGTCTTTGATGTGGGAAGTAAGGATAGTCCAAAGTTCTTAGAGGAGGTGTTGAAGGAGGTGGATGATCGGTTGGGAGACCATTTGAACGGAGAGAGTTTGATCAAGATCAAGGCGCTGATCCGCAAGCCGGATATGGATGCGCTGGATCGCCAGGGCGTAGAGGAGGTGTTTGGAGGGTTATCGAGGTTCCTCAAAGGTGTGCCACAGGAGGAGTTCAGAAAGATCGCGAGCGGAGAGAAGAAGCATAAGCTATGAATGCGCAAGTCTTGAGGCCTGCACGTACATGATGACTGAAGGGTCGCCCCACGTTTTCTATTTCTTGAATGGTGGAAGCTGTCTACAAGGACCGGTGCTTGCGGTGCTACCCCAGGCTCACTCCCTCTGTAGCCAACAGCTCTCCTCCCAACGCCTCCTCCTGCCCTGGCGTCGTGACCGAGGTGATGTTGCTCATGCTCAGTCGCTGTGGCTCGTCTGGCGGTGGTGGCTTGTTTGCCCCATCCTTCTTCTTCTGCTCTTCCTTTTGCTCATGCTTGCGACTGGAATTCACCTGTAGAAGGAGAATGACCATCGTTGCCATGGTAGCAATACCCATTGCAATACGGCGTGTAAGGACCCAGCGGAGGCCCTCGACTTCCGAACGAGCGTCAGAATTGAGCTTAATGGTGATTTGATAGTTGAGTTCTTGAATCTGCATTCGTCAGTACGCTGCACCGCAGGCTACCCAACTGAGTACTGCAGTGACATACCTTAGTCTCCATGCTCCTCTGCTCCTGGCGCACAGCCATCTTGCGATCGTCGAACAGCCCCTTCAAGTCATCCTTGACACTACCAGTCTCCTGACTCAGCTTCTGCCCCAAGATGTCAACCTCATGCTGCAGCTGATTGCGCTCAGTGCGCATGCGATCCACCTCGCCGCGCCTCAAGTTCCCAATCTCGGTCTTCAGCTCCGCACAAGCTGCGCGGAACAAATACGTCTCGTTTTCGACATTGCTCTTCGAGACGAGCCCCTGCCGCGCCAACATCATGTTGTCAATCAAGATACCGCGCACGGCTTTCATGAGCGAGATAGCCTGCGCTTCTGTATAATTGCTCTTGGCTAGCTGGCGTACAAGTCCATACGTATCGAAGTGATGAACATAAGGAGGTGTCTTGAGGTGGGGCGGCTTGTGCGCCTCGTCGCTGGGACCGGGCATGTGCAGAACGCTGTCGAGGGGTTTTACAGCGTCTTGTTGAGGCGGCGGAGGGGGAGGAGGCGGCGAAGAAGCGGGCGGCGTGTCGTCTGCATCGGGTGTCTTTGCAGGCGTTGCAGGAGGTTCGGTGAAGATGTGAGCGTCCGCTTCGTCCTCCTCTTCCTCAACATCCTTTACAGGATCGTGAGGAATCTTCGGCGGAATAGGGTCCCCTTTCTCACTCAACTGCTCGCGCAGATGTGGCGCAGGCTCGTGAGCTTTGCCATACCGCTGGATGGGAGCTTCGACACCGCGGAATGACGTGGTGGAGACAGTACGCTTCGTGCGAGGCGCATTGGCACGACTACGGATCTGAGGAGCAATCTGAGGTTTCCATAACATAGGCCAGAGGAAAGGAAGCCTCGGCGCAGCCATTTTGGTTCTTTCCAGAGTGTGAGGTATGAGACATTGTTCGGAGTTGACATGTTGAATTGCATGGTGCCAAGGCTCGACAGGGATAACTTGACCGCAATCGGAGAACACATCACGACGGTTAGATGCGGGATCTGTGTAGGGCTGAGACCCACTTCCACGTTCTAGCTTGTAGGTCCAGTCTGCTGGGACATGTGATAGAGAAAATAGCGCATCTCTTCTACTATCTGAAGGCACCTGATATTAATATACAGTATGTCTGGCTGCTTTACCACCTTGCATAGTCGTCGGCCAATATAGTGCAAATACCAAAAACTTTTGAAAGCGCTCAGCTTTTTCCTGAACGCCTGGCGATGTCTACGCTACACCGTCTTTTGAAACTCAATAACTTTTGGGGATAATGATAGGGGTATATGTAAATGCGACTTTCCGACTCCAGACTGTAACAAGGATCCTGCAAATGCGCGGAGTACGATCATGGGTCATGAGAAGACGAACTGATCGAGCTGCGACTGGTGCCTTCTGTGATGAACGTGGCGATGCTAGAGCGTTGGAAAGGTGATGCGATACCATTCTGGTCTCGAGAGGGTGGGCTGGAAAGACCTTGATTGGCACCACCGGGTGATGCTGGAGTAGAAGTAGGTTGGTGATCGCTGATGCTACCGCCGTAGCGTTCTCGCAGACGCTTGATTTCTCGGAGACGATTGCGCCAGGATGAGATTTGTTCGCCGCCTTCGCGTTGAAACCAGACGTCCGAGAACACACACGCATTGATGGCAATCAAGCGACAGTATGCGGCGATGTGTCTTCCGCCAAGGATCTTGGGTTCGGCGGCTGGAGAGACGTCGGGAAATCCTGGTTTGGTAACAACTTGAACTTTGTAGTACCGGTCCTTGCCATCAAGGTCGGCGTCGGTGCGACGATCCACAAAGCTAGCTCGCGATTCAGGCGAAATGACAATGTGCACATAGTTGAATGCGCCCGGAAAGGTGTCGAAGTTGTACGGTAAACCTGAGTCGTTCCAGATGATATTCACAAAATCGTTACCAATATGGCGTTTCTTGTTTGGATATGTCATATCATCATTTGGGTCTGTCGGCATCATGGTGGTGATGTGGTAGACCAGCTCCAGGCAGCGATCACGCCACACGTAAGTGAACTCGCCGTCCGCGTCGCCGCGCGTGTCAAGACCACCAGTATTGAACTTTGCATTCTTCAGGCGAGCCAACGTGCCTAGACCAGTAACAAATGACGTGTAGGCAGGAGACCCAATATCGTTCATGAAGATGTCGCGCTCATCAGTCTGTCCTTCGCCAATGTAGATAACGCCAACTTTGTGGCTATCAACAGTGGCGGTCCTGTCGAATGTGGCAATGGCGCGGCGCGTCATATCATCATCGGGAAGAGCGACTGTGGTACCACCGAGGTCTAGAGGTGCATAGAAACTTTGGAATATGTCTTCTGGCAGTATGCCAACATAGGACGTGGAGTAGTATGCATCAGCCGCAAGACCGATAGTAATGGGCATCTGATGGCGAGGAGGATGTACAAGTGAAGGCTGTAAGGTGAAGTAGCGAGTGCCGCACTGGTTTGAAGTTAGTGGTGAGAATTTGTATACATGGACGTGTACCTACGGGTCGACGGGATGTAATCTGAGAAACACCTGTCCTTGCCGCCGTCTCGATCGTGAGAAGACCATTATTAACAACCCATGTCTTCTTCCAGATCTCGCCGTCACCTGGTTTCGAAAAGACTTCGCGACGCACGGTATGATCGCGATCTGTGAAAGCCACCATATTCATGATGTCCACAATAACCTGACCATGTTCCTCCATCGTGGATCTACCTGTGCTGTCCACGGTCTGGAGATTTTTGGTGATCCATGGGATCTGCTTAGGTCGGTCTTCCATTCTGAGCGCCATGAACCAGAATGTAATGACATGGTAAGCCAATGAATACAAGTATTGAGGCAGGTCTTCCTCAGCTGCATGTGTCCGCCTTGAGTTGTTCTCTGACGCAGCAGGACCACTAAGACGTAATGGAGTATGAACTCTGTTTGATAGGCTTGGCATAGCCGCACGACTCCGTTGATCGCGCATATGTTGCAAGTAACGGAAACAAACTCCAAAGACAGTCTTGAACTCTTCTTCACGAAAGTTCTTGTATAATTCAGGCAAACGCGCCAGGGTCGTGAGAAATTCGAGGATGTGAATTGCGGTGGCCGGCTTTGTCACGATCTGGGACATCTTCTGGATGATCGTGTCAAGGGACTTGCTCACAGAGAGAGGGAGTTCAAAACAGCAGACTGACAGCGCGTGGATGCACCATTTTGATGTTCTGTCCCACTGTACGATGCCCTGTAAGAATGCCTTGACCATATCGTCCTCTTCACTCTTCTGAAAGTACTCGTGGTAGCTGATAATGACAGTGAGAGTGTGGTACAAACATACTGCCACATCGGCCTTCTTAAGAAGCGTATATGGTGGAGGCTCGTGGAAACTTGAATTGCGGACCTGTTCACAAAGAACATTCCTGAGCATTTGCAACTGCACCACACAGCTTCGCACAAGAGCTTGGTTCGACAGTTGCGGTCCGAGATGGACCAGAACATAGCTGTAGATCTCCCAGTCCGGAGGCCTCTGCAGGAGTGAAATGACAAGCTCTAACCACAAGGTGATCTCCATATCGTGGATATCGTCGCTCAGTGGATACATGCTAGCATCAATGTGTGAGAACACAACGCGGCTAGGCTCTACAGGAGGTTCTTCGGGAAGACCTTTTGGCCCAGGATACATCCAGAGTGGGGCAATGGGCTTTGCAACACGCCCAGCTACAGCTGTTGCACGACCCGACTGTCGGTTGAGGGATGCATGTGGGCTGGATCCCGAGATCTTGCGCCCAGAGACATCGTCTGGTCGACCAGACTCGGTCGACACAGAGCCATCGGACCTTTCATTCGAGATAGCAGTCTCTTCGGTACGGCATAACTCGGCTGCTAACCGCTCCCCCTCTGACGAAGCATTGACCGTGAGAGCATGGCGTGAATCGGCGCGCAGCCTGAACAGAAGTCTGAGCGCAGTCAATCGTGACTCGTTGTCATACTTGTCGTTCCCTGCGATATCCCTGATAGTGTTATATAGAATGCGTGTCTTTTGGGCAGCGTGAGTGTAGCTTCGGATGAATAGGCGCACGAGGGCAACGGCTATAGTGTCGCAATGGGAGCCGATCTGTACGTCAGTCTTAGGAAGGAAAGAATGTGCTGCCCATGGTTGCGACGAATTTGCGGCTTGAGTTCGCGGTCGATCCAGTTTCTTCTGTAATAATCCCAGGATCTCTGAGAATCTGTCTAATTGCGCTCGATCGGCGACCTCAACTGCGAAATCGACAAGGGCTTCGAGAATCTGTATGTTGTCCTCGACCTCAATTCTTTCAAGCAATATTGCAGCGCTCTGAGCTGCTACATCGGCCGCACAGAGCAGCTCGACGGCTTCATACGTGTCTCTCAAAACCTTAACCGCTAGAAGTCGGACAGCGTTTGGTCTAGTCGTATCGTGCAAAGTCCCAGTAGCGATATTGCGAGACACTTCCAACCATTCAGTATTAGAAGGGTTCAAGAACTGCTCCTCCGCAAAATAGTGAATCATCTTCTCTGTGATGGGGTCGCTTAAACGATGTGCACCTTTCAAGAACAGCTCCATGACCCCTTCTCTTTGGACATGATCCATGGCGGCACTGATGTGATCCAGTTTGGCCAAGGTACGGAATATTCTATTTTCGTCAGAACGGCGGGTTGATTTGGAAGCGGGAACGTCGGCATGAGGACCGACGTCGTCTTCTTGGCTTCCTTCTTTCGCAGAGCCGTTCTCCGTGGCGGCGGTTGGTGACACAAGCAAGTCGTTCCCGGGAGAGGCTGAGTTATCCCCGGTTTCGCTTGACTGAGCGCGAAAACGATCATCATCCCGCTCTATGCAAATGCGGATGATATCCAACATGTCGCTCAGATCTGCCTCTGCCAGCAACGCGTCCTTCATAGCATCTTGCGATAGGATTGAGTCTATCAGCTCGATCACGAAATCTTCCTGGGTAGCATGCGGCTGTTTGATCGACCCCTTGAGCGCTGGAAAGATAAGGGACATAGGGACCTTGGGCAGATGACTTCGACCATCTTCCATAACTAGCTTCTGCAGAATTTGCATAGTGCCCCTGTAGAGGCTACTGTGGCGCTTCTCGATTGACGGACCATCTTTCAGAGTGTGCAAGAGTGACATGATGGCTGCTTGACCAATATGAGACCTGAAAAGGTTACTCAAGGTGTTCCAGGTCCGTTCCTCCAAGCTGGGAATCTGCCTATGGATAGCGCAGAGTACCTCAAGACTGGTCTTGAGAACACTGTTAGGGACATGCACATAGGTGATAATAGTGTCGAAGAGCTTAATGCAGTTTTCCATGTCTCCTTCCTGCGTTGTGTTCTGACATATGTGCATGACGCGGTCGAGTATTTGCTCAAGATCGCCGTCAGTGAGGATCCTGGCATTGAACTTGCAGACGTCGGTGGCATAGTGGAATATGCGTCCCAAATTCTCCGTCTCCGGCAACGGCTTGTCCACGCTGCGCTTGCCGTTTGCTCTTCGGTTCGCATTAAAGGCGTCGCGACTAGCCCTGAAGCAAACATCAAGTGCATTCAAGATGAACGGCACGATAGCCGACTCGCAGGCTGCGATGTTCTTGCCCCCATTTGTCAGGGTGGAAATGATCTCCAGGCGCCACTGGAAGCATCGTGTGGTCCGGCGGTAGGCAGCGGCATCAAAGATGATGGTGCGCTCGACCGGTGTCAGCTTGGGATCCAGGGAGATGCTCTTCAGAAGCTTGTATCCTGCCTCAGCGACTTCATCTGGCTGCTCGAGCAGAATCAGATCGCTAGCCACGGACCACAGGCCGAGTATGTTCTGCAAGGGATACTCCTCCAAGACCCTGCATATTTTTTCAACAGCATCTGCTCTTTCCAAAAACGGGTGGTTCCTGTCCAGTTGTTCTATCAATGCGGCAAGCTCTGGCGGGCCTCCTGTCACGTCGGGTCTGATGGTCTCGCTGGCGACCTGGGTGATGCGCTGCAGGCTATCATCGGCTGAGTGGCCGCTGGCCCTGGACGAGGGCGGGAGAGAGCCCACGGACAGCGCTCGCACAGGGTTCACAGGCGGAGGCGGGGACAGCGGGCTGCCGCGCGGTTTGTTGCCGGTGAGCCTGCGAAAAGCATTGAGGATGTCGTAGGACGAGGCACGGCGGTCGGGGGCGCGCGAGACATGGTCAGCCAGTGGAGGAGGCATTCGTGCCACGGGTGCCCTAGTGGGCGCGGAGGTATGGTGGTTCTGCTGCTGCGGCGGAGCGTCCAGGGGCTATAGGAGTAGGAGTAGGTGTGAGGGCTCGCAGCAGGGGCGCGGCTGCTTGGTGTCGTTCATGGGTGCGAGGCAGCGGCGGGTCGGTGGGGGTAGGCCCATTCATTGACTTGGATATGGCGTGACGGGCGTGCGGCGACGGTGCACTGGGGGCAGCAGAATCTTTTACCAGCGCAGGGCCGCCATGGTGGCGCGAGAGGCGGCGGACGGGGCGACGGACAATCTGATGAGATTTGCAACCCAGCGCTGAAAGGTGCTCACGAAAGCTGGGGTACTCGCTAGGCGCAGCATGTTAGCTACTTTCTACCTCCGGCGCCGCCGCACTGGGTGGGTCCGGCCAAAGCCAAACAGCAACCGGGCCTAAACATTTCTCGTCCATCAGCGCCTGCAGCACTGCACCCAGCACTCTTCACTTTCTGCATTTGCTTCACGCTGCTGTCTCGCCGTCACCATGGCTGCCGACATCGCCACGCTTTCCAAGCTGCTCGAGGCCAGCTTGGATCCCCGCCAGAACAAGCAGGGTACGTCGCTTTTGCTGTGTTTACTTACTTGCTGTCCCGCAATGCCCCTCCCCTCGCACCTGCCTCGAAGCTCCAAACACCACACTGACGCTGCCCAGCCGAACAAGCCATTACCCAGGAGCAGACGAAGCCCAACTTCTCGCTCTCTCTCCTCCAGATTGTCGCCACAGACTCGTACCCCGCCACAATACGGCTGGCGAGCGCCCTCTACTTCAAGAACTTCATCAAGCGCAATTGGGTCGATGAGGATGGCAACTACAAGCTATCGCAGGAAGAGGTTGTTGCCATCAAGCGTGAGCTGATCGGCCTGATGGTATCAGTGCCGCCCAGTCTGCAGGCACAGCTTGGCGAGGCCATCAGCGCCATTGCCGACAGCGATTTCTGGGAGCGCTGGGACACACTGGTTGACGACCTCATCTCGCGCCTTACACCAGACAACTCAGTTGTCAACAACGGCGTTCTCCGCGTAGCACACTCCATCTTCAAGCGATGGCGGCCTCTATTCCGCTCCGACGACCTCTTCACCGAGATCAACCACGTCCTGTCCAAGTTCAGCACGCCGTTCCTCACACTGCTCCAGAATACCGACAACCTCATCACACAGTCGCAAGGCAACCCCGAGGCCCTGAAGGCGGCTTTCACAACGCTCGACTTGATCATGAAGCTCTTCTATGACCTCTCGTGCCAGGATCTGCCCCCGGTCTTTGAGGATAACATGGCTGCCATCTCCTCGGTGCTTCACAAGTACCTTACCTACGACAACCCCGCGCTGCACACCTCTGAGGATGATGAGTCGGGGCCGCAGGAGTACGTCAGGGCCGGCATCTTCGAGGCTCTGATGCTATACATTCAGAAGTACGAGGACGCTTTCGGTGCTCAGCTTGGTCCCTTCATTGAGACATCGTGGTCTTTCCTCATGACAGTCGGCCTGGAGACCAAGTATGATATTTTGGTCAGCAAAGCCCTTCAATTTCTCACTGCTGTTGCCTCGACCCAGCACGCCGAGAACTTCAACAACCAATCGGTTCTTGTTCAGGTCATTGAAAAGGTCATCCTGCCCAATTTGACACTTCGCGAAGCGGACGAGGAAATGTTCGAGGATGAGCCCATCGAGTTCATCAGGCGAGATCTGGAGGGATCCGACAATGACACTCGTCGGAGGGCGGCCACAAACTTCCTCCGCCAGTTGATGTCCAAGTTTGAGGGCCTTGTCACTAGCACTTCGAAAACATACATCGACGCTTACCTCCAGAATTACGCTCAAGACCCTGCGAACAATTGGAAGTCCAAGGACACTGCCGTCTACCTGTTCACCGCTATTGCCGCGAAGGGAACCGCCACCGCTGCGCAGGGTGTTCTCAGCATCAACGAGAACGTGAATGTCTTGGATTTCTTCCAGAACAACATCGCTTCCGATCTGCAAGCAGCCGACGCTCATGCGATCTTGAAGGTTGACGCCATCAAGTACCTCTACGTTTTCCGTAGCCAGCTTTCGCCTGACCTATGGCGCGCTGCGTTCCCGCTCCTTGTCAACAACCTCGGAAACGAAAACTACGTCATCCACAATTACGCTGCGATCGCAGTCGAGCGTGTTCTGTTTATGACTGACGACAAACGTCAGCCTATCATTCCCAAGGCCGATGTCGTTGGCTCGTCGAAAGACCTTCTGACACACCTGTTCAAACTCATCACCAAGAACTCTGCGCCCGAGAAGATTCAGGAGAACGAGTTCTTGATGAAGTGTGTTATGCGTGTGCTCATCTTTATTCGCGACGGTGTCTTGCCCATCTGCGAAAATATTCTGATGAACTTCATTGCTATTATCAAAGTCATCAGACACAATCCTAGCAACCCTCGTTTCCAGTACTACTTGTTTGAGGGTCTCGGTGCGCTTATTCGCTTCGCTGCACCAAGCCATCCAGAGGCCTTCGAAACCAAACTGTACGAGCCGTTTGCTACGTGCTTGTCGGAGAACATTGAGGAGTTCTCACCATACATCTTCCAGCTCTTCTCCGCGCTGCTGGAAGCCAACCCATCTGGCGAGCTGACTGACTACTACCGCAGTCTGTTCTCGATCATCATTCAAGGTGCTGTTTGGGACCAGCGTGGTAACGTCCCTGCGCTTGCCCGCCTTCTCAGCGCCATGATCACACGCGATGCCCAGCGCATTGTTGCCGATAAGCAATTGGAGCCTATCCTCGGTATTTTCCAGAAGCTTGTCTCTACCAAGGCTCATGAGACACATGCATTTGAGCTGATCGAGGCTGTCGTTACCTATATCCCGGTTGAGGCTCTGCAGCCATACTTCGTAACTATCCTGCAGCTGATGCTGACAAGGCTGTCTAACATGAAGACGGAGAACTTCCAACAAAGGTTCATTGCATTCTACCACCTGGTCTCCGCGCGACAAGATAAGGGCTTGGGTGCGGACTTCTACATCAGTGTCACAGATCAAGTTCAGCATGAGTAAGTCCTTTCTCCTAGCTCTATGCAAATGTCAGCTAATCTCTATGTAGTGTTTTCAAGCCTATCTATCTCCAGGTCATTCTTCCTGACACCCAGAAGCTTGCTCGGCCCACCGATCGCAAGACCGCGGTCGTTTCATTCACCAAGACCCTTGGCGAGTCACAAGCATTCGTTGACCGTTACCCTAAGGGCTGGGGTTTGACCACAGCGCGACTGCTTGAGCTTCTCGTCAACCCACCTGTGCCTTCCACAGCCGATGACTTGATCCCAGATGCGGATGTGGATGAGGTCGGCTTTGGTGTTGGCTTCACGCAGCTCAACACATGCAAGAAGGCGCCGCGCGATCCCTTCCCGGAGATTACCGACGTGAAGGCGTGGGTCGGCCAGTATCTGAAGGATGCAAACAACCGTCATGGTGGCAGGATCTCGAAGTTGGTACAGGAGAGGCTCACTCCTGACATGCAGCAAGCGTTATCGCAGTACCTCAACTAGGTCCTCGGAAAGCTTCGGTTTGGGGTGTGAATAGATGATTTGCAAATGACATGATACCAGGAAAAGAGTGAAGGAGTTTTGCTAGACGTATAGCGATTCGCGTCAAAATTTATATGCACGTTCAAGACATCATTTTGCCACGCAGCTGCATTCTGACAAGACCGATTGGTCTTGAATCTTTCTCATCTCAGTTGCATGTGGATATCATTGTTCCTGACAAGGCGAATGACCATGGATATATTAGTTTTTCAGCTCCGGGAGTCCACTCGTCGTTTGTGAACATTCGATGAACAAAAAGTATAAGGCTGCCAGAACCAGTTTATTGGGTGGTTATCTGATGTTATTGTAGATGCAACGAAACTGCACAGACAAAGCTTGAAGTATTCCAACTAAGATGACTTTCTCGCATTGTGCTAGTCGGCTTCTCGGGACCGTCAGATGCTGTGGACATTTGGTTTTGGGCTTGCAGATGCTAAAAAGTGATTCCTATGACTGTAAAGGTGGGAAGGTGCTAGAATTTAGGTACCTTCAAGTCATCAAGGGACCTTCCTCTTTGGGTAACGTGCATGTCATCTAGTAGACCATCAAGGGCGCGTTTGGCGTGTTGAAAGATTGCATTTCATCAATTTAAGACCCGTTATTCTTTTTTTACCAAGCCCTATTTTACAGTGGAAAGAAAGAAAATTGAATTGCATGCACCGACTCCAACCCGCAACTTCAGCTTTTCGCCATCTCCGCGGCACTCTCAAGACACCACAACTCCAACTAGTTTCCACCCACAATCCCAATTGCACAAGGTGTTGCAGCAAAATGGCTACGTCCAGTCCCCTCACAGCCAGAACTGAGCCGCTCTACCAGAAAGACGGCTTCAAATACACTCACACCTCCTTAATAAGTAGCATCCAACCTCTTACCTCTCTCCCGCAAGACACCCAGGCTCTTTTCAAACCGCCCCAGTCGTCCCCGGAAAAGGAAGCATACATCCTCACCACCCCATCGACAATCTTCCACGCCCAGGGAGGCGGTCAGCCTAGTGACACCGGCACCATCACATCGGGCAATGCAAGCTTCAGCGTGCACCAGGTGCGCAAAGTCGACCCCGCGATCCTGCACATGGGGACGTTTTCTTCTTCGGAAACTTTCACAGGCGATGGCGCAGAGCAAGGCGCTCAGAGCATTGACACCGACAAGCGCGTCCTGCACTCACGCATCCACACCGCAGGCCACGTGCTCGGTCTCGCGGCCGCCGCGCTGCGCGCCGAAGGCGTGATGGACTCAAGCATCGTGGATGGCAAGGCGTCGCACTACCCTGGCGCAGCTTTCGTCGAGTTCATTGGATTGATCCCGTCTGATATGAAGGCTGCTTTGCAGGCGAAGACGGACCAGCTTGTGGATGCGGATTTGCCGGTGGAGATTTTGTTTTGGGACGAGGAGAGGGCGAGGAAGGAGTGTACGGGTGTGCTGGAGAGTTTCAAGCAGGATGAGGATGGCGTGAGGGTGGTGAGGATTGGAGATGCGGGGAGTTACCCGTGTGGAGGCACGCATGTTAAGACTACGAAGGGGTGTGGGAGGGTGGTGGTGAGGAACATCAAAAGGCAGAAGGGTATTACGAAGGTGAGTTATGAGGTTCAAGATGCGTAGGATTGATGTTTGATCTATTTGTATAATGATGTTGGTTGAATATATGCCGATACAACCAGATATGTGCGTATGTATGTATTGAGGAGTTTTGATGTGAAGGTAAGGAGGTTAATCGATACCGTAAGTGGCATTTAGATCTATACTAATAGCTAGATGACATTTTTAGCTATGCAGAAATGTGAATCACGCTCAAGTAGTCAAGGGCAGCTTCTTCGTAGTACATATCTATTATAGTATGTTCAATAGGAAGCCATAGTGCCATGAACGCCAAACTAATGCGAATCAAGTGCTTCGTACAGCTTACATTTCCAACGTATTCATACCGTTTCAAGCGCCACTCAAATTAGACTTGGGGGCTCCAGCAACTTCAGCAGCATCCTCCTCCCCAGCCCTGCTGCTTGCCCTTCTTTGCAGCATCATTCATGCCAAGGGTGACGCCAGCGCGATTACCCCCACCTGCTCCGGGACCTTTAACGCCACTCCTCCTATCGTTGAGGTCGTATTTCCCGGCCTCAATGTTCTGGTATATCCTCTCCGCGACCTCCAGGAAGGCTTGCTCGACACCCTCACCGCTCTTGGCCGACGTCTCAACATACTGCATAACACCATTTGCCTTGCACCATTCCTCGGCTTCTTCCCGCGTGACCTGTCTCTTGTTGTCTGCTTCGGACTCCGATACTGTTGATGAGGGCGCTAGATCGCTCTTGTTTCCTACAAGCACCACCACGATGCCCTCTTCCGCGATCTGCCGCAGGTCGTTGAGCCAGCTCGTTGCACTGAGGAAGGTGTTCTTGCGGGAGATGTCGAAGACGAGAAGTGCGCCTGATGCGCCACGGAAATAACTCCTTGTTATGCTCTTGTACGTCTCCTGGCCGGCTGTGTCCCACAACGACAGCTTCATGTGCTTCTGCTGGGGGTCCTTCTTCGACGGTGATGGCGGCGGATCGGCTTTCGAGGGGTTATTGATACTCAGGGAATGCGAGGCTGGTGGTCCGACAGGGACGATGCGCGACCCAAATTCGACTCCAATAGTGACATCGTGGTGAGGTGAGAAGCGGCCTTCACACAGTCGCACTGTGAGCTGTAGGCGGGTCAGTACTACACGGGATACCGGGGCTGCTTGTTACGCACACTAGATTTGCCACAGCCAGAGTCGCCCAGTGACACAATCTTCGCGATGTAGTCCCACGGCTGAGCCATTTGTGTCGGCTGGTTCCGCAGGTTGGGGAGTGGGGATGTGGAGATAAGTGCAGCGCACGCTCGCGATGATGCGCAACGCAACCGAGTCTTCAAGGGATTAGAAGGACTTTTGAGGGTTTTTTATCGCACGCAAAGAGCGGGGCGGTGAACTTTGTAGTCGTCAAGCTTCAGGATTGTGTTGTGGGGAATTGGCGGTCGAGATGGTGGTGATTGCAGGGTTGAAGGCGCGGCCTGTGATGCGAACATCCAAGCTCCTGCCATGCTTGCTCCACCCAGCCGAGTGGACAAAGTAACATCTTACAATGTTAGACTGCGCAATGTATACCTAGCAGGTCATCACTACTGAACCAGACTAATAGCATCGACGCTTTGAAGTTTGCTCAGAACAGAATCAGAGGAAGGGCTATTGCGAAAGCATCAACAGTTGCGGCGTGCTCCGTTCAGAGACGTGCAGCTCTACAAATCCGGCGAGCTAACTTCATACCATACAACATCAAAGATATCTACTGTATCGGTACCTGTTAGCAACACCGTTATCTGGTTGGCTTAGGCCCAATCCGCACATTGTCATCCACAAGATGTGCGTGCCTCCGTCCATCTCATGACGACGTCGGTGCGAGAACGTGACGCTGGAGATAACCGGTGATGCATAATCGATAGCCTAGCGTGACTAGGTGCCGAACCTGGCGCAGTGAATGGCGCAGGTGCTCAGTTACTGACGCGGTACCTACTGCACTGATTCTGTGTAGTTCCTCTCTGCTTATTCTTATTCCTGATATTCTCTTGTTCAGTACTGCCGCTCGGCAGCTCCACGCGCCACACTCTGTGCCCTCAGCCGCATGTCTCCGGCTGCGTCACCCGCTTGCTGCCTCACCGTCGATCTACCGCCCTACCGCCTCACTGACCGCTCGCCGAGTCAACCTCGACGCCCAGGCTGCACCTGTGATAAAGGCGCCCAGGCAGTCTGAGCGAAGCTGCGCAGGCCATTTCATTGCTCTCTGTCTATCTAGCCCGTCATGTTTTCTGAATGTAAGCCCCCCGCGACTTATCAGGTAGCAGGTACATGTGACAGCTGCCAACGACCCTGTCTCGAGTGCGCCTTGGAGCTCGTGTGACTGACGAGTGTGCTGTACAGATGCCTCCAAGTTTCTCTCCCAGTCTCAGTCACGGCTGTCACTGGGTCAGCCCGAGTCGACATTCACTCGCACCCCTTCAGACCGCCAACGGCCCTCGTCGCGCGCCGCCCAAGCCTATCTTCAGCGTCGCAACATGCCGAACCCGTACAACTCGCAAGCGCTTTCGCGATTCGCCTTTGCATCGCGTACCTCAAATGCACCTGCACCGCTCTTTTACTCAGCCACTGACGACTTCCGCGAAGAAGACGACCATGTCGAGCACGACCGAGAAATGGCCGATCACTACGCTCTCCAGCGATCGCGGCGACAGTTCGGCGCGAGTAACCTCTCCGAATCCTCAGAAGTCGAAGACGATGGCGTGCACAGATCGGATCACACAATAGAGGCAGGTCGAGACGAGAACGATGCGCCAGACTATGGCCTAGGCAGGGGGATTAAAAGCTCCTGGAAGGGCGATAAGCCTACTCGAGGGCGATCAACAACGGTCACCAGAGCTGACGATGAAGATCGTGATTCGAGTGTGCCTCTTTCTGAGTCCACAGAACCAAGCAGTCGAGGGAATGGGAAGCTGGTGGATGTGGAACTTGCATCGACTGAGAGAGGTAGCATAGAAGAGCTGGATAGGCGCGAGGCTTTCGAGCACAAGGACGAGCCGCCGCCCTCGTATCAACAATTTCGAAATATGCCCAGACACAAACGTCTACGCAGTCCATTGCGAACGACTTTGCCTATACCACAGGAAACCGATGAGGACGTGCTCCTTGGCCGCTCACGATCAATTAGTCCAGATCGTCAGACTGTACCAGATTTGGTCCCCGAGAATCCTGTCTCCCCACCAAGACACAACTTTTTCTGGGCTGAGCTCTTCGTAATTATCCAATGTGCTATGGTCGGCATATGGTTCATATCTTTTCTGCAAGATTCGCCGCCAGGCAAGAAGAATCCCATCGGGGATACTGTCTACACGGTCCTCACATCTTCGTTCCACCTGATTGGGGTATATTCTCTCGTATCGGTTGTTGTGGGTCTGCTGTGGCTGTCTCTACTACGATCATTCGCCCGCCCGCTTGTCTACCTAATGTTGGTCGCAGTGCCTGTCATCTCTTTTTCGTTCTGGCTGTATCCGTTTATTTCAAGTCTCAAGGGATCGTGGCATGGAAACAGCGCACAAGACAAAGCAATGCGATGGCTGTCGTTCGGCCCGTTGATCCTGGCAGTCTTTTGGGTATACACAGCTTTCAAAGCACGACACTCCCTGCACAAAGCGATCGGAATGCTGGAATTCTCGAGCGATATCTTGCGGGCGCAGGCACCGCTTCTCTTGGTCGGCATTGGGACTCTGGCGGCAGTAATGCTCTGGTCGTGGCTGTGGATTCTCATGTTCACTCGCCTCTTCCTCGGAGGTCACTTCGCAGGCAACAAATCGCGCTGGATCGTGGATGCCAGCACGTGGTGGCTGGGAATAGCCTTCTTCCTGAACTACTTCTGGACATTGGGAGTCATCGCGGGCGTGCAGCGCGCAACAACCGCAGCCACGGTCTCCCAGTGGTATTTTCACCGTAATACCTCTCCAGCGCCTCCCGCTGCGACTGTTGTGCAAGCCTCGCTAAGCCACGCATCGTATACCATGGCTGGTACGATCTGTCTTTCGACTCTGATCTCCCTTGCGGTCCGTCTGCCCCTGATCGTCCTTCCCCGCCGCATTGGAGCCACATTCGCAATGTGTGCGTACTCTATCGTCCCTACCCCGATCGCCGCCTTGACGAATCCACTCACCCTTACATTCGCTTCCATTCATGGTGTTCCACTCAACCAGGCCGCTCGCGGTCTGTCACAGTTGAACTTCATCTCGGCCGCTTCGCCAACGACCACCCTCGGCCCTAGCTCTTTCAAGAATCACGGTCGCCCTTCAATCCAATCATATCGACTGGCCAAGCTACTTCTCCACGCTATCCGCTGGGTCATCACCATCACTCTAGGTTTCGGCGGCTGGGTCTCTACCGCGCGTATGCTGCAGCTCGGCGATATCGTGACGTACAAAGGCAGTTTGTATGCTTATGTCGTCGGTATCATCAGCGCGGCTATTGGCTGGGGCGCCTTAGGCGCTATGGAAGGCGTTCTAGGTGGCATTCTGGACGCAGTTTTGGTGTGCTGGGGAAGCGAGGTGGGCAGTGATGGACAGGGCGAGGCGCGTTATTGCGTTGATGCAGGGCGATTGTTTGGAGATGAGATCAATGGGCGAGGTAGGGGCCGATTTGAGGTGTAGTCGAAAGGTGATAGTGCATTCTCGTGTTTATTTGTATCGGGAAACGGCGTTCATAGCGCGTTGGAAGTATCGGAACTGGGGGGATCAAATTGGCGTTGGGTATACCGGTGGACTGCAGTAGTCCTGCTCCATCTGCATGTTATTAGAACGCATGAATTGACATCGCTTTATTTTCAGTCGGATCGTTGCTCAGAGTCCTATTTACTGGCATCTGGAGAGAAATCTCAAGTTCGCAAAGACCATCGACCGCATGAGACGCATTCACAAGCTCAAAAAAAGCAATCTCATGCTTGTAGTCCTTGAGGGCTGATTGGTGCAACTCCAGTGGCTTCTCAGCTTCTCAGATGATTACGCATCTGGCCGGTTCTTTCAGATCTTTGCTCTTCCAACATCGGGTTCTCTGGATGTACCAAGTGCATGGTCGGGCCTGCCAGAATAGCATACAGAGCAAGGGCCATTTGCAAGAATCAATCTCCTATAATCCTTCTACTAACGCAATTACAGGTTTCGACATCTGTACTTGAATGAATTTGATGCAAAAAATTCACTATCAGAACGGTGCCATTGTTGACAACCACTCTTTTATATCTTACTATTAAGATAGCTTTATGTTATATAAACGCTGGGTCCCCATCAGTCATTAGTAGCGCAGGAGCAAAAAAGAACCACCTGTCTCCTCTGATCCCAAGCAGTCGAAAACTCCAGACTCCAGACAACCAAGAGGCTAGCTCACTTTAGGTTAAAGGGCCTGCCTCCGGCCAGAAGTGAGACCTTTTTGGCCTTTCACCCTGACCTTTGCTAGGCTACTTTTTGTCTTTTGGTTTTATCACGGATCGAACCCACGACCTTGCCTCAGTCCTTCCTATTGGGACTTGCGAACGGTGGTGTTTAGGCTCATACCGCTAGGCTACCGTTTCAGATGCCCTAGATTGATGGAGAGAAGGGGAGTTGCTAGTATTGTATAGAGTGGAAATTGGAAGGCGGGAGAAGGCGGGAGGTGACGGTGAGAGTGATTCGAGCTCAGTGAATCTCACAATGTGCATTGTCCGGATTGTTCAAAGAGAATAGCGCATGTACAATAATATGGCGCTCTTTTGAACAATTGTGACAATGGAACGTCGAAGATAAAGACAATGGGATCGCACAATAGGCACAAAGCGTGAAGAGGTGAAAGCAAATAATTCGCGTAGGCGAGAAGTTTGTTATAAGCAACCCACTTCGATTGAGAAGAGGCAACACAGTGTCAGTATATCGAAATACGGAGCCGGGAATGGATTGGCCTTGCAACGAGAACGATCCGAACAGGAAGCTGCCAAAGCGTCAAGAAAACGACCCGGCTATACTGAATATGAACCAGGATCAGATTCTGGGATGTGTGTCGTGTCGCTTGAAAGCTTTCTTCACGGCTTACTGGAGTGACCGGCGAGGGGATTCTGATTCGAACTTATCCGCTCTGCAATACAGACACCCATCCATCTCACCGCTCCATGCGCTGGGGGAAAAATGGTTTTGCTTTTTGGCGCAATTGCCTCCGGAGTTCAAGAGAAGACCAGGACAGTCCAATGCTGACTGGATCGCCGAGAGGCAGGCTGCAGAGACGCCTGGAATGCGAGCGAGGCGTCTGGAAAGGGCAAAAGGCCAGCATTGTTCGGATGATTACTTGGGTTTCATTTTGAGTGGAGTGGCAAGCAGCATCGCTCCAGACAATCAAGCCCGTCTCGACCAGCTGACCGCACTCTTCACGATTCAAATCCATGAAGAAGTAGTCTGCGCGGACCCAGCTTGCGCCTTTCCTCGCGATAGGAGTGCACCTGCGAACTACCCAGATACCACCCTAGGTGGGTTTCTTCAGACTTTTGTGCACCAGGTTGCGAGTACAAAACTCCTCGATATCCTCAAGCACTCAAAGCTAGGATCTGAGTTGAATCCTAACCTTATCTGTGAGAACCTAGACTGCCAAAAGCCAGGAGCAGCAATCACGCGGCGAATCGAAGCCGCACCACAATACTTCCACATCCATCTGAGCTTATCTACTCTCGAACCAGTCAAGAGGGATCGAAAGCAAGGGGAGACTCCAACGGCTGAGGACCTGATGCTAGGCACTCTAACATCAAGAAAGAACAAAAAGAAAGTGGGGATTCCATCGACTCTCGACCTGACAGACCTTGCTTATGTGCCGATCAAAGACGCGTCAGCTTGGCCGATGGTATACAGATTGATTTCAGTCTTGTATCACATAGGCTCTCAGACCACCGGCGGGCATTGGGTTGCCGGAGTGTCAGGCCCGCCACCGCCCCAGAAGCGCAAGCGAGAGGGCCCCGTCGAAGATGCAGCCTACTACCTATGCAACGATTCGACAATCACTGAGCTTCCCAAAGTCAACAGAGATAGCCCGCTAGTACAGAACCCACAACCGCTGACTGGAGGCAACTCTGTCGTTCTCATGTACGAGAGAGTGAACCGCAGACCACGCAGACTGCCAGGCAACTTGATTACCTCTCTGGAACACGGTTACTACAATGTTGGGGGTGGAGCGCCCAAAGTGGAAGATGGTGACAGGGACAAAGCAGATCATGACAAGGAAGATGGCGATACGGGTGACAACGACAAGGCCGGTGGTGATAAGGGCGATGATAATAAGAAAGATCCTAGGGAAGGCAGTAATAACGAAGGTGACAGCAACTTTGAGCACGGAGTCAGAAGATCGAAGAGAAGAAAGGTAGTCAAGTCGTACAAAGGAATGTGCTGAAACTTCGTTGTCAGTAATCGTCAGAGTAAGACATGTAATGCAGGCATTAGAAATATGAGATACCCCGGCTTTGAATTACAAGTAATACGTACTTCGGCATCCTAGCTTGGTGGAAAGAATCAAATATCCCGTCATCTCCCTGGTCTTTATAGAACAATACGCTCAATCACTTACTACGTTTTACTGTCATTTGTTCGGGCAAAATTCTGAAATGCATAAATTGATTATGAAAACTTGTATTGACGCTCCTTTTATGAGTTCAGAGCAATTAGGAAACCCATGAGCACTGAAGATATCATGTGAGCAGCATCCTCTCCGACCTGTGACTTTGCCGCTTCTTCAGGTTTAGCGTTTTATGCTGTAATCATATAAACTTGAAGTTCCCGGGCACATACAGACATATGAAGTGAAGACTTATGAGAAGCGAAAAGTGTAGTCGTGAATCAAGCGGAGGCGGGCTTTTCCGACTTGAGCTGCGCCTTCAGATCCGCAACCGTGCGGAACGGAAGTGCCGGTCCTGAAGGGTTTACCAAACCAACACTACCTGCACGATCTCCGATAGGACGAAAAGGAAGTGTCGCTTCTGATGTGTTGACCGGAGTAACGCTGCCGGTACCGATAGGAATTGTGCGAAACTCGACGTCTTCGTCTTCCCGTCCTTCGATTTGAGCAACAGACTTGACAGCGTCAAAGATACCATGGACATCGCTGGGCTCCTCGTACAGCTTGAAGAATGGCAAATTGTAGCGCGCGTAGTCCTTTGCAGTCAGTGGGCCAGTGGGTGGCTTTTCACCAGTGACGGCCTGGTAGATAGCGGCGTTGAGAATTTGGACGTTGAACACGGTGGTGCAGGATGGTTGCCAGTGTGCATCAATCATGTCGAGCTCGATGTATTGCTTGATCTTTCCACCCGCGGCGAGGCTCATCTGTGGCTGTGGCTGTGGTCCTCCCCCACCGCGCATTCTCTGTGTCAGGTGCAATGTGGATCCTTCCTGAACATCATAGTCTCTCAGCGTTCTCCCAGGTTCAAGCATCTTCATAGCGTAAATGAATCGAGGATACAACTTCGGAAGACCAAAAGCAAGCGCGCAACGATATTGGATACTGTCCACCGTATCGCTTGGCTCAAAATCCAAAGTGATCGTCTCACCCGTAAAGTTCCGCACGAAAAGCTGATACGGCTTACCTACAGGGAAGCTTCTGAGGGGCTTTGCATATGGGGTCACTTCGAATTGAATGCCGCCGGTAGTATCCCTGCCGGTGATCTGTGACTCGACAGAATAGCCGCTACCAAACGGCATAGCAACGAACTGCCTGATTTCGCCCGGCGCGACGGCGACACCGTCGAGCCACTCCTGGGCAGGGAATACGATATAATCCTGGAGCGCCGCCACGATCTTCTCATCGCTCTCACTTTTGTTCTTGTCCAGCAGCTTGGCCAATTTCGCCTGTCGTCTAGCACTAGTAGCTTCGTCCTCTTTAGCTGACTCACCAGAGACTGCATTGACGCCTCCGACATATATCTTTATCATGTATGTTTGTTTCTTTCGGGACCTGAAGTCAATCCACATAGCTTCACTTTCTATCATTCATTAGCGCCGCTAACCCTCATTATACATAAAGAAATTCACGATACATGGGTAGGAAGATGCCACCCTTTGTAGCCATTGCCGCACCCATCTTGTCCCCGTAGTCTCCGACCGACTTGAGCGGAAAGGGGCCAAGATCCGGCGGGAGGTTTGTAATGTGCTGGTTATCTGGGACACGTATAGTGCGGCGGAAGGAGATCCGCAGATCATCGTTGACGAGGATTTCTTTAGTCTTGAGCTCTACGCTCATTGGCACAGCCATGGTCGTGGTTGATCGCAGTTGCGGGTTCGGAAAATGGAGGAGCGAAGGTGCTAGAGTAGAGAGCAGGAGGAGACCTTGATATAGTAGGAGGGATGCGGGGTCCATCGCAAGTGGAAGAATCTAGGGAAAGCAAGCAGATGGTGAGACAATCACAAAGAAAAGGAAGTGAACAAACGAGACAAGCAGAACGAGGCATGGCCTATGAAGATCATGACCTTACTGCGCAGACTGATTCCACTCTATATTAAATTCTTGATCGTAAGAAACCCAATACTCCACGCTATGCACGATGATTACTCGCCGCACGATGATTGCTCGCTCATGTTGAGCGCACCATTAACTCCTGCGCTTGCTCAAATCAGACCCTTCCTTGCTTCTTTCACGAAGTGCAAACTCTTTTCGCAATCGCCACAGTAACCTTTCACCCATGCCTGTACAGTCTGATCGTTCTTCTTTGTGCCGTCCAACATTGTGCCGACCTTGGCGCACTTCTGAGTCTCGTCCAAAAGCCAGTGTTCGTATTCTGCTTCAACAACCTCCTGTTCGATGCGATTCACAACACGTAGAGCGACGAGAAGATCGTGACGCTGTGAGCCAAGATTACGTCGCGTACGCTCGAGGCGCCGGGTGCTAGACGGATCGTAGAAAGAATTCGGTAGTGAGGTGGATGGGTTATCAAGGAGGTGTGTGAATGTTTGGTGGCTAGGAAGGTCAGCATGATAGTACTACTACGATAATACAAGACTTCGACTCACCATCTGTTCTCTGAGATGCCAGCAGTGGGCAGAGCAAGCTCAATGCTAGTTTCGTTAGGGTTGGCAAACGCTTCGGCGATGTCGCGGAGATAAACAGAACGCGTCATGCTGGTCGATGGCCCAACCCCAAGGCGGGACATGTACCTCGCAGCATTGCGCTCATTCCACCATGCCCAGCTGTCTTTGGACGTGTAGAAGAAATTCGCACCACCACTGACGAGCAGCAGCACGACGAGCAGCTTGTGGGTAGAGACCACTTTACCCACACCAGCAATTATTGCAAGGACCCAACTCATGACGGTTGACAGAATGCTGATAATGACATTACCGATATACTGTGCAATGAAAGATCCTGTAGTGGTTGGCTGCAGTTTGAACTTGCGCGGTCGATTTGGTGGTGGAATGTCCTCCGCGTTCATCTGAATGGCCTGGGTCTGCACACCGACTTGGCCAAAGATGTTGGTGACCTTGCCGGTACTCTTGTTATGTCCCAGACGCGCGACTTGGTCGTTGACCACGTCGACAAGATCCTGCGCCTCAAGCTCCAGGTCTTGAAGACCCTGACGTTCTATGAGTTTCTTCGCAATTCGCGGATTGCGCTTCCAGTCGATCTTTGTATGCACGGCAAGCTTACACCTCGCCTTAGAGACGTGCGTGATGACAATTTTGCTGAGGAGCACGAAGCGCTCGTGGCCTGGGAGGTACCATGGTGTTTTCCTATCCGACACCACGTAGCAGAGATGATCGTTCATCACCTCGATGACCTGGTAGTCATTGATGACAATATTAGTGCCATTCTTGCTCGCGGTTTCGTACTCGAAGTCACGACGCTGACGAGTCTTCTCGTGTACTGTCCAAGGCCCCTGTACAACACGCTTTGCTAGCCGTTCCCTGTATAGCAGCTGGAAGACTGCGCTCTTGTCGCCGAAGAGGATGTGGAAAAGGCCTTTTGCGCTGATATCGTACTCCTTTTCCACCGCGACTTGGGTCATGCCTGCGGGTGCGAAGATGACTGGCTGGGACGGCAACTTGAACTTTGTAGTGCTTTTTCGCTCCACACCGGATGGACCAAATAAATTTCCATCAATGCGAAGGCTGGCCTTGATGTTTTTGCCTCCATACCCGGGATCCATAGGTGTGTCAGGTGAGATTTCTTCCCAGCCCTCCTCTCCTGCTGAGTGGATGTTGTCGTCGGCTTCCATCTTGATAAGTGTTTTGATGATGTCCTCCAATCCATGATCGCCGGTCGAAGCGTTACGCACTAAGAAGTTGAGGCGTCGCTGGAGAAGCTTCAGGGGCTCAAGGAAGGTCTTGATGGTGATTCTGGTAGCCCCATCCTCTCTTGCGCCAGTCTTGAAATGTAAGAACAGGAAATCGCAGTCCTTGCCCGGCGCTGCAGTGACTTCGTCTATCTGGCTCATAAAAATGCCTGTGACAAGTACAAGGCCGAGATGGTTGCTGTAAAAGTATATGTCGTTGGTTGTGATGTAGACGCGGCCTGGAAACTCCTGCTGTTCAGTCGGATTCCACACAGCACGGAACACCAACACTAACTTCTCACTTCGTGGTACAGTAGGAAACAGGATCCTGAATTGGGCGTCCTGCATCCTGAGTGCGGCAGGATAGTAATTAGGAAACTCTCCTTCCGACGTAGACGGCCGGCTCAAGGGCCCACCCAAGCTGATAGTCTTTCGATGGCCGGGCTGTCTGGAGGTTGGGCTTGCGACTGCATCATCTACTGCGGCAGTGGCAGGCTTTCCATCAGCGTCACCAGGCGCCGATTTGATGGGGCTTGGTGGGCCGGATATACTGCGATCACGGGTCGCTGGTTCGTCAGGTTTGCCAATTTTGTTCACATAGCCCCAATTGACAGACCCCCAAAGATTGGCCATGAGACCACCAGGCATGTTACCGGACTTCCCAACGCCAAGCCCTCGCTCGCCGCTGACCGCTACAGCAGCCTTACTCAGGTTAGTCGGAGCAGGCGGACTCGCAAGAGTGTTGGGCGAGAGGCTTGTGTAAGGGAGTGTTTGACCCATGACAAGACGCGTGTCAGGAAGGCCTGCCGCAGGAGCAGTGATTTGGCCAACCTGTACAATGTTATGGCTAGCGGAAGCGAGACTGGCAGAGATGAGGCTAGCGATGCCACCTGTCGCTGACGAGGGGTTGCTGCCGCTGAGTTGTGGCCCAGCTGTTGATTTGCGAGACAAGTCGAGTTTCTCCATAATCCTGGCAGCGTGATCTCTACGACCTACCTCGCCATCTCCAAGGCCAGTGGCGCGCCGAGAGACATCGATACTGGCACCCCGAGAGGCTTCGCTGCCGCCAGGTATCCCCAGGGACGTTTCCGCTCGGTCAATAGCAGCGATGTCATCACTCGGATGAGCAGCATGACCCTCCGAAGTCTTTGCAGCAAATTCGGGGGCAACTGGCGGGCTGATGGAGAATGCGGCATCTGCAGTGCCCTGGCCTGGGATCTCTTTTGAAGTGTCTTCCAGAGCCTTGCGTTTGGCGACCTCGAACGCCGCGATCCACTCTGTTATGTCATTTTGGGTCTCGGCTTGCAGCAGGATGGTAGTATCCTTGGTCTTCACTTCGAAGCAAAACCTCCGTTCTTCTTGGAATGCTGGGCGGATACCGCAGAGTAGTACGCCGATTTTGTCGGACTCTTCGACGGCGCCCGAGCGAGTGCCTTGTGTCAGCCATCCAAAGATACCGTGCTTGACGAAGAACCACCTCCTAACCCAGTATGTCCTTGCGGGCTTGCCAGTGATGGTGCGTTGGAAAAGCCAACCCTGTTTCTCGGCCTTCTCATTTGTGGGATCTGCTTTGGAAGGTGATGGAAGATTGGCGGAGGGGCCTGGATTGCCCAGATAGGCTACTGTAGATGCTGCATATGAATCGAGGTCTCGCAACGGTCGCGCACTTTGCTCTGCAGCTTGCTCGATTTGCTGCCGGGCAAGATGTAACTCTCGCTTGAAGACGCGCTCGCCATTTTCCATCTCCTTGCTCCAACCCCGGACTCGCTCTATATCTGAGTTGCCTAGGGTGAACGACTTGGTGGGGGCGTCCTTCGCTGCCTTCATGTCGCGCCACTGCTCGTGTATCACCTTGACGAGGACCTTATCCAGTGTCAAGCGCACCTGTGGGGCAAGCACACAGAAGTTCATGCTTGCCTGCAAATATGCGCGGCGGGCCTCGTGCAGCTGGAAGGCATCTTCGCGGAGCGAGGAGGCCTCTTTAGACTTGAGCTGACTGGCATAGCGGGCGATGGCGCCGTCGAAAGCCCGCTGCGTAAGGTCGAGGTTTTTGCGTGCCTCCTTTAAGACGCGGAGATCGTTATTCAGAAATGCTCGTATAGGCTCACAGACGCTGGTTTCTGCCTTCTTTAGGCTGCGGCAGGTGCTGTTCCAGTACTCGCGTGCCCCCTCGCCAAAGCGCTTCAGGGCGAGAACGGTGTAGTCGTGGTCGAGGATAGCTTCGGACAGCTGCAGCGGCGGATGCGAAGCCTGAACGTATGTGTCTACGATCCCCTGGAGGGTGCTCAGCTCCGAAGCGAGCCTCGATGTTGCGCGGACGTAACCGTCAAGCCATCGCTCGATAAGCTCGATCTGGTCGCCGAAATGGACAGCGGTCGCACGAAAGGTGGGGGAGTCGAGGGCAGCTTCCTTGATCACGACTGGGCTGTAGTCTCATATGAGCATGTCTGTCAGTCACAGGGCGGGTAGGGTGTGCTCGTACATCAGCGCCAACGGCTTCGAGACGGGCTCGAGAGTGGGCTGTTGGGCCTCCTCCTCAGCCATATTGCAGGCTTGTTGCGGAGTCGGTGGTGTGGAAGAGAAAGTGCTGCAAAGGATCAAAACAATCGAACAGTGAGGCTATAATACATGACAGCAGGGTCGAGGCAGCATGGAGAACCCCAGCAATGTCGCTGTCCGCGCTCGGGAGTGCTCCTGGTAGCCCGCGCGGAGACCGAACTGACTCGCACCGACGTCAACTGGCGGCAGGCAGGACCCTGGTTCCAAAATAATTCTCTTGGCGCGCCTTCCTCTGCGAATTTTTGAGCAAGGCGCAACCCACACCACACCACACTCAAGATGCCTCGCAAATCCTCGGCAAGCAAGCGCGAACTGCTTGGCGACGCAGTCGCTGCAGATGACCGACCCCAGAAGAAGGCGAAGCTGCTCGACCACACCGACGACGAGGACTCGGACGCGGACGTAGACACCGGCGCTGGCTTCAAGATCAACGAGGAATACGCGCGCCGCTTCGAGCACAACCAAAAGCGCGCTGAGCAGCACAGACGTGAGTAACACCGGCATGCCATTGTGTGCCTACGCTAATCCTGCTTAGTCGAAGAGAAGTACGGCAAAGGCAAGGCCTTCCAACGCGAGGATGAAGACTCCGAGGATTCAGAGGAGGGCGTCGAGGAGGATGACGACGCCGAGCTGCTCACCGAAGCCCTCGACGCCGACCTTATGGCCACTCTGAAGGCCCTGCGCTCCAAGGATCCCCGCATCTACGACAAAGACGTCAAATTCTACAACGAGGCCGAGGAGGATGGCGATGGCGAGAAGGATGCTAAGAAAAAGGATGCTTCGATGACACTGAGGCAATTCCACACCCAGAACTTGCTCGAGGGGAGAGTGCCTGGAGAGGACGAGGATGACGCGCCGCCCAGAACATACGCACAGGAGCAGGAGGAGATCAGGAAGAGCCTTGTCAATGCTGCGGCCGACGACGAGGACGACGACTTCCTAGTGGCCAAGCCTAAACCTGCCGAGTCGAAGAAAGACCGCAAGAAGATCACACAGGAAGATGTCCTCAAGGCTGACCAGGATCCTGATTTTTTCTTGTCTAACTACATGGAGTCCCGCGCATGGAAGCCTGCCGACAAGACACACTACAAGCCCCTCGAATCCGACGACGACGAAGAGGACGCCGCGATCGACGAGTACGAACACGCCTACAACACATACTTCGAAGACACCACCGGCGCCAATGAGAAACTCACCACCTACGCACGTGACGCCGTTGCGGCTACGACCGTGCGTCGCGACGAGGGCAACAGCAGGAAGAAGGCACGAGAGGCTGCCAGGGCAAAGCGAGAGGCGGAGAGGAAAGAGCGCGAAGAGGATCTTGCTCGTCTTCGCAAGCTCAAGGTCGACGAGATGGAAGCCAAGGTCCAGCAGATCCGTAAAATTGGAGGTCTCTCCGGCCGCGACTTCAACATCGACGAATGGAAGGACGTTCTGGAGGGAGATTGGTCTGACGACAAGTGGGATCAAGAAATGGAGAAGCGCTTCGGCGAGTCATACTACAACGAGGCTGATGCCGGCATTGACAGCGATGCTGGGGAGGGCAAGAAGAGCAAGAAGCCCAAGAAGCCCAAGTTCGATGATGACATTGACATCAAGGACCTGATTCCCGATTTCAAGGAAGACTCTGAAGACGAGCGACCGACGTTGTCCTCCGACGAGGAAGACGAAGAGGATGCTATGGACGTTGACGAAGAGGCAGCGACCAAACGCAAATCTAGCAAGAAGCTCAAGCAGGAGAAGGCAGACGCCAAATCTGCCGCTCGTCGCGATCGTCGCCTTATCGAGAACCTCGTCAACGAGAACCTCCAATATGAAGCTGCCCTCGCCGCCAAGCCCACCAAGACACCCGCTCGTTTCCGCTATCGCGAAACATCACCGACCACTTTTGGTCTTACGGCGCGCGATATCCTGCTAGCCGACGATAAGCAGCTGAATGAGTTCGCGGGACTGAAGAAGTTCGCCTCCTTCCGCGATCCGGAGAAGAAGAAGAAGGACAAGAAGCACCTCAGCAAGAAGGCAAGGCTGAGGCAGTGGAGGCAAGAAACCTTTGGCGACGCAGAGGGGCCAAAGGGCGGGTTCGAAATGTTAATCGGTAACGAGGAGCCCGCAGCACCCGTCAAGCACAAGAAGAGGAAGGTGGAAGAGACAGAGGGCGGCATTATCGAGGGCGAGAAGAAGAAGAAGCGTAGGAGCCGGAAGAAGAAGAGCGCGGAGGATGAGATTTGAGGAGGCCATGTTGAACCACAGAAGATACCACGTTTGATAACACAAGCTTTACTCGTTTACTCCCACTAGTTTCTTCAATTGTATGCGTGATGTGTGAGAATCCTGGATGTCCCAATTGATTCTATGCAGGCTAGTTCCAGTGCAGTTATATAATCAGAGATTTTGACTCCCTCATGTCAGACTCACAGTGCGAAGCTTGGTCGCGGAAGCTCAGTCTGTACTTTATACAGTACCTTGTCGCCTCTGACGAGACACTCGACAAGGCGCAGGAAACACCTTGTGAACGGAGGGCTTCAGGTCTAATCGGCACAATTCAAGTGGATGAAAAGTACTCTAAGGTGATTACGCGTTTCATTGATATCACCAACTACTTGCTCTCTAATCATTGAATCCTTGAAAATTGCCAAAACATTCGTTCCGGCTGGCGAGGTGTTGTATCAGACGGAGATACAGCGACATGCTGCCTCACATGAATCGCCCGACCTAAAACACGCAATGCAGAAACAAACCCCATTCAATACAGCGTATTCTACATAAGCAAGAGATTGTCAAAGAAAGGAACACTATCTATCTCCTTGTGTCTCCTGATTCCACATTGTTTCCAGAAGTACCCAGTACCTAGGGAAGGGCCATACTCCTCATAATCCAGAATTTGAATTCCATAGTTCGACCGCCGCACACAAACATCCAAAAGGTACTTTTAATCTTTTATACGGGCCTACGAAAGCCTTACGCTCATGGGAACGCCACAGATACATCTTCATGGGATTTTTACATATATGTTTTGATGAGCTTGGGGTTCAAGCATGTGTGGCGAGACACGTGATGATTCCAGACACATGTGTCCGAATGCCGTCCCTTTGGAGTCATCAGAGATAAGATTTTTGGCTGTTTGAGACAGTAATTGGTGGCTAAAGGTAGATGGATGGTTTTCACTCGCTGTTCGAAAACAGCGAAGTCTCAGAAATATTCTTGAAGAAGGCAGAATCGACTGACATAAGATGTTTTAGGTGCTTATTTTTATTTTTGAGACAGAAGCAACAGCTCTCGATCATCAGTTGATCGTAGAACTGGTTTTCGAGTCAGATGTTGAGCTTTTCGACGTAGAACATCGACGCTAGAGTTTGAGTTTGAATCCTTTTTGAGCAGACGTCCAATTTGACCAGAATAGATGGGTTTAGATTGAGCCAGAGATGGGTGGTCAGAGATAGCCAAGTTTTTCTGTGCGATTTCTACATCGATATTCTCATCGTCGATTTGAATACAGCAGAGCAGAGCTCGACCACATGAGTACTTGCGGTATGATTTTGAATATTGCAACAAAGCCATCAGATTGCATCGTTTTACTTTTGAACCAGAGACATAGATCCCAAATTTGAAGTAATGAGAGGGAGATCCAGCGCGGTGGATACATGTAATCAAGCAGCGCCCAAGACCCAAACATGGAATGAATTACTACGGGTTTTGGACCAGAGGCTGGACATTTATACAAATTTGAACATAGGATTGAATTTGAACATAGAACTTTGAAGCCAGCAAAGCCACTCAAACATACAACTGCAATGAGGCAATTTTTTGGAAGGCGCAAATACATAGAAATATGGACCCAGACCAAATACATTTGGATTGCAGAAAGAGACGGACACATGATCGATGCAGAATGTTGTTTTGAATAGGCAGCGAAACATATTTGGACAGAGAGTTTTAGTAAAGAGAGGATTCCAGATATTTCCGTCGACAGAAACATACTTGCCAATCTACAAGCTTTTGAAGAAATGAGAAACCAGCCATAACCTGCACCTCATAGATCTTCAGAGGTGTAGGTAGAGCAGACACGGGATTTTGTTATGTGAATTTGAAACGCCGAGTCCTTATTTTGCTCAAAAAGACAGTTTAATTAGGATTCCAGAGAACAGAAGTCATGATTCGATGTCAAATCCTGGAAAAGAGACAGATCATATATAGGGTGCATGAGTAATTTGGAACTCAAAAGCAGACATAACGCAGACTTTCGAATCAGGGAAGTAGAGAGATCAGACGAAGACTTGTTTGGGGAGGGAGCTTAGAGGCCATGGGCGGTTTATATACCTGAGCAAGTACGCAAACAGCACGTGCACTCCAGTCCCGTGACATCAGACAACAGCCCTGGAGCGACCTCGGGAATCACAACCACACCTGCACATTTCAACTCCTCCGTGAAGACACCAGCTCTATGCATTACACCATCCCACCCTACTTGTTGCCTTACTGATTCAACCGCTTGTATATACAGATCAATAAGGCGCCTTTCCCAACCCCTCGCCCCCAATTCCGTCCAACTCATCCCCATCGTCGAGCCCCAAGTCACCCAACAACTCATCTACATTCACAGCCCCATTCAGCTTCTTGGCCTCGCTTCCTCTGTGCTGTCTAGTCCCACTACGTCCACGACTAACCCCACTCTTCACACTCTTGCTCCTCTGCACGACTGCAGCGGCAGGAGCACCGTTCGGGACCTGCACCGCCGGCACTGCGCCGGGGGCCGCCGTCTGACCATGGAAATCTGCGGGGATCGCAGGAACCGGCGGTATAACGTCGCCGCCGAGGGTGGTGAAGTACTGGCCGCCGCCGTTTGTGCCAGCGGACGAATCAGTCTGCGCAGTCAACGGGCGCGGTGTGAGTGTGGCTGCGGGGGTACCCGGGTCATCGCCGGCGAGCGATGATTGAGTAGCTGCACGCTCACGTGCGAGCGCATCATGTGTGGTTGTGAAGGAGGCGTCGCTGAGCGAGTGCGTGCTGACCATACTGTCTGTCTCCTCGTCTTCATCGTGCCGAGTTGGTGGGCGCATGCTGTAGCTTGTGCGTGGTGCGGAGCCAGATCCGCTGAGTGCGCGCTTGAGATCGTCGACGCGCACAGTGGAGCGGAGAGAGGAGCGGGATCGCGGCGGGTCACTGCCGTTAGCTCTGCTGTCGCTTCGACTGCGGTTTCTTTGCGGCGATGAAAGCCGGCCAACGAGGCCATATGCCATGCTCGGCGGGCGGGAATGTGCTCTTCGAGGACTCTGGCTGGGCGAGTTGCCGTTGCTGTCGAGGTCACCGTTGGGGATGCGGACGCCGAGGTAGTTATTACGGTAACCAGTGTATTGCGTTCCGTTCTTACTGCCGGAAATTGATGCGCTCGAGGAGCCTTTGGTGTTGGAAGCCAGGCATTGCTCGCGCGTCCACTCAGAAAGCAGATCCTCGCGAACCTTGAATGGGATTGTTGGCGCAGAGAGTATGTTGTTGGTCTCTACCATAGGCGGCTGGTGAATCTTTGGTACGCCAGAATAGGACGATGCAGACATCGAACGGCCTGGTGAACCTGGTGGAGAAGAGGGAGGCGAGTAGAGGGATGCGGCGTAACCCTCCGAGATTTTCTCAACGAGAGCGTTGCGGTTATCGAATGGAATCAACGACTCAGACTGTACAACTGAAGGGGGCAGTTGCGAGAGAGATGGGTGCGGAGTGTCGATACGGTCAATCGACATGGCTGGCACGCGAACACTCTTGAGCCAGAGCCCATGGCTATTGCGTCTAGTGATCTCGTTGTGTATTGTGCGGCCGATGGCGGATGTCTCGAAGTCGAAGGTCATACTCAAGGCCCACAGATAGCCGTGGACAAGACTACCTATCCGGACCTTGGCAGCAGGCTCCTCGACAGCTGCAATATCCTCTTGCAAGCGCATGATCATCGGAAGGCCGCTTCGTGCAGCATTGACGCCTATCCGCTCCACCAAAGTCGAGAGAAGGAGGTGCAGAAGCAGGAAGTCTGCCTCGGAGTCGACAAATTGCAGTGCGTTCTCATACACTGCGAGGTGCAGAAGCGGCAGGAAACTATTCCTCCCCGGCCTTGGTGACTTCTCGCGTTGTGATGCGTTCGATGCTGCACGTTTGGCTAGCCCACTTCTGTCGTTGTCGCTGTCTTTCCTGCGATAATTGTCCATGATCCTCAGATCCTGTCTGTTCTTCTCCAGCGTCAACCAGGTGACCAGAGCATCTACATATGCTTTTCTGACGATTCCACTAGGATCGCGCAGAAGCCACTGTGTGCCCTCCCATACATTCACACCAATTCTACTGCGCGGTACAGATGCCGAGGAGCCGTCGGGCCGGCGTGCGTTTGCGGTCTTGATGATGGCTTTCACTGCTTCGAGCGCAGTAATGCGGGCAGTCTCGAAAGAAAAGAAACGATCGACGTGTGCTTTTTCCTGCAGGCTGCCAGAGGTAACAACCGCCTCGATTGCTTCTTCCGGGTTCTCTATCGCTTCTGCGGTCGTGGTTGATGTGGCTGAAGGCTTGAGTCGAGCCAAAATGGCTTCAACCATGTCAGATATTTGGTCAGTATAGTAGACGTGCGTAGCCAGATCAGCCATGCACTTGCGTACAGTATCGAGCAAATGCATCCTCGACTGCGATGGCTTTTGGGTAACTTCCATGATTACACCATCGTGGTTGGACTGGAGCTGTCCATTCGCGTCCTTCTCTGACAGCACCGAAGTTGTTTGCTGATGGTGTGGCAGTATGCTCGATCCAGGTCCACCAAGCTGGAGCAGCAAAAGGGTGTGCGAGATCAGTCCAATGAGCACGTCCATCACACTCAGTCCAATGAAATTGATAGTCGAGCTCAGGAGGTAGTTGATTATGCGCGCCAGCATCAACTGTCGCTCGACGTCCTCTTCCACGATAGGGCTGCGTACGAGGGCCTCGACGACTGCGACCAAAATTGCGTATCGATCCTGGACAGGCGCCCACGCGCAGATGATGGCCATGAGTTTTGTCGCCCAGCTCTCGTTGCCTCCCTTCTCGCCCTTGGCGTTTGCACTGATGAATTTGAGCACCGCTGAGGTCGCGAGACGCAGCTGACCGCGATTGACGCCTTCGAAGATTTTCCTCAGAGCTTGCAGTGCCAACACGCCAACCTTCTCCTCGGCCAACTTGTCCGCATCTTCTGTCGTGCCCTCCGCAGCAGCCGGGTCTGCAGTCTCTTCGTCGTCGTTCGTGCTCGTTCGTGCAGCCGCCGAGATGCTCTTTCGCCGATTGAGCGCGAGCTCTTTGTCATGAGCTTCGGTGTCCTTCTCGCGCATCTCCAAGCGCGCCAGATAGGCGCCGCTCTCGGCGTAGATGTTGCCCAAGATGACGGGGATGATGACCTTTAATTGTCTCCCAGTCTCGCTACCCAGGCTCTCACTCTGCGCGACAGCCTTCAACGCGTGCAGTCCCACGGTTCTAAACCTCAACTTCACCGGCCAACTCTGCACGCCCTTCTCCTGCTTGCTCTCCTTGCTTGCGAACTCGGCATACAATTGCACAATCTCTTCGTACATGCGCACATACTCTGCGTCCGCAGCCAGGCTGGCCGGCTCCTGGTGTTTGCACAGGGCCTCGAAAGCAGGCAGCGTCTCCTCAATCATGGCAACGTCGCCGCTCTTGAGGATCGTCTTAAGGATGCTCAGCACTGCACGCTGGTACAATGGCAGGTCGCGTGGGCACTTCTCGATCAGGCTGGTCACAATCTGCAGGGTGACCTGCACATTCCCCGTGCGCGCCTTCCACACATCGCTCGTAGCGCGCTTGTCCAGGAAGTCGGTCACCTTGGTGAGCTTACTGCGCCGTGTCGAGGCATAGTACAGGAGGTAGGACAGCTCGGACGAATTGGCGCGCACGTCCGTCTGCGTCTTATTGTATTTGGGGTAGCATTTTAAGACGAGGATCTGGTGCTTTGGGCGGCACGCTTGCCGCGCTGCATTCATTGAGTCGGTGGGCGAGAGGCTGCGTGTGCGTGTGCGTGGGGGTGGCCAAGGAGGGAGCGCGGGTGAGAAGGGGCGCGGCGGGCGAGCGAACGGAGGGTGCGCGGAGGGAGGCTGCAGACCGCAGGCGACCGTGGTAGCAATGCGTGGGCGAGAATTCTAGGAGTCGCAGAGGGACTGCAGACAGGCGGCCGTGGGCGCGCGCGGCTTTGGAGGTGTTGTGTAAGATACGTCGTCTATGCGATGTGGAAACGAGATGTATGTCAGACGCGGCGGACCAGCGTCTGCCGGGAATGGTAAAGATTGGTGCCCGAGACCATGACGAACTGAACCTTAAGCCACAGCCAGACGAGCCCGCACAGAAGCAGCTTGGTTTCCGACCAGCTGTGCGGGGCTATGCGGATCAATTCAATTGTCGCTTGCTTCATGCAATCCTATGTCTAGTAAATATCTACTAATGTACAACCCTCTGAGACTGGCCAACGCTCCGAGGTCTGGAGTCCCCACTTTCACATGTCCGGCTTTACTTTTTGTTGTTTCCCATACCTCTGCCACATATGCCCTCCAGCCTATCCGCCCGGCGCATGCCGGACAATTCTTCACTACATCTTGGACTTCTTGTCATCGACAGCTTCTTGGACTTCGCCTGTCGCCGAATCATTCGGCTCTTTGACTCCACCCAAGTTCTTTCGACTATTTTCAAGTTCATCCAGCTTTTTTTGGTCTTTTCTGGATGCCTTCAGCAGTCTCTTGAATGCCTTATTTAAATCCGTAGTCTTTATGCCCTTTGCCCCGCGCTCTACTTTATCCATCTGTGCTCGCTTCTCTGCAGCGACTTGCTTTTGAGAAGCTCCCTCGAGCATTCTCAGATTCCTCTCCTTCTTAGCCAAGTAGTTCTGTGCCATGTGGTTGGTACCCAACGATTTCCTGACCGCATCCTTCACTCTCTCCAGCCTGACGGTAAGGTCCATCTTCGGACCTTGTTTCGCCTGCTTGGCTAGAACGAATTGGACAGACAAACCGTCAGTGAATGGCTTGATCGTGTAATCAGTGCCTTGTGGCATGCTCTTGAGTATGAAATCAGGCCTCAAATGCGGAAAATGCGCGAGCATCCAAGGAATTAGATCCGAGGGTGGCACGCCTTTGTACTTCTTGATCATGGCTGGCAGGACAAATCGTATACGGAATTCGACGGGAGAGCCATGTTCAATGAACTGGTACGAGCGATCGAGCACTAGAGCCTGGTATGGCACCGGGCTTGAGAGCAGAAGAATGGTGTTTTTCAATGCTCCGTGCTGTTTGAGAAGTTTCTGGGAGGCTCTGATGTTGGATGGAATAGTCCCCGCTTCGACGATAGCATAGTTATTATAAGTTGACGGTATGTCCTGAGCTTGCAGCATGTCGAACGACCCAGCGAGCTTCTTAGATATCTCATCCACCCGATAGAGCATTTTGCCAGGTCCCACATGATTATCGTAGACCTCTTGCAACGACAGACCCTCCGCGACAATGGTTGTCTTTGCACCTTGGGGGCCTCTCTGCACAATATTCACTTTATGATCAGATTCACTGAGCGGCGCTTCATCATAACGCTCGAAGTCGAGAGTCTTGTGCATTCCAAGCACTGTCTTTGCCCTAGCCGTCTTGTAGAGATGTAACGAGCGACGGTGCGCAAGACATGTTGTTGCCGGCGGAATGGTCGCGCATCGTGGGCGAACGAAATCGCACAGGGTTTGTAAGCGTATGTTTATGGGTTGCGAAAGCAGCGAGCGGAATTGGACGGTCGGCAGACGTGTGGTAGGAGGCATGGCGTGGTGAAGCAATCAGCAACATCTAAACTGCACAGGTGAGCTACCCTGGCCTGCAGATGCATGACTCGCTAGCGTCCTTCAGCCTTACACAAAGCCACACAGGAAATCATCCCCGCTGCAACCTCAACTTCAAAGAGAAGGGATAGTCTTATTTACATCTCAAAGATACACCTGCCTCACATATATTACGTATTGGGCAAAGCCTATGTTTAGCAATCAATCGGGTCGCTGCTTTGGGTACATCAAAAGCTCACCAACAAATAGTTGATCCAATAACTTATGCGATAGGGTTTGAAAGGATCGTGCCATGCCTTCCCATCTCATTCTAGTACGTGTAGCACAGAGTCCCTCCTTCAGTATTCAAGAGATCCTTAAGCGTCACATCACCCGCGAGCGCACCGATATTCACCCTGAAGTCCAGTGTAACGTTCTTGCCGCTGTAATCAAATGGCTCAATAGGCCCACCGACTTGATTGAGACGTGTTTCTAGATCCTTTTGCTGCCATTTCCAGAAGATGCGATCTAGATTCCCATGATGGAGGTAAAAAAGAGGGTCTGCCAAAGGTTAGCATAGGAGGCCACGAGCTCTATAGGCGTAGAATAGGTCCAGCTCCAGGGCGGATGACTAACCACCAGGGCTCTCAGCCGCGTTTCCCATTGTGCCCAGGATCCCACCGATGCCAAAATGACCGCTTGCATGGATATTCGAGGGAGCAAAGCTCCGCGTTTTCTCGATCATTCTTGCAACACTGGTGTAATCTGGCTGCGCCAGCACTTCCTCTACTAAACTACTATCGGCCATTCGATTGATGATCCAAGGTACGAAGTCTCGTGTCAGACAATGTGGCGTCGGTACGTTGAGCTTGAAATTGGGAGGAGCAAAGGGTCCGTTGATCACACAACCGCCTCCGGTACTACCTGTGATGTTCAGGCGATTTTGCTCGGGCGTAGCTACCACTCGATGACCATTGCCACCGAAACCAGTGTCAGGTTGGAATATCTCAGAGTCAAAGGCTCGGGTCGACGCCTCATTCTGCGGCTCAGCGTCCAGAGACCAGTCCCAATATCTATCAACCGATTAGCTAATACATTGAGGCGTCAAGATGATTGTCCTAATTAGCTTACGGCTGGCCACCATTGTATCCGCATTCTTCTCGAAGCGCTTTCTCATAGGTCGCAAGGAAATATCTGTGCCAAAGTATGAAGTGGCCCTGCGAGAATAAGTCTGATAATTACAATGGAGTGAGTGAAGCTCACGTACAACCCAATGGATCTGTGGCTTCTGTTCCATATGCACGGCCTGATGGTCATCAAAGCGATTTACTGTACCATTGATACCTGATTTGGCTTTAGTCCGCGACAGGCACAAAACGGCATCGATGTAGGATTTCTTCTGTGGTATGGATAATTGCCTCCTTCAGTTGGGAATCAGTGAGATGCATAGATATGGGCACTCTTCGTTCAACTTACCATTCCACTCTCTTGGGTGGGCTTTTGCATGAGATGTCAGAACTTTCCTGAGGCAAAGCGGCGGCAATAACCAGCTTCGTCAGTGACAAGCCCAAAATCAAGGGTGTGAGAAGATGCATCTCGTTTGAGAGGAGCTTCGAGAGGCCCCAATCAAACAAGTGGTGGTGATTCCGCGCCCTCAGTAACTCTGACGAAGGACTATGAGCTGAATTTGCTGCGCGCTCAGTATAATCCCTGAGTTAGATGCAAGGCTATCAAGTCGATGGAAAGATTCGCAAAATAAACGCTACGATCTGACCGCCTAATTTTCTGGAACAAGGATCCCGTAGTGCATGCCTAATCAATCTCACTGCAGTAGATCCTGTCTGACCGCAGACCTCGCATTTTACACATCAAGTTACACAAGTACGTGATTATCGGTGTACACATCAAGCAATATCTCATAGAACCACATTTCAAGGCCTGTTATCCCTGCTGATCTTGGACAGTGTTTCGCTGGTCCGGGATCTTGGTCTTGATCTCCAGGATATTACCCATGCTTGTACAGAAATTTACGTGCAATACAACCGGTGCTTACTTTGCAGTTGCTCCTGCTCGATCAGTCTTAGCCAATCACAAAGTTTCACAGGATCTCAACCGCAGCCCCTGCGCCTGGCTGCTCAACAATCTCTCCATAATTCTGTAAAGAGCGATTGAGGCGCGTGCACTGCTCCACCGGATCTGCCACGTCAGACCAGTCGAGAAGCAAACTAAGGGACCCTAACAGGCGAACCACAAAGACGCAATACTCGGAAAATCAGTGACGCATGCGCATCTTTGGCTGACAGAAATAGTTGCTTTACTTAACGATCTGAGAGTCGACGCGAGACTAAGTTGAGCTCATCCTGTGAAATCAACACAAGTGTGCCAGAAGAGTTGCCTTATCACATACTACAACTCCGAGTTTTCTTCCTCCATCAAGTTCCTATCGTGCACTCTCGTCAGATTAACACGAAACGCGCTGAGCTCGAGCGTTTCGAACGCGCCCTTCTTCCCTTGCTCCCAGAACACGAAATTGTTCATTGGCACTGCAGCATACAGCGGACCTTCAATGTCGGTTATACAAAAGTCATCCCAAATCTCACGTTCCCCACTGATGCGGTCTTCGACAGGCTGCACACGCCATTCTTCGCCCTTTTGATCCTGCGCGTTCCTGTACAGGAGAGTCGGGATGATCTGCGCGAAGCCCTGCTGCGGAATCCAGCTTTTCAGGGGAGCGGAGTTCAGGATGTCAGAGGAATTTGAGACGAATTCTGTCAAGACTAGACCTCGATGATCCGCGACGATTTTGACTGACGAGTTCAGCTTGGGATCATCACTAACGTACGTTCCCGCATAACGGTCTTGCAGCTGGCGCACAGCCACCTTCTCTGCGGCACGCACAAAGCTGGTAACAATATTCTGCAACCTCTGAAGTAGCTCGCTGTTTCCGGCGACCAAGATTGTGAAGCCGAGATCGTACTCAGGTGCTACAATGATGATTGACGAGTAGCCGGGTAGTCCGCCACCTTTGGTGATGAAACGCACGGTACGCCTCGACTCAGATAGTACACGGTCAGTGTGATAAATTTCCCAAGGCATGCCGTAGAACGAATTGACTCCACGAGCGGGAGAAGCAGGATTGAACCAGTTCAGGGCATGCGTGAGGCCGTTGTATTTGCCTAGGATGTAGCGAAGGTATGTCGATAAGTCTTTCGATGAGCTGTATATGCCACCTGTGGGGCTTTGAATACCCTCATCGACACCCCAGTAATTTTCTCCGGATGGAATGACACCAGCTGAGTCAGGCGGTAGAGACAGGGTGCTCTTGTTCATGCCCAAAGGTCCAAAGATTGCCTCTTGGATATAGCCTTTGTAGTCTCGGCCAGAGACCCGCTCGAGGACAATACCAAGAAGTTCGAATGCGACATTAGAGTAAGTTGACTGCTGATTTGGGGCAAAAATAGGGATTTGCGACTTGACTGCTTTGAGCAGATCTACGTTGTGATTGATTAGCGGGGTTCAACCCTTGGTAACACTTCTTGAAACCTCACCACGCTCGTCACAGGGCTTCTCGTATCCAGGTGAATACTCATCGCAGTCGATGAGACCAGATCGCGATACTGGAGGCAATCCCCAAGTCACGGGATCAGGTACACCATTCTGCCCGAAGTTGATCCAATCGCTTTGAGCAACTATCGAGAGTCAATGTCCGTACCTTCAAGCTTTTGACAGCCACTCCAGCCCTGAGGCCAAGGCTTCATGGGTATCGCACATTCGCGGGGTATACCACTGAGCTGACTCGCCAGACTGCGCAAAGTGATATCCTTCCATGGCAATGTGCCCTTCTGCTTCCCCTTGAGCTCACTGATGTATTTATCGATAGGGTCATCCAGACTGAGATTGCCCGCCTTCTCTTGATATAATAAACCGAGGACCGTAAAGGTCTTCGTTATACTTGCAATGCGGTATAGCGCATCGCCGTTGACCTTGGGTATATCAGGGCGCGATGCGTTCCGTTCAATTGCTGTGTGGTGTTTCGACCATAAAGTCTCCTTCGAGGATGTGATCTCTATGGAGAAAGACGAGGCGGAGAATTTAGGGGCAGATACAGCTGACAAAACACCTGCGCTGAGATCTGCGAATGCATTTTGGAGCAGCACATCATCGGCAGCATACTGCGGCAGAGGGTGAGCAATGGTAGGCTCATGGCATTTAGCATTGGCTGCTATAGCGAACAAGACAGGAAGAAAACGCTTCATCTCTGCTATATCGTGTAGGAGATCAAGTGTAGAGTGCAAGACAAAGGTGAGGAGGGGGCTTACTTATCGATAAGTAGCGGAAGCGCTGCGTGAGCAGGTGATATTTAGGCTACAACAAACAACCAGTCCCGCGTCTTGTAACCTTGTAAAATTGCTCACCCGATTGGACATAGTGGTTCGGAAACGGACCACACATGCATTGAGTTACATGACAAGACGCGCGCGTCTAAGAAAAGGTATGACGTCATTGATTTGGAAGTATACGGTAAGTCTCTTAATCACTTGCGAGACTTGTGCGTCGTGCAAATGTGCGCAGTATCTCCGAAGACCAAACAAGACGAACAGACTCGCCATTTAGAGATGCTTCTGCTGACAGACAGCTGCAACATCGCCAGAAGGCGGCAGTGGCAGCTTTAGTAAGATCGGCTGTGTCACAAACGGCAATATAAAAGCGCCCTTGAGATTTCATGATTTGAATTTTATGTAAAGATCGTGAAGTACGTAGAAGGTCTATTTGCATGTGTGAAAGTACGCTCGAGAGATCTCAAGTCTCTGCTGATAGCTTCCAGGTTGCAGCAACTGATAGGAAAATAGACAACCATGAACCGCAAAGTGACCAACTAAACCTCAGAATATCGAAAGAAAGCAGATCAATGCGCCGTTGGGAGACAAGGTTCAAAAAAAAATATACAACCGTGAATCGTATACAATAATATCCTTGAATGAGCTCGGATCATGCTTAATCGCTCCAGCTTCCAAGGTTGGTTGTGCTGATAGGACTGCCCACATTAATTGCATACTGGGTCGCAACGTTGCCTGCCGGCCAGTAGTTGCAAACAGTGTATTTATTCAAGTTTGATGGCTGGCCGCCAACTTTCATGTTGCTGCCGCAATCAACGGAATTGCAACCAACACTGGTGGTGCCCTTCCAAAGCACCTGGGTAAGGTGGCCGACGTTGTGGAAGACGTCATCGCTAAGGCTGGCCTCGCCAAAGTGTGGCAGCATAGCCTGAAATTCGCCCTTGTACCAGCTCTCAGTGATTCCGGCAGTGACGTTGAAAACAGAGCCAGAAGTGGTGAACAGGTTTTGACCCTGGCGGACACCGTCAGGAATGTAATGCGCGAAGTTGCAGGTTTGAGCAGTGATAGCGGCAGTGGCAGCAACAGAAGTATTCCACACCAATGGAGCGGCATTGTGATTGGCTCGAGCCGCGTTATGATGGAACAGAATCGCGTCGATGTAAGCAGCTCCATCGGCAGGTGTCAATGAGGCTTGTGCTGGACCTGGGGTATGTCCTGGATCGAGCGGAGCAGCGCCACTGGTCGGGGTTGGGATGACACTCGAAGCGATTTGACTCGTAGGGATTTGAGTAGGATTATCCACAGCGCCACCATTCGACGATCTGATGGAGGTGGGCGAGGCGGATGCGCTCGAGGTGGGCACAAGTACGGGAATGCTCGTAACGCCTCCCGCCGGTACTTCGGAAGAAGGGAGAGGGAGTCCCGGACTCGATGAGGCTCTTGTTGGAACAGCATTGGAAGGAATGACCCTCGATGATGAACTTCGAACGGGGACAGAGGGCCTTGGTGAAGGGGTGAATACCGGATTAGGGTTAGGTGCGACAGTAGGCAGTCCTTGACCTGGACGAGGAGGTGTCCATGCAGGGGGGAAAAAAGTAGGTCGCGGGGTCTGCGAAAATTTTGGTGGGCCTTTCCATGCTGGAACGGTGAAGGGGTTTCCAGGGACAGTCGTCGTAACTGTGACCGTGTCGATGACCGTGACCTGGCGCTTCTCCAACTGACCCTGGGGTAGAGCAAGAGCACCAGCTGCAATTGCAGAAGTGATAAGAGCGGAAGAACGCATTGTGTTTGTTACTGGAAGAAAGCTGATGGTGAATGCGCCTTGTTGTTCTGTCTCTACTTCTTGCGGATTCTGATCGATATAAATACTGTTAAGGGTCAATTACAATCTGTTGAGATCTACCGGAAGCGCTTGGCCCGGATAGAAGTGACCATCTCATCGCAGCCTTGCCACTACCGATGGCGTAGGAGGAAAGCTAGCTTACTGACTGCTTCGACGAAAGCGGCGATCGTCGAGTTCGGTCAAGCGCAACTTCGGCGACTGACGACAAAGGGGTATGTAGAATCGAAAGCTGTATCTCAATTCGTACGAATTCAATCAGTATTGACTGCTCAAATGAGTGTAATCGTCGTCGTCAAGACTGTGGAAGGAAACTGCGTGTTGTCGACTTTGGAAGCCGAAGGAACGCCGGTTGTCCAGGTGTTTGGTGAAGAATGAAGCTAAACCCCGCGGAACTCTCCATACATTTGCGTTTGGTTACTTATTATATGCACGTGACAACTGGATAATCTAATTGTAAAGTAAGGTGCTGCTGCTATTGCAGCTGGAAATTGCCGCCTCGCATACCTCCCTCTAAACTCAGACGCACCATTTTCTCTCTAGAGTACACGGCGCAAGGTACGTAGTATGCCTTGTCAGTGGCGGAAAAGGTCGAGAAATGACGACACAAAGTAGTTGGGTCGGATTCCGTTTGCGGTTTTTGACAGCATCGCGTGGTGTGCCTGGGTTCCCATACCGTGGCACCGCACTCAAGATCTTCATTTGAGCATCATCTGCGGCGCGGCATCGCCGTCGCGACATCATACTGAGTGGATCTGACAGCTCTCGGCATTAAGGAGAAGCTTACGCATACCCCCAGAGAAAGAGAAAAGAGGGTCAGAATGAAGGGTTCGTACTACGCCCGAGAAGAACAAAGGCTTGGAGCTCACGCGTCAGTCGCCTGCGAAGACAAGGGTAACAAGGTGAGAGCTCTAGACTCAGCACCTTCAGTCTTGACTTCAACGTAGGCGGTGCAATACCTTGCCAGTGTGTTAGCAAAAAAGATATGTCGAAGGCGCGCAGTAAAGCAGCTCCCGCCGTTTACAAACCGTCACGCTTCAAGCATGCCGCTAACGGCTTTCAGTCAACTAGAACCTATTTAATTTGAGCTTTGTACCATGCAACGAAGGAAAGATTCGGTCGACACTGTAAAATGAACGATGTGTTGCTTACAGTGACGAAGAATTGTCCGCGAAACTGAGTGCTGCGTAAGATCCCTTTGCAACATCATCCTTACATGAACTCACTGTATGAGTACTCTTGCGCAAATCAAAGATCGTGATGCGCTTACATCTCAAGTTGATTGTTCGCTCGTCAATCTTTCCTCTTGAGAGCAACATCCAGATCTCTGCTCGATTGGTACAAGCAATAGACTGACAAGCCTAGCTCCAATTCTTCGACACATCTGTACCAGAGAAATGAAGATCTTTAGCATCGATCATTCACTTCTTTTCCATGCGTCGGGAGCTAATAAGCATTAGGAAACCAACCTTACTGCACTTGGCCTGTCATGTCTTGAAAAGGAATGGCTTGGTCTAGAATCAGTACCGCTGCAGACTGCCAAAATTTGTATATGCCGTATGGTTGTCGTCGGTTCATTTGCCGTGGTATAGGTTCGATCTATTAAATCGTAAGTGCAGAGAGTTACCGACTGTCGCGCGAATCGCTTTGCGGCAACGTGGCGTCGTCGTATACTGTAGCCTCATTCCGCAAACGAACATTCTTCGGTAGTGTGACATAGCGCCGTTCCAGTAGGTAACACAACGCCGGCGGAGTTTATGCCGACGATACAATTGCGCCGTCCAACATTGGTTCTGGTATTCTGCGCTAGATTACTACGGTATATCTGCGTCTGTGACCGGTCATCAGCGGGTTGCTCTTACTGGACGTTTGCAACAGAACTCAGTGAAAACACAGTCTTCTGCGAAGCCCGGCGCCGAGTTTGGCTGGTGATTTCTGGAAGAGTCAAACACAAGTAACTCCTAGGACCTGAATACACCATGAATCTCCCACAGAAAGTCAAAGGAGATGGGATCCGGGTGCTGTCAAGGTGATCTGACGGCGGACAACACAGATGGGTAAGAATTTAATGGACCTCTTCTGTGGACTACACAGGTTAGGCGATCTCAGACAACAGCACGCAGGAGTACTTCCTATGGAGAAGAAAAGGCGGGGTGGCGACTCGCCTTGCGGCAGCGGACCCTGCGCGGGCAGCGGCACGCGCCCCACTTCAAAGATGTCATCTGTTGAATTAGGCAGACATCCATCGCGTTTCTGTTTCATACTTCATCGTACTTGGCGACTATTTGCATACTGTAAGAACTACGATGGCTGTCTTTTCTCTTCTGCCGACTGAGCTGGTCGAATTTGTTGCATCCTATCTGGCACAGGAAGACCTGTATAAGCTTTCTCGGACCAACAGAAGCCTCAGTACTTTGGTCATGCCTTATTTGTATCGACATGTGGACTTAATGATACAACCTGGAGGCAGTATACCACGTATCGACCGGTTCTGTCTAAACATATTGAGCGATGCCCGACTAGCCACGCGAGTCGAGACTCTGCGCCTTGGCCCATCATCTGCGGACGGGGCCAAAGAAGGCCAGCGCTGGCTTCCTCGAGACAAGCATCTTGATGATGAGTTCATGTGTGATAAGGTCGTAGAAGCTATCAAAGAAGAACCGCTGATCAGCGAGTGGGACTACCTAAGGAACGCCATTGTGGAGAGGGAATATTCTGCATATGCAGCTCTCATATTACTGACACTACCGGCGTTACGGCAACTTTATATTGCAGACTTCACGTATGCAACAATGGATCGCGTCCATACGATACTGCAGAATCTTGCCGGTGAGAGACCGAGCGACTCCCGCCATGCCTCGCCAGCTTTATTGGAACGACTCTCGCGTATTGAATCTGCCTCTTGCAATGTGGATCCATCTGGGCTTGCGTATTCAGACAAGAAGGGTCTTGTGCATCTCGATCGGGTCTTGAACCTTGGTGGACTTACAGCGCTCGAATTCTCGATCACCGATACGCAGGCAGCGAACAGCAGAACCTTCCACCCAGGTGGATTCACGCATGGACCAGATCGGTTTCTCATCTCACGAGTTCGAACAACCGCTATCACTAAGCTCGTGATTCGACATTCGACGTCATGCGCCGACGTTATACGCCCTCTTTTGGCCTGTACCCCACAACTCATAACATTTGTGTGGGATATTGCCTACGATTGCAACCATCGCGATGAAGCACCAGAGAGATGGATCGATCTAGACGCGTGGAACACTTCACTGAGTGTGTCCAGAACTACCCTTGAAGTCCTAGCATTCTCCGTTGAGTACTTTGACTCGGGAAAGTTTGCCTTCGAGCAACCGAAAATTGGATTTCGCCAATATGGGTTTCTTGATCTGACCAGCTTCGATCGTTTGCATACTTTGGAAGTGCCTATACCTTTCTTGACAGGTGATGCCGAATTTTCAATTACTGCTGAGATCTATCCGCTCCTCCCATCATCTCTGCGACATCTTGCTCTTCGACTAGACCTTTCGCATGCGCAACTGTCGTATCAGCTGGACACTTCAATCCTTCCTCAAGCTTTGACTTTACAGCAGTCACAGGCCGAAGCAAGATACAATATGAACGCACGCATGGATCTATCTTATGCCTATCATGCAACTCTAGCATTGCTGGACCATGCTCCTGGCCTGGAAAGTATCGCCGTCTGGCAGCCCGCAGACCCGTCTTTGACATGGTTTGACGGGCAGGTCTCCGACTTTGAGACAACGTGCATGAACAAAGCCATTACAGGAGCAATGTTATTCCCGATGCTACTTCGATGGAAGAAGCCAGAACACCGTGATTTAGTCAAAGAAATGACATTCGGAATTAAACATTCAGATTATTTCGAACGTCTTTGTCGCTACGAACGTCTCTGTCGCTACGAGCGCAATGGAGTTCCATTGGGTTTAGCGTCGCAGTATCATATCCGCGCATTACGGGCACGTCTGGTTCGCCATCGGCGAGTAACGTGAGGAATGGCAAGACCCCATTCGTTGGTTTCGAATACCTAGATGGACGCGATACCACTGTGTCTTTTAGGCAGCTGGAGCAGGCCTGTGTCGTGCAGCCAGTGGTACCATGCCTGACCCGCCGTAGGATTCTATAAACACGACTTTGGCTGAGCGGGCACGAACAGCACTACAAACAGGGGCGTGTGGGCCCGCGAGGTTGCCTTTATCTGGGTCGTACTCATTTGAAGAATTTTCTGAATAAGTACCGTTTGATGTTTTCAAACGTCACGATTGTACATAAATGGGATCATTGAACGTCGTCAGCACTGACCAGCTTCATGGAGAATTTCGCTGTGTTTGCCTGTGCCGTTGAGCACATCGGTTAGAATCGGCAAACAGTCACGAGTCGCCTGTAGACAGATTGACAGATAGCCAGATGAAAGACGATGAGCTCCATTATCAATGTGAGGTGATATTGATTGCATATCCAGCTCATTTCATCAACAATACCATCTCCGGTATAGTCCAGAGGCTAGGATATTCCGCTTTCACTTCTTCGGATCTGAAGCACCGGAAAGACCCGGGTTCGATTCCCGGTACCGGAAACAGCTGTTTCTTTTTGCTCTTTACCCCTTCGGGAGATGCAGACTTGCAGTCGTGATTTTTTGTCCCCGCGGCTCTGTTTTGACATCCCACCCCTTACCTAATTTGGCACAGATTCCCATTGCCGCTCTGCGCTCTACACGTCGGAACGGTTCTCGAGACGACTTTCATCCGCTTTGCAGGATACTCTATGAATGTGGTCTGCACAGCCTAAAAACGAAAGGCTTTTCTTGGGACTGTCATTCTGTGATCGCCTGATTAACCGGCAGTCATTCAAAGTATGTATGTTGTGTATCATGGGTGAAACAGGTCTGCCGTGTGTCTATTCGAGCAGAGACATTTACTATCCTTCTGTGGGCGCCACACACCAGCCACGAAATCTATGCTATCCTACACCCCTAACCTCGAGAAAATCAGAAATCCAGTAAACCCAGATTGCGGCCGAAGCCAGCCAATGACATACACCGGCGCTCCTTCAAACGCCAAAATGGAACTCGGATAGCTCGGAAATTGGGTATCGAGTAAGAGCAAATTGCACCGGTTCTAACACCTCCGTCCTGTGATTGCTCAACGTTATCATACGGTGCGCCTGCGCACCGGTCAACTAGCCGCGTCGGCTGATACGGCGAAATGAACTAAACAATGTCAGCGGCAGGCTTGACGGTATCAACGGTCGATAGCAAACAGGCAATTTCGGCAATATTGCTTAGCCTTGAGCAGCCAGCTCGACGCCCTCTCGGAACGGAGACACTGTGTAGACCTCCAGGATGATGCTCGGTGGCTGTGCTTATAGGTGTGTCAAACCACGTACCTGGGGATCCCTGTGCGAGTCGCTCGTATTCCCCCAACTTGCATGTTACATATGCATGCTCGCATGTCTCCGGAAGTATGCTCCTTAGTTGGTGTGGATCGCGCCTGATCCCTCGCAGACATGGCACTTCAATGTACCGTCTCGTTTGCACCCGCTGCAGTTCTTCCCTGTGCCGTTGCACTCGTCGCACTTGACGGTACCCAATCCACGACATGTTGGGCATTCCTTCATGATGTATGATGTGTGAGGATGTTGATTTGGCGGAGTTGTCGTTCAAAATGAAATTTCCTTGGAGAGAGAGACGCGCTGATCAACAGCTGGAGACGCGGGGATTGTGAGAAATGAGCGACTGAAGTAAGAAAGTCGAAGGTTGAGGTGGCAGGGAGGACCAAGTGATGATGCAGCTGTCAAGTCAGAGTTTCGAAACAGCACCGCAACATCAATCTATGCCAGGGTCTTTATATAATCTCCCGCGAGCGTTGCGCACAGGTCCGGTCCGCTCGCTACCACTTCATTCCTGCTTGTGATCACGATAGTGAAAGCACGCCCGTTTGCCCTACTCAGCCACAAGATCAGGCAACTCTAAAAGCATCCCACGGCTCGCATAGCGGGGCTAACACGAGATGATCCTAGAGGTCGATGCTTCCAATGAGACGGTAAGCTCAGCTCGGCGGGTACATGACGGTGATCGCGCACGTCTCATAGGCACCGACACCTCATCCGTGCTGTCCATATGGGGCGTCAGACAAGCTTGGCTGTTCAACCCTCTCAAACAACAGCAGCGCGCCGCCACAGCCGGTCTATCGTTGTGCGTTTGATCTTACAGGCCGTGCCGCACATGATTCACGCTGTCATCACGGCAGAGAGGAACGTCAAATTGCAGAAGCTCATTCCCAGCCTTCTAGCGCGTTTCTTATTCTTCTTCGCAAACGAATCACCTTGCCGATCCGCGTACTGCGCAGGCCAATACCTGGGCCGGACCAACTTCCCCTCCCCAACGTTCCCCTCTCCAACAGTGCTCAAGACGCAGTAAATCTCCTGCCTCGAGTCTGTGGGATGAATAAAGGCATATGCCCGCGCAGCCAATGTCTCTGCTGCGTCACGGCACGTTTTCAGCGACTGGCTCGGGACTCTCCTGCTCAGTATTGTGAGATTGGACATTAGAACAGGCACACACGTGGCAGCTGCAAAGACGTTGGCAAAGCAGGCCCGAGGTGGTGGGTAGGGCTGATTCGTGGTTGGGCGGATGGTGGTGCTAGCGCACGCCTCGGAGCATAAAGGACGACGATGCATTAATCTGACGACGTGCCGGACGCCCTGTTTCAGGCAGCGACGAGGCAATTGCCCAAAACTGCCTTGGCTCCCTGTGTGACGTTATGAAGCTGAGTTCAGTGTGCGACTGTTGCTCTGGTCCTGGTCTTTGGCATTTCCGGTAATCCATTCGTACCTGCCGGAATCTGAAACAGAGGACCTTCCATCGCCAGCACAAGGCTAAGCCGCTTGTGTCACACTGCGGTATCTCTGCACAGCCTCAGCTGCTTCCATCAGCTCGCTTGGAGTTTACACAAACGTCCTTGCGCTCTTTCCACTTGATACGGGCGCAAACTTCACATCCGAGTTGCGGCTCCATGGGTATCGTACTTGACAGCCCTCGAACACAGAGAACTGATTGTGATAGGGTCGAACTAAGATTACGCACCGCCACAGCAATTATTCAATCTTTTCAGGTCTAGCCTGCGCTCGTAACGACACGATCTCAACCAAAATGGTGTCCGTATATATCGTGAACTACGCGGCCTAAGGCAGACACAACGGCGTATCAGCCTCTTCTGGTGTTAGATGGTCTCAAAGTATGCAAAGTTGCCATTCGAAAGGAAGCTGACGTAGCAGCACACGTCACCAGGTACGAACAAGTATCGAGCTCCAGCCGCTTCTGTTAATTTCATGGTGGTATCATATTGGCACATACAGGTGTTGAGATGTCAGTCTCGGAGGAGAGATCCTGCAAATCACTTGGCCGACAACAAACCTATCGACGCGTATAGCAGCCACGACAGCTGAAACTTGCTGTTATCATGTCATGCAGATGATGCTGTAGCTATACCGGCGTTAGTATAAAACCATGGACGCGCCTTGAAGGAGCCTGCTGCAAGGGCGTCAGCCTAGAAGTGTGTGCTATCTTGATCCCCTCTCCATGCATGCGAACATAGAGGTAGGTACCCGAGCCGGGGTTTGAGAAGCTTGTGATGACCCGCTAGCCTCAATTGTGGCGCGTTGTAACACGCCTCTGGGGCCTAACTTGAAGGCCAATGAATTGGCGCTTGGTGGACTCGTGCATGGCGTAGGTATGTTCTTCGGGGAGTACATTTAGCGGTGAGAACTACGAAATCACATTATTGCTCGAAGCAGTAACCCGGTCATGAGTTGCGCTTTTTCACATAGCAGATTTGGTCGCGTGATCTGTGGATGTAAAACTGAGCCGTTCGTGCCTGTACACCTTTCGGAAGACGCCGTTCTCGTTATGTGAACAACGGTTACACCAAGAGCCTTGCAGTGCTAATGGCGCTCTGATGACGGTGGTCTTGTAGATAAAAGTGCAGCGCCGCAGCGAACGCGCCTGCTGTCTCTGTGGCGCGATGCCATAACTCAGATTACCGTGTCTTCGATGCTTTGGGGTCATAGGCTTAGTGAGCATCATGTGCTTTCCCCAAAGAAGATGGTATTCCGGTCAGACTTTTACACGCCGTTCAACGGTGCAATGGTGTTGGAGAGGGCGTGGGGGCTGGGGCTCAAGAACGCGTCGCGCTAGAGAAATCGAAAATGCACCAACTCGCTCTTCCAAGCTCCACCCCGCACGCCGTGCCTGGGCAACCCCATATTGTCTTGTGCCTACTCATCACGCTCAGATGCAAGATCTAGTATGTAACAATGCCAAAGCAAGATTTGCAAGATTCCGGGGTTCAGAAATACCGAGCCCTGTGCGTGTAATGCAAGGTCTAGGTACAGTCCTGGCGCTTGAAGAACATTAACGATTTTCAGACGCTGCAATCTTGCTCTACGGCGGCCATCTTGGCCAACTCTTAGCAATTCAATTCGCAGCTCTGCACAAGACCGACGAGCTCTCTTGGCCTCACTGGGAGACTTCGTGCAATGAAGGAATCCCCGCGCCAATTCTTGATCGTCATGCAGCGAACCTGCTAGACACCGATGTTACCCTCGTTGATGCATCGTCTTGGCCAGCCATCGGCGTTGCCGTTGAGAATTACGGAAATGATACTCGTGGAATTAGCGCTGTGAGATGAGAGACAGACCACACTGTCGGGCGCAGATGTGCCTCCTGGTGCATTCTGTACAGTGTACTGCTGCGGATATTTAGTTAGCTGCCTGCCCAAATCGTTGACTCTTCGCACGTCCTTTTCTCCTCTCCTCTCTGCGGACTTTGAGTGAGCCTGACGCTCAAAGCCTCAGTCATGGCAGACCCAAGCGTTGGCAAGCCTGAAGGCGACCTGCACCTTTCCAACATCAATGAAGCTCGTCGTTCTTCTGTGGCAAGCGTCGACCTGAACAAGAACACTGATGCTAAGTGTGTTGGTGTGACCCTTTGATATAAAATTCCCCCTAACTGGTTTCACAGAGTCTCCAATCCCCTGACGGGTGTTCCTCATGAGACCTTGATGCGCGACGTCGAGGATTTCGCACGTGAGCATGATCTCGAAGATATCGTCCACCATCTCAAGAAGGGCGCCCTGGTCGCACAGAGTCCGAATGGGTTTGACGATATTGAGATGCTCGTTGAAGAAGACAAAGAGCACCTTCGATACGAAAAACAGCACAAATGGAAGCATCCGCTACAGCTGTACATCACGATTATCGTGTGCTCAATCGGTGCTGCTGTGCAAGGCTGGTAGGTCTGTGACAAAGAGTTTCTCCCAACTATCGTCTTGACAAATGTGTAGGGATCAGACTGGATCGAATGGCGCAAACTTGTCCTTTCCAGTAGAATTTGGCATTGGCGAAGGTGACACAGAAGGCAGCCCTAATCGCTGGAACCACAACTTGCTTGTTGGACTTGTCAATGCCGGACCCTACATCGGTAGTGCTCTGATCGGTTGCTGGGTCAGTGATCCTTGCAATTACTACTTCGGCCGTCGCGGAACCATCTTCATCTCTGCCATCTTTTGTGTACTGACGCCCATTGGTGGAGGTCTTTCTCAAACATGGGAGCAATTGCTAATTACTCGTATCCTCATGTAAGTTGCGATCGATTTGATCGTCATACAAGATCTCACTATGAGGCAGGGGTATTGGCATGGGTTTGAAAGGATCGACGGTGCCCATCTTCGCTGCGGAAAACTCTCCTGCCCAAATTCGTGGCGCGCTGGTCATGAGTTGGTAAGCACGCGCTTCGCTCTGGGTCTAAGCACAACATCTGACACCTGCAGGCAAATGTGGACTGCTTTCGGTATTTTCCTGGGATACTGTGCCAACCTGGTAGTCTATCAAGTACCTGTCATTGCTTGGCGTCTTCAAATTGGATCAGCTTTCATCCCTGCAGTGGTATGTGAACCTCTTCAAAACAAATATAGTGGATACTGACAAGACTAGCCCCTGACGATCGGAATATACTTTTGTCCGGAAGTATGTGAACAGCCTCAATCTTGGCAGGATACATTTGCTAACCCCAAATAGTCACCAAGATGGCTCATTAAGAAGAATCGCTATCGCAAGGCATGGCAATCGCTGCTGCGCCTACGCTTCAGCCCTGTGCAAGCGGCGCGTGATCTTTACTACATTCACGCTCAGCTGCAGGTTGAGGCACAGATCGTGGGCAGATCGAACTATTTCCAGCGATGCATCGAGCTGTTCACTATCCCAAGAGTTCGCCGCGCGACGTTGGCGTCGTTTGTTGTCATGATCGCGCAGCAGATGTGCGGCAGTAAGCAACCTCCACTGAACAGCATCTTGAAGGACATCGCTAACCGAACATAGTCAACATCATCGCATTCTACTCTAGCACCATTTTTAGACAAGCCGGTGCCTCTGAACGGGAAGCTCTCATTGCTTCCTTCGGCTTCGGTCTCGTCAACTTCGTCTTCGCTTGGCCTGCGATTTGGACCATCGATACGTTTGGTCGGAGAAGTTTGCTCCTCTTCACATTCCCACAGATGGCATGGTCACTACTTGCCACAGGACTTTGCTTCCTTATTCCTCAGAGTAGCCCAGCACATCTCGGTCTCATTGCTATGTTCATCTACATCTTCGCTGCATTCTACTCACCAGGAGAGGGTCCTGTACCCTTCACTTACAGTGCGGAGTGCTTTCCTCTTACGCACAGAGAGGTCGGAATGGTGAGAACTCTAACCATTTGATCATGATCGTGTTGCTAACGTAGTGACAGGGTTGGGCAGTCGCCACTTGCCTCTTCTGGGCAGCTGTGCTTTCCATCACTTTCCCACTGATGCTGTACGCCTTGACGCCGCTTGGAGCAATCTGCTTCTACGCGGGCTTGAACGTGATTGCTTTTTGCATGATCTTCCTCTGGCTGCCTGAGACGTGAGTTCCTCCACTAATGATTGACCCAAGTCTGCGAACGGGGTACTGACAGAGCGTGCAGAAAGCAACGCACGTTGGAGGAGCTTGACTACATCTTCGGTGTCCCTACCAGGAAATTTATCGCGTACAACTTCCGCGTCGCGCTCCCCTGGTGGTGGAAGCGATGGGTGCTGTTCGACAAGACAGCGAAACTCAGGCCGCTGTACACTTTCGATGGTGTTGAAGGTCACTACGAAGTGAACAATGATGCTGAGACGAGACGAGCTACGAGTATTGAGAAGCCTGAGACGGTGACAAAGGAGATGTAGATGCGACGTTGTTTTGGGTGATGCGGGATGGGCAGAGCAATCGTTGCAGCTGGACAATTGCTTGTGATGCGCATATTTGAGATTACAAGAACTACGTGTTTGTTAACCAAAGAAATTGCGAACCTTTTCTTTGCCTGAAGATCACAATATCACATACCAATAGCAAGGGCAATGTATAGTCAGAAGGGAGAGAGGCAAGATGAGACTGCAAATTCCTAAGAAATGCCATGAACTACATACAGAACCGAATACAAGAAAGCCAAAGAAGAAAACCAGCAAACGAAAAATACCCCTGCCTCCATCGCATTACCGATCAGTCACACACAACACATCTTTCGCGTCAAACCCGCACACCAACTGGCTATATTAGCTTGCCTGGTTTGGAGTCGGAACTCACATTCCAGACTCGCCTCAAGCCGCGAAGGAGACCAACTGGCTATGTTAGCTTACCCAGCAAGCCGGGGTCCGCCTCAAGCCTCGAAGGAGAAAGCAGGTATGCCGCTAAGATGTGCTGTGACGTGACGATCTTCCCTATCTACTGCCGGGAGCCTTTATGGCTACCCAGCTCGAACCTCAGATCCCGGCACCCATCCACGATTAACGTGTTATAGTAAATCCTCGCCGCCTCATCCACTTGGGGTTGTGCGGCGCCTTGGGAGGCTTCTCCTTCTCCTCCTTCGCCGCTTTGGGTGGCTCGACGAAGACGACTTCTGCACGCTGGCGGCCACGGCCCTTCTTCATGAGCCTTGTATTTGGTGGAGGAGGACGAGAGGACAGGCTTGCGACCTTGGCCAGTGGAGATGGCTGATCCTTAGGGGGCATGGCGGCTTCGGTGTCGTCTGGGGAGCCCGCAATGGGCGAGAGTGAAGTGCCAGCTCGCATCAAGCCGTGTAGTTTGCGAACTACGGTAGGATGTCCCGATCTCCTGTGCGCGATAGGGTGAGTGGAGGGACCAGGAGGGGGACTAGAGGGAGCTTTGAAGTTGGGGTTGGCGTCGGGGTCGGAGTCAAAGTCCGAAGAGGTGGGTGAGGAAGGACGAGAAGAGTCGGAGTCCCCAGACTCGTACAACTCCTTACTGTCGTAGTCGAGACCAAAGCTACCTTTCTCAGGCGCATGGCGAGGTACACGGCTAGGAGTCTGACAAGGGGGCACACCTGGCTTCGGTGAGGGCGCCTTGGTCCGGCGTGGTGGAGTCAACGGGTGCCAGAACCCTCCAGGCATCTGAACGCATCCGAACTCCTCTTCCTTTGGGGCATTTATATCCTTCTGAGGGAGGACGATAGACGTGATGCCGGCCACAACAACTGCAGTTAGTGTCTCCTCGGACCTGGGAGGAAGCTCGTCCTCCGCTACGAAGCCTCGCGGACAAGCCTGTCGCGTGTGTCCATGACAACAGGCCTGGCGAGCACGCTTGGGCGGCTTGGGTCTCTCCTCAATATCCACGACTCCATATCTCCGTTTAATATCTGTCAGGACGTGGGTAGCTTCGGTGGCAGAGATGTGCTTATCAACCATGAAAAGCACTTCCTTCTCCATCTCGGCCATCAGCTCATTGGGAGTTCTCAGGAGTGCGTTGTAGTTGTACCGCTGCTCAAACAGGCGGATTACATGAAAGACAGCCAATTGGATTCTGGACGGATCATAAGAGTGATGTTGTATAAAACGAAATAGGCCAGGAGAAAACAACGTTTCTGCGGCAACACCGGCAAAAAATGCGCCATAGGTAGTGAGTGATGTGGGCAGCCCAGCGGCACCCAAGAGCCAAAGAGTGACTGCCTTTGCCTTTGAGGACAAGGGCATATCCGTGAAGGAAGCCATGTTGCGCACTGTGCAGGAAGATTAGCGCGTACGTCTTGAAGAAGCCTACGATGTACGTACCTGAAGATATTGTTCAGAGATCAGCTGTGAGGGAGACGACAGGCGCTTGCGGCAGTGGCGTGTAGAGGTGTTTGGTTTGGTGTGAGAGTTACAAAACGATCTGGTAGATATGGGCCAAAACCAAAACAAGGTCTGCAGCCTCCAAGTAGATAGTAGCTCGGAGTCCTTTTGGTGTGACTTGAGATGAATGCGGCGAGGGTGGGGTGTAAATAAGAAGTTGAGGTACGCGTCTTGCGCAGGTAACTGTTGTTGTAATGAAGCAAGCGACGAGCGAGACTCGCTGTATATAAACAACAGCTGGGCGCAGCGAGCCTCGAAGACAACGTCACGCCGAAACTGCGGGAGTTCGACTTAACGCAAGCCAATGATAGTTGCGTATTGCGTTTGCCTTCACTCTGGCGACCTGGCAACGGTGCATGTAATTGGCCAATGTCTAGCAGAACAGGAAGATGAGGACCCACTAAACGGCTTCATCAGACTCAAAAGGTTCTACCAAGTCGTCATGCGGGGTCACTTGCGCGGTAGGAGCGTTCGCTCCTGGCCTCGATGCGTACTGGTGTGCAAAAGCTTTCGCATGCCGGGGACAGCTGGCTTTATTTCCATGAACAGGATAGTGGTAACAGCTGGAGTAAGGCAGGTAGAAGTAATCCAAATGACCCGTCTATTCAAAATGTATGTAGATGTCGATAAGCCACTGAATATGGACCGATGTTGGCTCTGAGGATTGTTCTTGAGGCATAGCAACCACCAAGATGGTGCCTCCCTTAGCAACGCAATCCTGCAACAGTCAGCGCGATTTCATCATAATGAAACGCACCATATACGTACTCATTTACCCCAAACCCAAAGGCAATGTTTACACTCAGAGACCCTTCACTCTTCCAGCCCCAAATTGCCCCATCCCGATATTCTCCCTACCATATCCACCACTCCCAATACTCACACCTCTGTTACCATAGCCATACCCCCCTGAATGCACAGTCCCACTGCGGTCGTTGTTCAGCGCACTCCCGTAGATGTAGTGCTCATCCACAGCATTTGTCTTCCATGGCTTGCCCTTGTACTTCTGGGCCAGAAACTTGGCAAGCATGACGCCGATGGCGAGCCAGAAGATGGCGATGGCGAGCATGAGGGGGATGAATAGGCCCATTGTGGTGGCTTGAGGCGGGATGAGTGAATAGTTGTTGGTTTCAGGGAATGGTCGTCGATTCGAGTGAATTGATCAGAACGGATAGTCAGAATTATGTGTTGTGTTTCGAAGCTTGTGGTCTTCAGATCCTTCGAGCTTCTGGAGCCCGAGGAAATATTGTAAGATGGATAGAGATGCCAAGAGAAAGGGAAGACTGGCAGAGGGGCGCGTGAGGTTATGCTGCGGAGCTACGGAGGTGATCGACTAGCGCCGTCTGGGGAAGTTCCGCGGTTGTGGGGTAGATGCCTCTTAGCTGGGTGGCGTGCAGGCGTGCGGGAACGCGGATCCTATGCGGCCGATTGGCTTTGCAGATCTGGGATGAGGCGTATGGGAAAGTTGGTGTTGCGGTGGCATGTCAATATGGACGCAGCTGCAGACTGTAAGGCATTTCAAGGTTGATTACATCGACACTTCGGATAACATGGGTATACGCACAGCTAGGCAGCTACTCGAGCATCGAAAGCTCCTTCTATGCTTTCGAAAGCTAGATTCACGAAGAGCCAGCACCTCGACTTTCATCCTCTGCCTGCTTCGCTCTCTTAGCCCTTTCCTCTGCAGCTTTCGCCAGAATCTCCCTCCGATTCAAACTCCCAGTTTGAACACTTCCACCGGCGCTGCTCACGAGAGATGCATTCCCTCCACCACCACTACCCAGCACGAATTCACCCCCTGTCCACCCGCCATGATCACACGTGTTCATCTCATCCTCACTTGGCTCGTAGAATTCTTGATTACCCACACTGTTCCCCCCACTCCGCCAGTCGTCCCTCGCAACCTCCCTCTCGATTTGCTTACACAAGTTCCAGAAATTGCGATCGTGCGGGCCCCACACGTTATGCGCAAGCTCATGGCACAAAGTGTTGCGGATAGTTTTGTAATCCCTATAGCCGTCATACGCGTCCGTTCGCAGCCGCAGTTCGATCACCTCGCCCTGGTTGCGATTTAACCCCAGCGTGCGCGACTCTTGTGTTGTGTGCATAGCGGGGTCCATCTCTGTCAACAGCGGCACGCTGAACTTGTGCGTCCGCATAGCGGCTTTGATCCCCGCGTCGTCACGCAGGCGTTCGAGGAAGGCAAGACTGCGCTCTGGGCGGGGAAGGTATGGGAGAGGCCGTAGTGTGTGGAAGGTGTATTGCGCCTCTTCCTGCATGCGCTTATAGTCGCGGGTGCGCGCGGGCGCGGCGGCCTTGATGGGCCCGGGTTTGCGCGGGGTGGAGGCAGCGGTGATGGTTGCGTTGAGAGAAGACACTTCGGCTGTTGTGCTGCCCATCAGGGTGATCTTCTTTGTGTTAAAGTCGCCCAGAGGTAGGGACGGGTCCTTGAACGGTGGCTTCTGTAGCCCGAGCTTGCCGCCGATGAGCAGCTTTTGATTTGACGGCGGAATGAAGAGCTCTGAAGATATTCTTTCGGAAAGGTCTGAGATTGTGGCATCGTGCGCAAAAGAGAGCTCGACAGGCTTGCCGTGGTGTGTCAGTGTGACCTGTATCTGGGCGGCGGTCGTGTCGTCGCGTGGCGCGTTTGTAGCCATGATGGAGCGCAGATCTGGGTATCAATCTCGATTGTATTCAAAACTTCTGTATGTGAGTGAGGCAGTTAGTCGGTGATCAAGATATGAAGCTTCGCAGCTGCTTGCTGACGATTAGTCGTGGCGCTTGGTCGGCCGTGACGTTCGCGAGGCTTCCATCTCGCCGCCACGGCCATTTGTCATCCTCAACTCCGACGCGACTCTTCACAAATACGAACATTGCACGAATTGGACATATCAGTACAGACACAATAACATTGCATATGCTATCACCGCCATTTATGTGTCGCTAATTCGTTACGCCCAGAAAAACGACTCGAAGAAGGTACAGAGTCAAGTTTTGCCTTCCCAATCCCAATGCGCCGTCATAAATCGGGTAATTGTAACCTCAGTGTAGAGTTGCAGAACGCTTGCACTGTCTTTCCTTATAGTCTACACAACACCTTCCATTCCCATCGGCACCTGGAACCCACTCAATCCCTCACCTGCACTCGTCAGCCTGGCGCACAACTGCAGGAACACGACTGTTTCTGTAGCGGCCAGGTAGTTCAACGTATCCAGCAGAATCTTAAGATGCCTTGTAAAGCTGTCTTCGTATTTAGTAAGCATATCGAACATCTTGTCCAGCCTCTGCGGGTCGAAGACAGCGTGCCGATGACCCTGTGAGGCATGTAGCTGGGCGTCGATGGTCTCGTTGACACTCTGGACTAGATCCGGGTCGCTGGTGACCAGATATCGGGAAAGCGAATATGTGAAAGTTGCAAACATATTACACGTGGACATTATCTTGTTGTTAATCTGCTGCATGTTAGTCAAGACTCCCGGGGCCAGATGTATATGCAGGCTCACCTTCAGAAGCTTACTGTTAGTAAGCATACACTCCTTCAAGCAAGTTGCGAGGAAATCAACATGATCCTGCATCAGCTCGTCGACAGTCCTCTTCACGCCCTCACCAACCGTCTCCTCATTGACCTTGCCTTCTTCTTTCAGGCGCGACATGAGGGACACCCAGTTGGGCTCAATGACCTCTGCTGTGCAGTAATATGTGAGCTGCTGTACAAACACCATCATGCGGGCGCGCAATGTCCACGCTCGTCGTTTCCACTGCTCGATTCGTGGATTCTTGGAGCGGTGCTTCCACATGGAATTCTTGCCCTGCTCGCCCCAGCATTTGCCGAGGTCTGTCTCGAGATGCTTCAAGCTGAGCAGGAAGCGGAAAAGAAGCTGGTAACGGGTGAGCGTGACGCGACTCACCACTAACGACAGCGGAAAGGGCATGTTATAGTCGAATACCAGCGCTTGGTAGCCTGTGATGTCCTTGTCGTTTGTGATGTTGTCTGTATTGGCGGGCGTGTAGTTGGATATCGACGTCGCAGCTTCCTGATCAAGACCTTGAACATTGACAATCTTCATCAGCCAATTTGTGAGTCCCACATCGTTAATCTGGACCTTAATATCTTCTTTGTAGGGATCTTCGACCGCTACCGAACCAGCGTGGCGGGTCGCCAGATCGAGAAGAGATTGTAGCTTGCCCACGTTGACATGCCTTGCTGGTTTTTTGAGCTCCTGCTCGCCCATTTCAAGGAAGTAAGTAAAGAAGTCGGAGCGATCGAGGAAGAAGTAATGCTTGAGCGACCGCAACCGTGCAGGTAGCTGATGTGTGGTGAGAAGTAGGTTTAAAAGGGAAGAGTTGGCGGAAGCATATGCAGAGTTGACGTTGTCCAGGAAGCGCGGGTCGTCGAAGCTTGTGGGTGCATCTTCGACACGCTTGCTGACATCAACGCCACCACATTCCCGTACAACGTTGAGATATTTACCGGCCAACAGCACCTTGTCTTTGACAGCTTCCAGTTGTGGGGGCACTAATGCATCACGGATGGTGTAGCGCTTCTCCCAGTACTCGTCTGTGTAGTCCTGATCTAGCCGCTCGCGCTTGATACTCCGCTGCTCCTTGACCAGGAACTCGGCATGCGGGTCCTTGATGCCGCCGTGATGTAGCCATTCATTCAACATTGCCATGTACGGCCTACTAGCTTCGCGCAGTAGTGTTGTGAGCAATTCTCGCGCCGCAGGGTCGCCGGACATGGACGCCAATCGCCTGGTGATGAGGCCTAGCACACTTCCACCCTTACACATTTTCTTGACTGTAGCCCCACCCTCCCGCAGCGACTCGAGGATGTTCTCGAAGTCGTTTGTGTCGTCATCGGTCTCATCTTCCTTCTCGTCCTCGAGAATACCGTTGGCCTTGAGCAGCTCAATGCCGGTAGTGTACAGCTGGAAGAGCATATGGCTGGTCTGCTTCATGTGCAAATTCAGGACGTGCAGCGTGAAGGCGTTGTTGGTTAGCGATTGGTGCTCTAGCTGTGCAATCAGCGTCAGGTAGTCCTTCAGCAGCCGCCGTATCGATGCGCACAGGGCATGATTAACGGCGCCATATTGGTCTCTGCTGAGCACCTCAACACATGTCTCGACCGCAATGTAGTGAGTTGCTGTCCGCAGCATGGCCTTGGTGAGGTCCTTTAAGCTGGGGTCCAGACCGGGTAGCAGTCTGAACTGGGGCCCCAGCAGCCGCTCCTTCTCTTCATGTGGATTGTATGCATCGCTAAAACGGATGTACTGCCCCTCGAAGCCCATGAAGACGAACAGCAAGTCCTCAATGACAGCCTTCTCCTGCGCTTCCAACGGCAGCTGGGCGAGTGGCGTGGGCTGCAGCGTCGGCGGCGCGGTCGAAGCCAGCGGAGGAATCGAGATGCGCGTCGCCAGCGGGGCGGTCGTGTGCGGTATGAGGCTGGCATGAGGGTCCCAAGGTGGCAGAGGCTGCTCAGAAGACTGTCGCGCCGCGCTCTTCGAGGGCCTCTCGTCGCGCGCTTGCTTCTCTGTGCGGCTGCGGCCACTGCCCCGGGTCTCGCCCACAGCCTTCAGCGGACTGCGGGTGCGAGTGCGCCGTACTTCGGTCTCCCGCTCGCGCACCTCGCGCTTCTCTGTGCGCCGCTCCCTCAGCTCCGCCGCTGTACCCATCGCGCTTGACCGCGTGCTCCGGTGTGATGTTCTGGCGCGTTCGTCTCCCTCGCCCGGGCCTCCAGATGCGACGCGGGGTCGCGACGTCGAGGCGTAGTTCGCATTGGTGGAGCGGCGGTCGGCGGTCGGCAGGGGTTTCATGGCAGGCGGATTGCGGGATGACATGGCAGGGCTCGGCGCTCCATGGGGTGGTCGCTGTGCTTGCACGCAATGGCTAACTTTGTTTGTTGTTGCGCCGTCCCGTAAACCTTGGGCGACAACGCGTCGAGGTTCCTCAAAGTGGGGCCGATGATGCAGGGACGCCCAGCGGACATGCACATTCGAACCAACTACCTAGGTACACCTCCAGCTTTACAGGATTACATGTCCAGACGCGCGATCAGACCACATACTACAAATAGATAAGATACTCTGTCAAGTGAAGTGATTATTTGTATTTAAGTTCCAAAGCACTCGATTGAGTGTTCACAGCAAAACGCTAGCTACTTCATCAAATCGTGCATGCATATACATAAAGTCATAGATCATGTACACATTCCCATCTGGCATCATCATGCCACCACCTGAGACCACATTAGCATCAACTAAGCTCCGACGACTTCAGTCCTGTGCGCAGCATCTACCTTCTCTTCATAACTCTCAAACACATGGGTGCCCTCAAGCGCATTCTCTCCAAACACATCAACCTCAGTGCTTGCAAACTTGCGCGCAGAAATCCGCTTCTCAAACAGCATGTCCAGCTCAGCAAAGCTACGGCCCCTGGGCTCCGGCAGACGGAAGTATACGTAGACGATGCTGAGGAAGCAGGATCCGGCCCAGAAGAAACCTGCGTAGTTGCCCCAATTCCACTCGCCGGGATTGAGCATGTACGGGGTCAGGACCGAGGTGATTATGCCAATGACGTTGTACAGGTTGCGGCCGAGCACAACAGTCTTGATTGCAAGGCGTCGGGTGGACAGCTCGGCAACGAGCGAGTAGCAGACAGTTCCAACGGTAAGCTGGTAGAAAAGGGCCCAGACAAGCATCATCACACCGGTTGCCATGGCGCCAGTCTCGCGCTTTGAGGCTGGGACAAGACCAAGGAAGCCCATAACAAAGAGCATGGTGCAGAGACCGCAGAGACCGTACAAGTAAAGCGATCGTCGTCCAACACCGCACTTCATCAGGAACCAGGCACCGAAAACACCGGCCATGTTGATGCCGTATTGACCCATAGCAAAATCATAGGAGGTGGATGGATCGAGACCAGCTTGCTGAAGGAAGTACGACGAGTATCCAGAGAAAGCATTGCCACTCAAGTTCTGGATAGCCCAGGCCATGCACACGATCTCCGTGCGGCGCAAGTCAACACCCTTGAAGCAGTCCATGTAGGTGGCACCCTTGGTGATCTTCTCTTCGAGAGCGGTGGTGTGCACCATCATGGCAACAGTCTCGTTGGCATCAAAGTCGGTCTCGCGATCCAGACTGGTCAAACGGAGGAGGGCCAGCTTCGCGTCTTCGATGCGCCCCTTACGGACCAACCACCAGGGCGACTCGGGGGCCAGGAAAACACCAATGATCAGCGGTACAGGCCACATCCACTGCAGAGCGTAGGGGATGCGATAAGACCACTCATCTTCGCGAGTGACCATGGAGCGAATCACACCAATGCCGATGACTTGTCCGAGACCCCAGCAGAAGTTGACATAGGTGGTCACTGATACGATCAGCATAATCCAAAGAATGTTCAGTAAGGTCACTTACAGTACCCGCGCAGCGCGACCGGGCATACCTCACTGGCGTAGGTGATGGTAAGGGTCTGGAACACACCCCACGGAATACCGCACAGAATCTCGGCAACCAGCAGATGTACTACTGTCTGCGCTGTGAAGAAGATGGCCGTGAAGCAGATGATCAGGAATAAGCACCCCATGACAGTGTATCGGTAACCGATCGCCTCGCTGATGTATCCGTTAAGGAAGAGACCAATGATCTCACCAACAATAACACCGTTGCTCAGGCCAGCCTGCCACGGCGCAGGAATCTCCCAAGAACCGTTGGGCAGCTGTTGGCCGTACTTCCGCTTGAACTGGGGGAAGCCAAAGAAGTTATTGAGCAAGCACACATCGTAGCCTTCCATGACAATGCATGTACTGATGAGCACCGACCAGCCGATGGCCTTGGGGTAGAGCTTGATGCCCTGCCATAGGGTCATGTTGTGCTCTTTCTCTGACGCAAGACGCGCATCATTGGTGACCTGGTTGGCAGCACTCTTGTGATGCTGCTCATGGTCCTCGTAGAGAGGCTGTGGGGCCACTGAGGGCTGTATGTCTTTTTCTCCGGTCATATTTGCTTGTCTGAGGTTTGCCCCTCACAACAAGGTTGGATCGTCGTACCGAGTGTCGCACCGGGCAGTGCCGATAGCCAAAGCGTTGGGAAGGGGAGTGTGGGGATCCCTACGGAGCTCCACTCGCTGGCGCTGTCAGAGAAAGCAGAAAAACCTGGGGAAAGTGCAACCTGGCTCTGGAGGGCAATGAAGGTCGCGGCGCTCTTCACTTTAAACAATTTTTCGGTGGAGATTGGATGCCCTCGAGTGAGCGGTCAAAAGGTCGCGTGGATTGCGATCAAGCTAATTCCCCTGCGGGCTCAGCCTGTTGTGATTGGTATGAAAGGTGGGGTGCTCGCTGAAGACAGTTAGGAGACAGCTGTCTGTCCAATCATGACTGCCGAGGATCTTGCCGGCAAAGCTAGGCAGGTCTGGCTCGCTTAGGCGCACACGACGCATAGACTCGGCAGTGCGATGAGATCTTGCCTTGGAGTCGGTTTCTGGGGTAAATCCTCATGATTGGGATTCGGTGTTTGATGATTCGCCCTAGAATGATGCGAAGCATGGTTAGGTGCATGCTTCTCCGCGTTTTAAACGCATGGCGCCCGCTAGAAATCTGGGGGAATTTGGAGCCGCTGACCTCAATGCGGCTGAGAGGGCAAAAGTGCCCGCCTTAGCGTTTTTAGCGTGCGGGCCAACGTCTCGAAAGCGGCTGCAGGGGCAATTGTCGCCGCTCTCGGCGCCATATAGGTATCACCGAACTTCGTCGAAGCTTCAACTGCATGTATTTTGAGGCGCTCAACAATCCCAAAGAAGTCGCAACTGTTCAGCTGACCATAACAATCAAAAGCCGGCCTCCGTGATATCACGAACAGGCTCAATTGTCCACCTCTGAGTCGGGCGCCCACTATTACCTTGATTCATCGCGACCTTCGGACCTCCCTCCACAGTGTCGAGATATCGGGACTGCTCAGTCCAAGCGTTCTGGTCATACGTCAGCTACGAACAGGTCACATCTGGGGATGGCACGTACCTCAAGATGCCATGTACCGTCCTGGGGATGCTCCCATGCTCCAATAGTCCAGTATTGTGCTTTGGCCGATGGGTTAGCTAACTCGAGGAATGGCGTTGCCTTGTCGTCTTTCACGCTCAAATGACGTTCTGCACCAAGAAACATTGTGCGAAGAAAATAGGTGCCATCGTCATTCGCCTTCAACTGCCAGAACTGGCCAGAGAAGTTCCCAGTCGCTGCCATCTGAAGCAGGCCTTGGCTTTCGAGACCATTGTCGTTGACAACATCAAGACAGTGGGTCGACGGTTGGTAGGTGTTCTTCAAACGGTACCACATCCTTGAGTCGAACTTTTGAACAGGGTCTTCGTCGCCCTTCTTGACTGTGATATCAAAGGTCATCGCTGGAGCTGATATTGGGATGTTTGTGACAGACACATAAGTATCAGTCTCTCTGTAAGACTTGCTACTGGGGTTTGATAGGGCATCAAAGCTGCGGTTGTCTGTGAAACCTGGGTATGGATCGCCGTCGTCGCCCCTGCCAAAATTCTGTTTGAGCTGATCAAAGCCATCAGCCTGCATCAATTTGATCCAGGGATGATTCTCATTTGTGTTCGAATTCAGTCGGTCGTCGACATGCCAGATGAGTAAACCTTTTCCAGGCAGGAATTCGTCACTCTTGACAGTCTGTCGGTTTTCGACCAGAAAATACTCCTGGCTGTTAACGTCTCCATCTGTCCAAAGGCGGACAACCTTGTAGTCCTCCTTGACGTCTTGGAGAGTGATCTGACGATTTTCAGTCTCTACCACAGTCTCCACCCATCCTTGATTTGCCTTGCACCCTTGTTCATGTCAGTCACATGAATTGAGAAATGGGCCGGAAAGCTTACATGCAGAAGGATGCACAGGCCGGTCACCACCGCCACCCCAACTGCCCGAGGCCATAAGACACCAGTTTCCAATACCTGCTGACGAGTCATCCGTGTCATACAGATCTGGCCAGCCGAAAACTGATTTTTATCAGCACGAGGACATTGATACTGCATGCATGCATGCATGCTTACCTAAGTGACCGATCTCATGTGCACACACGCCGCATTTGGCATCGGCGGCCACAGTAAGAAAGCCATAGACTTTGACACCTGTCAAACCTGTCAGTAAATGTCTGGCTCGCGGTAAGGAGTGCGATCACCATCTGCTTCGCGTTCCTCGGGTAGAACCCATTTGACGCTCCAGATGTCATCTCCAGATCCTGTCTCATCTGCAGCTCGTCCAGCGTGGACGACTACGAACGCATCAACCTAATACAATTCAGCATTGTAAAGCGTTTCGAGCTAGGTGTGCCTACGTATCCATTGCCATCGTTGTCGTAAGGCTTCAGATCCGTCTTGTCTTTCACAGCTTCAAATGCTTCATCGGCCATATTTTGCGAGTTCGGGCCTGGCCATCCTCGACCAGATTCTAGGGGAATTAACACAAAGTTTAGCGCAATCGAGGTTGTAAACTCACGGCCATTGGCATAATGGGCCATGTTATCCTTCAAGGTGAACGGTCCGATGACCTCTCCAGTCAGCGACACGGCATTGTTTGATACCTCTGAATAGTACTCCGTAACAGAACCAGTCGGGATATGTCCCGTAGAGAACCAGAGCTCCTTGGTGCGTTCAATGATATCTGGTGGGCATTTGACATCCTGAAAGTCAACTACGACAACAATAATTCTAATCCATTAGCTACGCGTTGTTATGCCCAGCGCATGGAATCTTGCCTGATTGCATTTCTCAACGGAGCGCGTTCAAGCGCTGCCACGGACATCTTCTTGATGGATGCTGTCGGGGCGAAATGCGACTTTGGGAAGATGGCACCATCATTGAGCCCTAGGAGACCTGTCTGCCGCGGAAGAGCAGTTCGAACTCTTGCTAAAGTCGACTCATCGTCCGGATTCTGCAACTGCAGTCGTCTCGTACGCGCTATGAGAGCGGGATGAGGAGCTACGAAGCACGGCGTCTCGCATGGTCTGGGAGACATGATGAAAACTATTATTTCTGCAAAAGCAACAAAGACGAATTGTTTATAAGATGAAGCGACAAGCGTAAGGAGAATTATGAGAAGTCTCTACAATGGTCTTATATATTGGAGCCTACGATACTGAACACAATTTCTACAGTAAGCACGCTGATGTCCGGCTGACGACTTGGCAGCTGATTGATTAGAGGAATTGCGAGTTACCTAGCTAGATTTATTATTCCAAGTGGATGCATGACCGCCATGCAGCCTATCGGGGCTAACTTGGTGGCTGCGTTGAAGAAGATGGTGTAGTCAGCCATCGCAGGTAGCGGAACCATATATAGTGAGTGCTGTTGTAGCCTACCAATAAACGGACAGAGCAATTCGGGATTCATGAGAACAAGGGTGAGCTTGGCTGCAGAAGATAAACCAGGTATGTCAATTACGCGAATTCTCGTGTCTCAGGCAGCCACCCCAGCTCATCCTTGGGGATCACGCAGCTCAGCTATCGTACCATTTCTGCAACGAACTCCCTTCGAAGCAAAGCAAATTTAGAGTAGTAAATATAAAAGAGTCGCAAATGATGTATCGCCAGGATTGATTGCGGATTGTGCCTCTGTTCTTTGTCTGTCTTGGGTGCATCAGGCTGAATGCTGACGCTGGCTTGTCAGCAATGGTAGCCAGCCACAGCATGAGGCTGCGCAGATAAAGTTTCAGCTCCTGAATCATATGCGCATCGAAAAAATATCAAGTGTGGTATTCATGTCACGACTCTAGTCTCATCGTATTTGACTGTTGTTATGGTCCTGATTGTAAGATACTAAGGGGTGTCAAGCCGCCGGCAAACATGGCGGATATATCATTCTTGATTTACCTACACTGCAATTGCCAGCCGGAACACTTCATCACATTCACCATCGGTTCACGCAGCCAAGTGAGTATTCGTGGCTGTTGAGCGCAGATATATCAACGCTATCTGTATGCAACAATGTGTAGTAAGCGCCGGGTGCTCAGCGATGCACAACTGACTCAAAGTTAAGGCCTGTGCAGGCAAGAGTAACTATCCTCCTCCCATCCTCGAACCATATCTCAAACGTCTACAAGTCCCCAGACGAAAGAAGCACAGAAAACAGAGATGCTACAAAATATCTCGGACACCTAGTGTCTGTATTCTGATGCTGACTCGGCGCTGGTAATATAGGGCTACAACAACGCCTAAAACCTCGCCTCGCACGTTGGCGATTTCACGACTAATTGTCATCTTATCTTCTCAATACAAAGGCAGACTCGAAGAAAGTACTTTGTCAAGGCAAGATGGAATTGAGGAATAAGAGAAGATGTGCCAATCTTCAAGGAACAATGTTATAGTTCTCTATCAGATTTGTGTAGAGTTTTAGCAATTTCAAAGAATCCAGTGAAGAGTTTCTTTAGGGGTAATAAGACCTACTAAGTGTGGAGCCATCTGAGAAATGGTGATCTCTCAAAGTCTGTACTGGACAGCCTTGAATGGCTCCCATTACGGCGACTGCATCTCAACTCGACATTCCAAAGAAAGACGATTGTTCGAAGAACCTCAGACGCTGGACGCCACTGGCAGCATATGTCGAGCATTGATGCGGCAGCACTCCTGAGCACAGTTAGAGGCTAGCTTCAGTACCTTGTACAAACGGTCATTTACACCACTCGCTACTAAATCACAGTCCGGAAGAATAAATAGTTGCCTTGACTTCCGAGGGGCAATACTCAAATACACCGATCTGACCGTTCCTCCTCCCATCAAAGACATCACGACCTTCATACTTTCTACTTCCAATCCAATCTTCCGCGACCTGTTGATATGAGCACAACACATGAAGAGCCTGATACATCAGACGACGCTCAGACACCATGCATTCGGACTTACTCTTCTGCAAAGCACATGGAATAATCCTCTACAGTGCTCTCGGATACCAATACGGAGATGGTGTGAAGCTTGACGAGTCAAATGCCACAGCAAAGATGCGTGCGACTGTTGAATAGCTATAGTCGGTGCATTTTTTGACTAAGGAAGCAAGGGTCGATCGAGTGCACCCCCTCGGTGTTGATCACATATCCAGAATAGTGTAGACGTTATTCAGCAAGGCCTTGTCGGTCTCTACCACATCCTGGATTATGACTATTCAGTTTGTTCTGGCTCTTGTTCTGCAATCTGCTTTCAGTTGTTGGAGAGGAGATATCTCTGCTGACCGAGAGCCATCTCTGCCACCCAAGCCGGTCCTTTGGTACTCCGACATCGTACTAAAGCTGCCGCCCGGCCGTTCCACAATGGCCGATTTTCGAGTGAATTGGAAAATACCGACCCTGAGTGTTCATTCGGAAATTCTGAGGGATACAAATGGAAGGGGGCAACAGGATTTGAAGACCAGCTAATCGTGTAGCCACTTCAGAGAGCTATAAGTCTTTCAAGTCTGCACCAAACAGCCTTGGCAGACCCCCGGTTGTTGAATATCTTGCCTCACGTCAAGTGGCCACTTGGAGCCAGTGAGGTCTACAGTACTTTGTCAGCTCCGAGTAGCCACTCGACAATTTTGAAGGGTTCAACTGAAGGGAGGCCCTAGAACTAGAGGACCATTCAACTGTGTAGCCATCTCAAGAGCTATTAATTTTTTGGAGTCTGCACCAACCAGTCTTGAAGGCCCCTAATATCTTACCTTACGGCAAGTCGCCTCTCGGAGCTGGCAAAGTGCTGTATATAATATTGTGGTGGACCTGCGATCACCGGCTGTGACGGAGCTGAGCTGAGGTCCGTGCGGGCAGAAGAAGTTGTTCTCATCTTCCTGCTGCCAACTTGTGCTTCCAAACACCTCCGAGACAACAGAAGCACGCCAAGCACGCGCGAAGCCCACCGAGTGTCACAATTAAGATTTGACAAATGCTTATCGTCTGTACAATCACTGCGTTCTGTTTGACACGTCTCTTCGTGACCAGCATCAAAATGCTGCCCCGCGAACCAGTGGGACGTGACCTCACGATGCAGCATAGATGCTCACCAAGATGAGTCAAAATAACGAGAATCTGAAAGTCGCATACAGCAGTTGCTCGGGCCCTCAGTTTCTTTCTAGAATCGGGTGTGGAATTGGATGGCAAAGCTCCTCAAAACGCAAGTTCCTTCCCAGCGGTGTCGCGTTTCAGAATCTTCGTCACAAACGAGGATTGCAGCGTATTCTCGGAACCACTGCTATCCAGATCATACCGCCAATTTGACGGTGTGCCCAAACATCTATATCACTGCTCGAAGCCTTGTGGCTGTCGATTTTCATCTTAATCTAATTCCATCCTGTGCTGGTCACTCGTTAATTGTATTGTCTTTGTTCATCCCACGCTCTTTGATCAAACGACATCCAGAAAACCTAATAATAATATCGACACAATGCATTCATCAGCAATTTTCAGCTTCGGCTTCTTCGCCACCACAGTACTGGCACACGGCAATATCACAAGCCCTCCAGCTCGCCTTCCTGGCCCAGCAATGGCAAAGGTCTGCGGTCAAGCCGCTGTTGCCGCAATCAACGCCGATGGCACCGCCCCACTTGAGGGCATCCCCAGCAACGGTTCGCCGCAGTGCAACATCGGTCTGTGCAAGGGCGCGCAATTCGCGGACAACCAAAAGAACGTCCAGCGGTACGCGCCCGGCGAGAAGGTCAACTTCTCTGCTGCACTACCGATCCCTCACGAGGGCCCATGCAACATCTCTCTTGTCGACACAGCAACAAACACCATGATCGAGACTCTGCTAGTCTTTGATTCTTACGCGGATGAGAACTTGGCCCAGCTGCCGGTAAACAACACGAAGTTCAGCGTCACGATGCCAACAGACTTGGCCGCAGGACAGTGCACAACGCCGGGAGAGTGCACAATGCAGTGGTTCTGGTTCGGAACGAATGCGCAGCAAACATATGAGAACTGTGTCGATTTTGTAATGACAGCGTAGAGTGTTGTTGAGGGTTTTCATTGAGGTACATCTACGCAGTGTTCTTTCATCCGAATGAGGCCTCTATAATGTCTTCTTTTTAGTACACAAACCGCTTGAGATACCCATATAAGTTCCAGCAAACCACTTGAATGAATTTCTCCTTCCTTGCTGAATGCTTGCATGCCTGTGCCTGACGCGTGACATGTCCGAGAAGGCGCCAAGCTTGTCAACTTCAAAGCACAGCTTCACGACACATGCGGATACTGTTGGATTTTAACATCATCAAGGAAATCTGGCATTCAACACCCACGGCGGATGAAATGGGAGAGCCCCAAAGGTGGGGTCTCGCATTCGATGCAGCTGTTCAGTGTCCAGTAGAGTGCCTGAGCTGGTAGACCGTTACCTTGACTCAACCAGATAGAGTCATTACATCACGTAAAGGTCGGAACTTACTCAAGCTACGGCATGCCTTTTGTGGAGAATCGTTGATTTGACTACAGAGCTACAAGTATCAGCATGCTGATACCACACTTTGGTTCGCCTTTGCCACCAGTATCACGTCCCTTTTCTGCAGTGCCGACTCCCTGGACAAGCTTTTACTTCCCTCACCGCGAAGCCTGTTAACTGACCGAGGTCACGGTGAAAGCACAAATGACAGAGCACTTGAAGATGACAGTCGTATAGCAAGTGTCGCAGAAATTGACACGCTCTGTCTAGCTATTCACCACACCGAGGAAAGAACGCATATGCGAAATTTGCATGATAATTCGATCTTAGAACACGCGATATCCAGCCATCACTAACTGGAGGTGACTGGAGATCCAGCTGACAGGTTTGCTGTATCTTCCACAAAAGTGAATGGCGCTGTAAGTTGTGGCCAGTGAAAGTGAAAGTTCTTCGAAATTGCCGGCGGTCCTCGAGCTCGGAAAAGCCCGACAGCTTTGAAACACCTAGTAGCGGCTGATGCTGCGTATAGACGGTAGGTAACGACGCTGGCTCTAGTGAATACTGCAGTGGTATCGTCGGTTGTCAAATTGTGCGGCTGGTCTCTCGCTTTGGCCGAGAGAGCGCGCTACTTGTCGATGAGGGAGGGAGAAGGAGAAGGGTAGAGAGGAAGCGGAGGGTTGGAGAGAAGGTGAGAGTACCTAGAGGTGAAAGATCCACTATATGTCGCACTGCGTCACATGCCCCGATCCCACTTCGCCGCACATTGACTGTGACTGAGAGGCAAAAATGCAAAGGAAAAGCCTGTTGAACCTTGGAAATGCACTCCGATAGGCACAGATACTACCACACAGCATTTGGCCCGAAGATGCATCGTACGGCGTAGCCACTATGGACACAAGCATATCGATTGGCCTAAATCTGCACACATAGACACGGAGATCTACAGAGCCCTTCTTGCAACATACAAAAACGGGAGATAGCGACCTTCTCCTAGTAGAATGCCTTGTTGAGCTACATCAGTATCCGTATCCAGAGTGTTCCTCCGATCGAATCCTGACATTCATGGACTAAGAATGTACAAGGATCACCTCACAAGCTCTCACAGACTCTAAAATGCTCCATTCCAGGTGAAGCATTCATTCATGAGCTTCCAACTATTCCATTGAATCAATATATACAGCACCTTGCCAGCTCCAAGTGGCTGTTTAGGGTAATGCAAAGTATTGGAGGCCTTCAAGACTAATTAGCGCAGATTTGAAAAAAAGTATAGCTTTTAAGATAGCTACGTGGTTTATTGGTAATCTATACCTGGTGCTCTCTCTTGATTGAATCCTTCAAAATTGTCAAGTGGCCACTCGGAGCTGGCAAGGTGCTATGATTGAGAAACCTTGTTCTTAGAGGGCCAAAACAGATCTGGTTCATGTAAGCGCCACGGGTGGTGACTTCCTCTTATACAAGCTTTCGAGACTTTAAAGGGTATGCAGGACATTACCAGCTCCAACGGAGCACTTGGCAGAGCTCAAGGACCACAGGGCGAGACCTTGGCAGCACCAATGCGATGCGAAGTCATCTTCAACAACTATGAATTTACTTGGACCAGACCAATCACAACTGTAGTAATTCGGTGGAATGAACTTTTGGCTTTTCACTAACGGCTCATCGGAGCCGATGAGATACTGAGGCAGACTCGATCTGAGCCTGTTGGTTCACATCTATGGCCCGGCCTATTCAGAAGCCACGTGTTTAGGTTCTATTTGACTGACGTAACACCTCTTACCTTACCAATATCAGGTGAAGCTGGGCTCTGCAACACGTGTGTGTGGTAGCCTGGACTACCCCAATTAGACTAGCTCGGTTGCGTGGCCCCAGCTCGCCTGCCAGTATATATACCTACCTCTGGTCGTCCCTCCCTTTGGCTGCATACTTGTACGTTCCTCTCAACCCCGCCCCCATGTTCGACTTTCGCTAATAATCTTGCAGACCTTCTTTGGATGACTGAGCTCAAATATTCGGTTCATCTATCCCGATCAGCTGCATTGCACAGCGCGGACTGGTTGGGGTATGGCTTTCCTACGGGGACGCCACAGGGGCAATTTTTGCTTTCTCTCTGTACTCTCTGAGTGCGCCCTTTTTCATTGATTGCTGTGCTTTGCGTGCGGCGTCGAGGAAGAAGTCGAGTGAGAAGTCTACATCTATAGTGCTGAGGTGCGCGTTATGGTATTGAACATCTGGCCAGACTTTCCATGGATACAGACCACGCATTTTCTACTATCAGGGTCACTCTGGGTTTAGCTATTTGTCTAGGATGTATCACGCAAGATACACGGGCGATATCTTGCTGCCGCGCTCCTTCCCCGGAGTCCAGACAGATAGGGCACCCGCGCAATGGGACACAGCGTTTATGACTCTCGTCGTGACCTTGCGCTAAGCTAAGCAAGGTACTCAAATCCTACCAATTCCAGCATGTTGGACCGACAAGAGATGTATGTTCATGTAGTGAGTCGATTTCTTCCACTGCGCTATGCAATGATTTGGAAGCCGCGTAGACGCAGTCTAGTTACGACGTTGAGCAATCTGCCATTCAAGATCTCTGGGTTGCGTCCAATCACTCCCAGTAGCGATGGCTATTTTCCAAAGCCTGACGAGACTTCGCTTTCTTGATCAAGATCCAGCCTTCCCCAAGCGCTCGCTTTCGACAGCAGCACTCTGCACAGGCTGTTCAGAGCTCTCATACTGATCAACACCATCCTCTCCTTCTTCTGGTCCCGACTCGCCAGCCTTCTCTGCCTCGAGCGCCCTGTACTTCCTCCGCTTCTTCTTGTCGCTGCTGGCTTTCTTCTTGCTCTTCTCCCTCGCCTTGATCCTTGTCCTTGCCTCGTCACCCAGCTCCAACTCTTCGATCCTATCCTGCAACAGTCTTCGTGCGACCTTGCGGTTTTGGGCGCGACTGCGTGTGTCTTGGTACTTGACTACAATCCCCGTGGGAATGTGCTTCAGCTGAACAGCTGACGAGGTCTTGTTGATCTTCTGACCACCAGGCCCTGTGCCTTTGAGAAAGTTCTCGATAATCTCGGACTCGGGAATTACGCGGCGCGGTGGGAGCGGTTTATCGAGAAGCGCTGGGGTGCTGTGCAAGGCGCGGGGAAGCATGCGGTGGACAGCAACGCGCGGGCGCATAAGCGCGGCGATGGGCGAGAGAAATGGCATTGCCATTGTCGTTTGTATATTACGGCTGGACGGGCAGAATAGCAGCCATCGTAGCGTTGCTAGCAATAGCTGGTAGACGTCTACTTTGTCGTTTGCAAGTTGAAATGACGCGCCCAATCCCCTCGCGCCTCATCCCCGGCCTGTTCCGCGAACGCCAAATGTGAAATGACATGACATCCCTGAACCCACTTACGACCGCCCATGTTCACGAATTGACGCACCACCAACCCCAAGCGCGCACTCGTACTCGCTCCGGATTACACACGATCTTCCCGCATGCCCGACTCGGCAACACTCGCAACCGCACTCCTCCTTACCGCAGCCACCGCCCTCCTCGTCGCCGCAATGCTCTACCCGTCTGCTCTGCTCCGCTGGTTCCAGCGCAAGCGCTACCAATACGAAGTCACTTTCTCGCTGTACATGTTGACATCGACCGAGAAATTCATCTTCAGTACGCAGTCCATATACCACAGCCCTCCCGTTCACATTCCACCACGACACCCAGCGCCGCCTAAGGCATATCATTTCCGCGCCCACAGCCACAAAGGCTTGCAATACCGCGTGCTAACATCTGGCAGACTCCGTTCTCTTCCTTATTCTTAGCCTGCTTATCATCGCCGCTTCCCTGTACCTCCCCGAGCACCTCAGCATCATCGCAAGCCGCATCTTCTACTACTACAGCGGCAACGAGAACGCGCATTCAGGGCTGAACAAGGGTGTTGGCGCGCCTGCGCCTGTGCATGGTGCTGGATTGGCGGGCAACGGAAGGGGTTACATGGAGCCGTGAGCGGCCGGACAAGGGCTGGACAAGGGATGTATGGGGTGGTCGATATTTTTCTGAACATTCGTGGAAGGGGCGCGTGATGATGACCTACGCATTGAACACGATGGTGTAGGGATCGAGATGGACCGTTGGATGAGGCATAGAATGGCGTTTGGAGGCGTTATGGGTCTGCCCGCGGTGGGCCTTCATGCGGGACTTTCGCCCACAAAAGATACTACGTAATTGTAATACCAGATGTCATGCACGCATCTCACTTTCCATTCAGAGTTTTGCTCGTGCGAAGAGTCTTTTAGCTGCATCGAAGACCCTTGCCATGTGACTGGTGCGCGACAACGAGGCATATGTAGCGTTGATTAGAGTAAGTCGAATCTTGAGCGGCAACGACCAAAGTTATGCAGATGATTTGAGGGCAATGCAGATCTGAGTTGGTAGCGTAAGTATTGATTGGAAGATATGTATGTAACGCAGCTTGAGAATGTTCGCCTAAGAGAACTGGCAGCTATCGCCTAATGCACTTGCCCATGCCAAAGATATTCAGGGAATCCTTGTCCGTACAGATGTACATGTGAAAGATATACGCGCCGTCATTTCGTCATTAAGTAAAGCTATGAAATCGAGCACGTATCAAGAGATGATATACTAGAAGACACTAGCTTGGCGAATGTACGCCGCGTCTCAACCAAAGACGGCTTGGACCGCGCGCTCGAGCGAGAGAGGAGTGTAGTCGTGAAGTGTAACAACGACCGGGAAGTCGCGTACTGCTAGCTCATGTGCTTCCTGATCCTCGCCGTCGCCTACAATGGCTAGAAGAACGACAGGCACCGATATCATTGATGCGTCCTTCTCGACTTGGCTTCTTATGCTTCGAGCAAACTTGAGTTGCCGCTCGAACGCCTCTGGATTGTGGCTAAGCACGTTCTCCGTAGCGCAAACGACAACGACAACAACTCCACTTGCAGATAAGAAGTAAGGATGTAGTTCTGTCATGCCGACATCCATGCGGAAAGGAACATGGCGGACTGGTCTTGGCAGTGCCCGGCCCAGTGGCTCGAAAGGATCCATGTTCTTAACCAGGGTCGCTGACGGTGAATGGGGAACCACTGGGGTGTAGAGAGTGATGATCTCAGCTTCGTTGAGAGTTCGAAGTTGCGTCAGCGTGTGTGGAGGGCACCGGATCAGAGCAGCCCTGCCATCAGATGGCTGCTGCGAGTCAGCCCTCAAGAGGCGTCTTAGCTCGCCCATGGTGAAATACAGGACTCGGTGTGATGCAGTGGTCGCCACGAGCGCCTTGATCCGATGGACGATAAGCAGGATAGACAGGTGATCTCCCGCGGTAAGATGTGGCGCCCGGTTCGATCGGTACTTGTGGAATTGTGCGGCTGAATAAGGTCTGCAGCTGAGAACGCTCAAAAGCCCAATGGTCCCAGCAACGTTTTCTGCAATACAGCTGGTAGAGCCCTCGATAATTCTTGAGGATGGATCTGGGGAATCTTCTCTCTGACACGGACTGACGACTGGCTCGCTTTCAACAATCGGTAAGAAGAAGAAGAAGAAGAAGAACGATAAGATACTTGATGTTCAAAGCTGCTTCATGTAATCATAGTGACAATCGCACAGCGCATCCCTACAGTTATATGTGCCTGTACAGCGCCCGTCATGCTTGGAGTGCTACGACATATGAAAACGAGATTGTTGTACAAGGTGAAAAGTACGCATCTCACAGGACATGCTGTATGGCAGGTAAAACGAGTCCGCCAACCGGCAGTCAGCGAACGGCTCCCGTCTCTTGGAGGCCCTGGGCCATCGCTGACACACGACAGGAGTAGGCTTGCGGCGTGGGTTACACAGGCAAAGTGGGTAATAGTCTCCAGTGGATATTACTTCGGTCGGTCATGAGAGTGTCGTGTAGAGGACATGATGGTTCCCCTTCTTATCAGAGACATCGTATCCAAGTATAGGGTGGCGACAGTGAACGTAACGTGCAGGCATCTCAGCTCTGACGGTTCAGCGGTTCAGTTGAAACGAAACATCAAAAGAGCTGACGACTTTGACCGCTGCTGAAGGTTCGTGACAGGGTTTGCTCCCCATCTCGGATACCATCTTGGCCGGGCCGAGCAGGGATGCTCAGCAGCAAAGCCGGCCAGCAAACGCAAATGCTCAGCCAGTGACCGAATAGAGATGGGCTGCATCTACCCGCCCGATGCACGGTGTGGTTCGCTCTGCGTGTGGCGCACGGGAATCAATACAATTCGAGCAGGGTGTGCAGCACCGTTGTCAAATTGACCGCTGACGAGCAGGGTTTTCCAAGGTTGGGCCATTCACAGAATCAGGAATTGCGCGCTAAGCGAGTGTGAATATCATTCAATGTTAGTTGTGTAACGTGATGTATGCGGCGACGGGCATCTGCGATGCATGTTCTGTATCAAGGCAAATATGCGTGACATCTGCAAGATCAATGCATGACTGGCGTGTGAACGAGCCGCGGCGGACTAAGTAACCGAGCGCTGTGCTCCACAGGGGGGAGCGAATCGTTCAAGGTAAGCCGTGTGGTGACATCCGCTCTTAGCAGAGACCGATGAGACAATAAACCAAGTCGAGATGCGACACGAAACGTGGTTACGAAGTAGTAGAGATGTGAGATAGATGGTGGTGGTTGCCTCGCTTATTTAGCGTAACAGGGAAGGCGCGTTCAGTGAAGAAGTAAACATCATAACGACGCGCTGTTGACAACCTACTTTAGGACGTTGTCTTTCAGCTCAATGCCTGGAACAACACGAGAGTGATGCCGTCGATTGTTGGTAATGCCGATGTTTGCAGCTAAGGCATACCGTTTCTGACCCCGCTACAGAAGAGCAGCCGCCACTCGGCAACGCGCTAGAGGCGTTGCATAAGGGCACGTATCATGCTCAATGCGCGATACCGCAAGCTAACACAGTACAACAGCGTCACAGACTCCCGCAAAGCAGCGAACGGTGAAGATCTCTGAAATTGTCGACATCATCTGCCGACATGCGTTTGCCCATGGCCTTGACGATGAAGCTCTGGACGCTGTGATACACATTGCAGCAAGGAAGACGGAATTAGATCAGACGAGTGTAACAACGTTGATCAAGAACTTATACCCCACGCAGCATATACCCGGCGATGTAATTGTCACAGTTGTAGCCGCACTAGGCCAGGGCAAGGGTAAGCCCTCGCCAGGCACACAAGACAGCCTTGTGAAATGGCTTGCACTAGTCCATGAAATCATCGAAGACGCGAATATCTTGTCCAGACTATATGGCGTCCTATTTGGGATGTTGGACATGATCAGTACCAGGCGTGTCACCACATGAATCCCCACGTCTTTGCTGCAAGCTAACCTGAGTAGAACGTCCTTGTGCCATCTGCTGTCCTTGATCACCCGCAGGAAGCATGTGAAACCTTTCAGAATACAGCAATTGTGGGTTCGACCGATCCAATACAGTATCTTTGTTATACGACAGGATAGACTGACCTATCCTCCAGACTTGAACTATCCCGTGGTCTTGGTAACGAGCCGGCCCTTCAAGGTCTACTCCGCGTTTACAAAGACTACTATCCGGACATCATCCTCGGAAGTGCTTCCACGAGCCGAAAATCGTTCGCACCGGTACGTCCTAACTATCTCGTGTAAGGTCGGACGCGATGCGGGGAGCATCTTGCAAGGCTGCCGCTTCACGTGTTACCTTGATGACCAATACTGACTGCGCAGCAACCTGATGCAGAGTGGCAAGCTAGGGTGCGTTCAATCCAGGAGGCTCGCGCTGCGAACAATCATGCGTCTGACATACACAATGGCTTCAAAGTCCTTCGACGCGGACCAAAGAGGACTAGGGTGTCGGTCTTACCCGACGTGCATACATACCAAGCCACTGAGGTCAGCTGCCTTGATGTTCGACTGCGCCTTTTGGTCACTAATGCAAAGCAGAATTCTGTAACACTGGAGGGCATCGACAGTGTTGAAATTTTTGTGGAGAAGCTTGACAGCATCGAGCCTCCTGGTCAGCTCGTCTCTTTTCTGACAGATCCCCTTTTGCAGAAGTACGTCGAGCTAAAGCCCTCACCGGTTGTATCTGCAAGGATAGGATTATGGTTAGCGGCATGTCTTGAGGAACAAGCCAGTGCCGCTATTCAGGGAACTGGAGATATCGCACTTCTCGCGGAGCTATTCAATGCCCTCCTACAACATGCAAGATATACTAAGGTACGTGTCGTTACATATGAGCGCATCATTTTTTGACACTTCCATAGACGCTGCTGCCTGTCGTACCGGCCTTTCTGAAAGAATACATTTCAGTATGGAACGGTCGCGACAATGTCGATGCAATACTGGGCTTGCTTGCGTATGTCCCAGGAGATTCATTCGAGGATGTACATTCCGAGTATCTTGCTCCGATTGAGCGAGCGCTTTCCGGCAACGGTCTCTCTTCGTGCGTTCACATGGTCGACCTTTACGCCGGTCTGTTGCAACATCGGGTGGCCCTCCTTGCTCAGCAAGAGCCTGAACACCGCCAGCCCGCACTCAGCTCACCTTCACAGCAATTCCTGAAAGACTCAGTCTCGCATTTCGCGAACTTGTCAACCTCATTGGTCCTGTCACTTCCCCCACAAATGGGCTATGAAGTCGTGTCTGCTGTCCTCAGTTATTGGGAGCTGCTGTCCACATCTTCCAAACCTCACGTTATCCCAATTTTACTCCCACCGATGCATCTTGTGTATCAATTGCTACAAAGCCCGTCGGCTGCTGTAGTCTCTCGGATTTGCGGCATCATAGGTAACTACAAACAAGCATTCGATGCGCACCCTCGGCCTGTCAAACACTTTTATCCCAGCGAAGTTACAGATGGATTAAACTGGTGCTTGCGCGATATTTACAACCTCTTTTGGGTAGCACGTGGCCTAGCAGTCGTCGAGAACAAGTCTGTCGGCATGTACTGTGATCCAGCACTGCGCTCATCGCTCAACGACTATCTGACCGGTCATGATCCTGAACATGCTATTGGTCATATATTCAACTTGTCCAACAACGCATGGCTTACAGCGATGTCTTCTGCAGCATGGCAGGCGCTCGAAGACCAAGAGATCGACCGAGCCAAGCTTGATCGAGGCCACGTCCAGCGTCATACAGGTCCTGTAAGTCAGCAAAGCTTGGCAGCTCTACGAGATGGAGGAGTCAGTGTGGACTGGGAGGGCGTCAACGGATACAAAGTCTACGTGCTTAACTGGCTGGCTGAGCGAGGCCTGGGAGGATTGAGGGAACTTATGTTCGCGACTGTCACAGATCTGAAGTCTGGTCAAGCAAATACGACGTAGCAATGACATCTTCACGAGGTGAATGACGGTGCAAATTTACAAATCTACCAGGATCCTCGTAAAACTGGCAGCTGTCAAAGCCACAACGAGTAGAGAGTCCAGCTATGGTGCTCAGGTCGCGCGCAACGCGTGTCATCAGCCACGCAGAGCAGGTATATTTTGGGTTTTCAGCGTGGCCCTGTGGCTGAGCAACGTCATGCAACGTCTCGGCTCCTTCCGAAGGCGCCGTACTTGCCGATTTACCCTTTCCTCGACATCATCCAAAGCATTCATCTGAGCACCAAAATCTGCCAAAGACTGTAAACTTGACTCACGGTCAAGCTCAATGTAGATCGCACCTCATCCATCGTCCAACCACGTTGGGTGTTACTCGTGCCCAGCGAACAGCGCACCTGCCCACACGGTCCAGACCCGTTGATCAGTCGACCGCAGGGTTTCGAGGCAGCAACATGCTTCAGGCACATTGAAATTGCTACTTGGAACAACTGCCAACGGTACCCTTTCCGCTGTGATTGATTGTTTCGTAAGAGCACCGCCGAGCCGCATGACCTCATACCTAAGCGCGTGCGCCAACACCACGCGTCGCGCACGTCTGGGGAACGAGGAATGCAGGCTCGACACTCGGCTGCGCTACGGAATCACGGCAGGGCTTAAATGCTAGGCTCGCATCAGCCCAGGTGCAGTGCGTAGGGCAGGGGCCAGCGACGTGCGTGCTGAACGTGGCTGACGTTGTTGTTTTGCGTGGACTTGCTGTGAAGGCAAGAATGTGAATGTGGAAGCTGTGTACCTACCTATATAACCTGCTGGATCGGGCTGTTTGCTTCAGTCTCTCGTACTCCATACAAACAATCAAGTCCTCCACACAGCCTCACAAACCCGCACTTGACAGTCCAGCCACCTCTGTCTCTTGACACAGTCAAGCACCCGCCACAATGATCTTCACCCGTCTCCTCTCGATCATCTTGCGCGTCGCGCAGTTCGTCTTCGCTGCAGTCGTTCTCGGTTTGACTGCATATTTCTTGCACGAACGCAGACACCATGGTGTTGGACCGTACGGACGCACCATCTTTGCCATCGTGTGGTCTGCTCTGTCGGTTCTCTTCTCCATCATCTGGATGATCCCTACCAAGTCTACGATTGCCTCATACGGCTCTGATCTACGTAAGTGGTTTCTTATCCAATTCCATGCTGTCTTCAACTAACACGCATCAGTCTTCACCGCAGGTTGGGCTGCCGTCTTCGCTGTGCTCGTCATCTGGTTCAACGGTGCCGGCTGTGGTAGCGCATGGGCCTGGAGCGGTATCAGCCTGAGCCGTAGCAACTATTGCGGACAGTGGCGTGCTGCGCAGGCTTTCTCCTTCCTCAGCTTGATCGTCTGGTTCACTACTTTTGTGCTTGGTGTTATCACTTACCACCGCTTGACCCGCCAGCCGGTGATCAACGAGGGCCCTGGGTAAGTTGCTCCCTTCAAGTATTGAGTCAAAGCTAACTCGGTTACAGAAAAAGCTTCGGTGGCCGCCGATCGCGTGTTTGAGCACAGGCTATGGTGGTGAGGTCAGACGGAGATGATGGTGGGCCGTTTGGATGTGGACGATACTTTCTATCACAGTTTTTCACGTCCGGACATTCTGGCCGTTAGTCATGCGATCATGAGCTTCATGTTATGCGTTTGAGCAAGCGAGCGTTTTACCATCTCTTATTCTCGATAGCTGTACTTAATATCTTGGATTACAGACGTAATGGTATCCTAACTGGCGTCTCTTCAGTCCCGTTTGATAATCAATCCTCAAAAATCGAGCAATTTATCTTATGAGATGCAATGGAAACTTGGTACGGGCACCGATTGAGAAGCTGATTTATAGAGCACCAATACTACCGAAATATTTCAATCATGCTTAGTCTACACAATCTGTCTACTAGCCTTCATCAGAGATAAGCAGCTTAGCATATGCTAAGCGGCGATCGAGGGCTGGTATGGTGCAGTGTCATTACTGAGCACTCACCCACTAAGCATGGCAGAGATCATCTCTCCGTGACACACTTATGGAGCATACTCCTCGTTTCCGTCCCTGTCCACTCTCACATACTTTTGTTTATCCATACCATGCGTGGCTCGCAAATGGCAGGCTTTATCGAATTTGCAGCTACCGAAATCGCGTTCGTTGGCGCACTGGTGACCCAAGTCTGCTTTCCGTCAATGATTGTGAAAGAGAATAACGTCAAGACGATAACTTACAGCAGTCGACCTCCTCGCAATACCGGTTGTTGCATGCCAAGCTTCTAGCTTTATATTTGAGAGCATTCAGCTCACCGGGTGTAAGTCTGGGCTCGTGTTGAAAGTGGCAGAATTTGCCTTGCGTGCATGAGCCGCCTATGTGAAAGTTATTACACATCTTCTTTCCGCTCCTCGTCATTCGCTTTTCCAAAGAGTCCACAGAAGCCCTGTCCCGTGGTGGGAGCGGTTCGTCGAGTCTTTGTTCGCTCCTGTTGAAGTAGGCATATTTTTTCTTGGTAGCCGGTTTCGAGTTGACAGCGGGTGCAATAGAGATACTGTTGGTACGCTCAGTAATGCCTTTTCCGACGTTGGCCCATGAAGATTCCTCGCTTGACTCAGTCGCAGATATAGAAGGGGCTGGCGTGCTGGGTGCAGGGCTGACCACTGCTGGCGATGGAGACACTGCGGGAGGTGTTCTGTTCGTCAAGGACCGCGTTACGGGTAGAGGTTGTGCTGATGGAGGGGGGCTCTGCGCCACAGCTACGGCAGTATTGATGACATGGACTGGAGCAGGGGCAGAGTCAGGCAGGGGATCTTTCCTGAAAATATCATCGAAGTTCGCCCTTTTGAAGTTGGGCAATTTATCGAATCCAACGAATGCTGGAGTTGTCTCCAACAACGTAATCCGGCTTGCTTTAGCTTCGCTGTGTTGGAATTGGTCAAGATTTGGAAGGTAACCGGAATCGTGACAACCGCCGAAGATGATGTGACGGCAGGTGGGATTCTCGCTGAAAGCGCGCAGCATTTCTGGTCCACGGTAAGTCATGGTTCAAACGTGTCACGCCTTTGCACGTACCTTTAATCTTGTGGTCGGCTCTCTCCTTACCAGGACCGACGTCAATAATACTAAACAAGGACTGATTCAAGCTGAACCTCTGGGCAAACGTTCGAAGCTCTTGAGGATGACGAAGCAGCCCCACTTGTTGGAGTTTGAAAGCTAATTTGTCGAGGCTGAGATAGATCTGGACCATGACTGGCCAGGTTCCTGAATTGCCGTACAGAGAGGCGACATGCTTTTGGATAGCATGGTGAAGTCGAGATGCAGCTTCTGAACCGCCGTCACCAGCTGCTGCTTGAAGGAAAGCATCTTGGAACTATCAACAATCAGCTGAGACCCCGGGCACAACACGTGCCAGTGTTGAGTAAAGTATAGTGATGTATATGAGGCTCACAAGGATATGTGGCTGCCAGCGGCGAGGGTACCAAACAGTGGTGCGATGGGGTACAGAAAGTAGGGAAAATTAAACTTACGATAGCACCATCTCCATCAATCAAAGCCAAAACGAAAGAGCTAGCGTCCTGCACCACATGATCAGTAAGAAAGAGCTCGATATGACTTCCGCGTTGGCAATCTGTAGCATCGCGGTTGAGCTACCACATTGGATGCAGTACGAGACGCGACGGGGTGATTCCTACCAGCTGACGCTCTTGCTCCATCATAGCTCTATGCACATCCTCGACTTTAGTTTGATAATTCCTTCTGTTGTCTCTTTCACTCAAATAGTCGCTCTTCAGCTCGGCTTGTTCTCGTAAGAGGCTTGAGAGCTTCTCAATAAGTTCCTGCTCTCATTAGTAGGTGGGTCGCATGTAGCTTTTCAGCTTCGTAGCTCACGTTAACGAGATTTTCTCTGGCATGATCAGCAGCTCGAAAGCTGTCCATCTGCCTTAGATAGTTGTTTAGATCGTAGTTCGCCATATTGAGAATCCCAACCATGAGTTCACAATGTTTTTCAGGGCAATGCTAGCCGTTGATGTTGCGGAAGTGGACGTGTTTAAACAATTGAGGCAACCGCGAGCTTTCGCTGGAGCTAAGCGCTAGCTCGTTCGAGGAAGGGCGGGGTTAATCACTTAGCGATAGCTTGCAAAGGAGACCCAGCAGGTGTAAGCGTGAGGAAACGTCTAGCTTCTGGCGAGCGGGAACAAATGTCTAGTAACTACGGCCAACTAGGCGCAGTCATCCTCTGCACACAAAGTCGCTGGATGCGGGGCACAGGCGAGCGTATCGCCAGAACTGGATGTGGCACACCACACGGAACGAAAACACTCAGCCCACCAGGTTTCATGCAGCCTGAGCCGTGATTGCCGTATCAGCGTCGCGCACGAAGCTGACAGGGGCGCTCAGAAGCTTCGAGCAATTCACCGGTGGCTTTGTGTGCAGTGTTATGCCGGAGGACAACGTATTGCATGGACAGCGCTTACTGTACATGCCAACACTGCACCAATCGCCAACGAACAGCAGATTGGCGCACAGCGGACATGGGAGTCACATGAACCGCGCACATAAGGTACGCATCGAAATGCGTCGTAGGCTTCGAGATGTAATATATGAAAGACACTAGCTAGACCAGTGCAAGCTATGAGCCGTTCTTAACGCCGCGCAGCTCCACCTGAAGCTTGCCAGCTTCCCCACAAAATGACGCCGATCCCATATCATTACTACTGCTTACAGCATTGCACGGAAGTGTTCCACGCTCCCATCCTTCGCGTCATATAACAGCTATTGAATGCTCGCCACCTGCACCGCACGACACCTCAGATAAGTCAACTTCAAAGCCGTCTCAATTCTAGCAATCCATCAATTTGCACCCTTTCAGCGCCTCAACACCATGGCCGCCAACAAGAAAGCGCGCAGCAATCCACCATATGAGCTCCTGTACTGGCCCAGCATCCCGGGGCGAGGAGAGTTTGTTCGTCTCGCCTTCGAAGCTGCCGGTGTATCATACAAAGACACCGCCAACGAGTCCGAGGACGGTAAGTTGACAAACATCACAATTGTTATTCATCAGAGCTAAAGCTGACAGCTCAGGCGTCAAAGCAGTTACAACCCTCATCTCGCCTGACTCTACCGGTACAGACGGCAACCCGCCGCCCTTTGCACCGCCCGCGCTGCGCGTACCCGGGGAAGGCCCTAGCGGTGGACCACTCCTCCTCTATCAGACCCCCTCTATCTTGTCCTACCTAGGGCCAAAGCTCGGTCTTGCAGGCACCAACGAGGCAGAAGCGCAGTGGATCCTGTCGCATACGCTCACGGCGCTAGACCTCAACAACGAGACGCACGATACCCACCACCCCATTGCGGTGGCTAAATACTACGAGGATCAGAAGGAGGAGAGTCTCAAGAAAGCGACTGACTTCAGGGAGAATCGGATCCCCAAGTTCCTGGGCTTCTTTGAGAGGGTGCTGAAGGGGAACGAAAAGGGTGAGGGAAAGTTCCTCGTGGGAGACAAGCTGAGTTATGCGGATACGACACTATGGAATGTCTTGAGCGGATTACTGTTCGCATTCCCGAAGGAGATGGAGGCCAGGAAGGGCGACTACAAGTTGCTGTTTGGGACATTCTATGAGAGCGTGAAAGAAGCAAGTGGGATCAAGGAGTACCTGGCGAGCGAAAGACGGAAGCCGTTCAGCATGGGTGTGTTTAGGCATTACCCTGAGCTGGACCGTCAGTAGCTTAGACGTGCGGCACACGGGAATTGCAGTGACCATCACAAGAAAAGAAATCAATTGCAGTGGTATCTTGAAGGGGTGCCCATCGTGGGCTCATATCATCTCATTCCATTTTGATGCCGGATACATGATGCATTTCCGAAGCCGAACTCCTGAACCGTATAATGCCCAGGCTAAACAAAACAAGCGCCAACAGTGGTACGTCTAGTACTCAGTAGCGGCCTGGGGGAACTCGAAGTTGACACCCTTGCCGGTGAGGCGCTTGTAGACCTCAGAGTAGGTGTCGAGCCTGTAGTCAACACCGCCACGCTCCTTCTCGTCGAGAACGACCTTGAGGACCTTGGAGCCGTCCTCCTTGGTGCGGAGACGCTTGCCGACGATCTCGACGGGGTAGACGAGGTCGGAGAGGATGGCGTCGTGGACAGCGGTGAGGGTCCTGGACTGGGGACGCTTCTGGGTCTGGCTGGTGCGGGACCTGTTGGAGCGCTTGGGGCGGGGCAAGATGCGGCGGGAAGCAACGATCAGGACGTGGCGGTCAGAGAACTTCTTCTCGAGCTCACGGGTGAGACTAGCAGGCGTTAGCGCATGTTCATTGCGCAATTCGAATCTTTTGCTTACCGCTGCTGGGCCTTGTGCCAGCCCTGAAGGAGAGGGACGGGGACGAAGATGACGATAGCCTTGCGTCCGTGACCAACCTCGATCTAAGAATCCTGGTGTCAGCGAATTGTGCTGCCCAGTGCCCACCGCCTCTTCGATCAAAGTATGGGTATGGGTTTGTTGGGAGTGCATGTGCGCGCGCTCGGTGCGCTGTGGTGGAGGCTTATCTTACCTCGCGGGCAGAGACGAACTGAAGAGGGCGAAGAGAGCTCTTCAGGTCGGGGACGTTGTTCTCGAGGTCGGTCAACGCCTGCAGAATGTTAGTTTTGCGGTCGCATGTCCATTGGCAGCAGGAGACTTGCGTTAGCGATGCTGGTCTCGATCTCGGAGGGGCTCTGCCTCGAGGGGCTGTTGGGAGCGATCTTGTTCAGGGCGTTGGCAGACATGTCGGCGGCTGGCGAGGTTAGTTTGTCGGCTGGTCAAAGGAAAGCTCCAAGTTCGAAGTCGGGAGATGCAAATTGAACATTAAGCGAGGTGGGTGGTCGTTCTTGGCATTTTAGTGCGACGCTACTTTCTAGCGCGAACGCAGCCCTGCTCCATGCCCACGCCGACTGCCAGCACCACGAGCCATAGCGCAGAACACCAAGATACAAGATGCGACCGTTTCAAAAGTGCTCGCTTGTGCCTTTTGATCAGGGCTTCTCGATATGCTCAAATTCACAATGTGGGAGGGGACCACGAGTCTCGTTCGATGTATCCATTGTGCTCAAATGACCGTCAGTAATGAATGCACTTTTTATCAAGAGCGGCAGCACCCAGAGCACAGATGGTTTTCCTCGGTATAAAATTTGACTTTGGTCATCTGCGACATTTGATTTCAGAATCGCCTTCGTAGCTTTGTATACGAAGAACAGGACCAGCGCAATTATATACAGCAATACAGGACAACTTTCCGCTATCGCGGGCAAAGCCATCGCCAAGATGATTATACATCTCAAGCCCGAGATCCTACTTCGAGGTCTCAGTGGTTAGAGAAAAGCCTCATGTACCGTGCTCAGAAGGAAAGCGTGTTGCCAGCAGTACCGACAATAGCGTCCTTGACCTTCTCAGCCGCAAGGAGATTAGATACAGCGTAAGGAGCCTTGGCCATCTTGCCCTCCTTTGCCTCATTCTTCGCACCTCCGAACTCATTGCCCGACTCGACGGCGTAGCCAGCATCAGTAGAGTACAAGGCTTTCTTGGAGTTGACAAAAACATTGTTCTGCACCAGAAGTTGCGCGCCTTGGCGGGTATTCACACCGTCGGAAACGCTATCGTAGTAGTTGTTGAAGAAATGACCGGTGCCGAAGCGAAATGAGGGGCCACGTGAGTTCAAATTCTTCAGATGGTTGTACGCATAGGTGACGGTCAAGTGACCCTTGTCTTCGGCACCGTTGGAATCGGAGTGGCCGATCAGAGATGCCTTCCAGTGGTCATGCAAGAAGGTGTTGGTGACAGTGACAAAATCGGCCGCATGGGTTATATCTAGGAGATGTCAAAACACTTAACGCTTCAAATGTAGAACATTCTGCACACTCACCAAGTAGGCCGTCGTAGTAGTCTTTTGAATGATCGCGATCCGATGAGAGGTCCAAGTGATCAACCCATACGTTTTGAGCCTACATAAATATTAACGAAGGGTGTGGCTACGAGTCGTCTGTCATACCTTCTGGATAGCGATCGCATCTCCACCGACCACCTTCTTCACGGCAAAGTTGCGAAGAATGACGTTCTTAACACCCTTAACTGTGATGGTGAAATTCTCCAGGACGGCCTTGCTGTTTTGTCCGATGACGGATTTGTTACTACCAACCTTGACATTGTCACCCGAGCCCTTGATCGGGCCAGTAATTAGAACAATAGCTGCATCGTCGCCCTTGACAGCAGCAGCAAGGTCTTTGAGAGTCGAGACCTTTACGGTCTTTCCGCCTTTACCACCAGTGGTACCGCCATTTGTCGTGGCATAACCAACGCTGGCGATGTCCTGGATGGAGGCGGCTCGCTTCTCGATAGCGTGTTGTTGGTAAATCGGGCTGGGAGTGGGCGCTGCGAGAGCGGTCATGGCCGTAAGGCTAAGAGAAATGAAAGTACTGAGCTTCATTGCGTGAAAGTAAGAATGTGTTCAAATAAAAAAGAAGGAATGACTGAAGCTAGAGGGAAAAAAGAGAATGAATTGTTGCTCTTGAGAAAGAGAATAGACGATTGGAAGAGTTGAGCAGCCGAATTATAATCCTTACGTCGAATTAACGCTTATATGAAGTGCAGAATCCGACATCTGACTTATCGCACAATCTGATATCCATGACTGAGCGCTACAAGCATTTCGCCCTGTTTCTATAGCTTTGTTTCAGATGCTCTCGCGACAGCAGAACCTTACCATATCGGTCTGTGAGAGCGGAGCTTATGCTTCCTTTAACACAATAGAATCTAGGTATGGGACAGGGAAGATGCGTCAGGTACGCTAGGAAAGCATCATCGAGCACGTTCGGTGCAATCCTGGAAAGAGTTCGTCCAAGACCGCCAGCCAGCTTCGGCAACTTCCACCTTCGCGCTGCATGGCCCCAACGAGGTACATAACTGTGATTGGGGAGAATAACAGTCAGATAAATTTGTATTCCGTGCATGAAAACGCTTTATGTGGGATAACCATGAATTTGTGGTCAACGCATGCTTGAGATTTCAGATGGGCACAGGATCTCTTGATGCATATTTTCACGTCGTAATAAGCTTTTGAATTTAGAATGGGACTCTCCAATTGCCGCATCGGCCTGAAGTCCGAGAGATAGTGACCTGTCTTCATGTCAGGTACATATTTTGACGAATTCGGTTTGATGTTCATCTCGGTCCTGACTCGAGTAAGAGATAGGCAGTGGAGTTCCGCAACAATCCCTGGACCTTCACAAATCTGCTCTTAGTGAATCTCAAAAGCTAGGTCGAGAAATACCATGAATAAGGAACGACAATTGGAGGCAGCATATACATAGTAGAGTCTGTAGCAATCTCAAAGACCTACAATCCGACCACCCAAAGCAACAGAACTCGAGGGGATTGCCATCGGCTAAGCAACGGCTTCTCTCCCTGCATACTGTCTCATCTTGGCCAGCTGTATGGGCTCTGGCAAGGCGTGCTTTTATTCCGAGAGTTGACGTGAATATGTTCCCAGCAGCCTTGTCTTACTACTTTTTCTTTTCAATGCATTGGAAAGGATGGCTGTCCGCTTCGGCTGAAAACAAGCGAGTAAAGGGACGCGCTCGTAACACTGTTTCACGCACATACGCGGTGTGCTAGGCAAGAGGTACACAACGTTCAACGGCTGTCTCTAGTCAGCATTTCATATCCGCGGCGGGGCGTTCCCCTGGACGTGGTGCGCCGCCAAGGCGTGATGACGAATATCGGTGTGATGCAAGCGATTGAAGCACATATTTCCTGCCTGTTGTGAAGGCCATATCTCGCTGTATGATACGAGCTCACCAGGCTCATGTTCATATTGGATTCTCTCAGCCATCAAGGTTGCCAACACGGAAGAATCAGGAGCCAAGACGGCTGAAATTGTGAGGACTGAGATACGAATGTGATGTTGGTGGAGCTGCGAGTCTGAAGAAAGCGCTGCTTGGCCTGAAACAGATGTACGCCAGGGTCGAGAGAAACACAGCCCACAGCCAATATTGAAAATCGTCACCGTATGGAGAAAACCATGACTCGGGTACAGTGGCCCGCGCTGAGGTAATGCAGCAGACGTCTACGACCTGATGCTGAATTCTTATCAGGCCATCTGATCAAAGCCCAACATGGGCAGGCTTTACATAGCCTGTTTGTAACGCAGAACATTTGAGCTCGGCTTGCCATATAGGAACATCTTGCAATATATATACGGGCCGTACTGCATTGCCGGTAAGGTGACTATATATCGCCTTGAAGCGCCTGCTATTCTGTCGAATGTGATTGAAAAATTGGAGGGCGTACGGCGTACGAAATTTCCGCAACATACGGAATCTTAGCAAACGGGGTTACACATCGAGAATTCACAAGAAAAAAACCTCACTGTTGCCTGGACATCATTCTTCTGACGGTACTCATGAAATGTCGGCGCAAGACATTCCTCATGCTGTGAAGGAGCCCAGGTCCCGTCCGAGAGCACAATCACGTGGATGACGTAGGTGTCCTAAAGCGGCAATTACCTAAGAACGCAGCTTGAAGAAGACAGAGAGACCGCTTCTCAAGGCAGCAACACTGTCTACAGTTTATCATACAGAAATCTCGTACCTTCCTTCAATCTTCTCTCGGTACGGTCACACTCTGTCTAAACCTGAAGCGGACGATTCAACGTCTAGATCGTTCCTTGCGCACACATCACACTTGCGTACCTCAGCCCTCATCCTCAGAATGCCGCCGGTCCCAACGTATAAGAACGCGCCTATAAAGGCAGACGGCGTGACCCCTCAGACTGGCGATGCGTCCAAACCAGTACCGACACCTACGACACGCTATGTGCCTGCTACAACGACGGTAGATTCGTCCGCACCTCCAGCGCCACAGCCGGGCGCCCGACCAACACCCACGGCCACATCATCTGCCCTAAACAATGGTCCTCCTGCCCCTCAGCCTGGCTACACGGCCACGCACGTCACGACCGAAACACGAGTACAAGCGCCGCCTCCACAATTCACACAGCCGCCGCCAAGCGACTCGCAGCTCGCTGGCCGATCAACAGTAACATCGACAACAGCAAGCAAACCGGGTCCTACGACACTGAACTTTGGGCCCGTGGCTAGTCCGTTCCAGAGCGCGAATGTAGGCGGTGCGGTGCCCACAGCTACGGCGGATGGAGGCGAGAGGAGAAGTCTGGAGCATCCCCCGGGGTATCAGCAGGCCCCCGATAATGCGCCATACACACAGGGTGGTGGGATTGGAGGCGGAGACAATGTTGGAGAGGGAATTGGGACTCAGGCATGGAACATGCTATCGAGAGCGGGTGAAGCTCTGAAGGGTGCAGAGGAAGCAGCGTGGAAGGCTCTTAACGGCAAGAAGTGAGGCGTCAGTTAGTAGCCAGCAATGTGAGATTTCACGCGCATCACGTCGAATGTCTGATATGTGCTTTGTCAAAGGAACCCGAATCTTTCTATAAATCGCTATTTTTCCCATGCTCCAAGCCATGGAAAGTGAACACCTAGGAAAGAGATGACTGGACAAAGCAATGCAAGCCGGATATGACGAGAAGTACAAGGCAAAGTAAAGTACAAGGTGTTTTACCACCGGGTCGTGCTTTCCGTGACGGGCTTGATGTGCTCCATCATTCACCTCTCCACGCAACTCGTCTCCTCTCGTCGCGATTATCTGCTTCCACCATGTGAACTCGTTTTGGGGTATCGAAGAAAGGGGGAAGGCGCTTAACCAGATCCACCCTTGTACTTCTTGCCGAAGAGGATGAGCTGGGCCTGGTCATAGATGGACAGGACACCGGCACCGGCGACACCACGGAGGATGTTGGCACCAGCACCCTTGAACAGGGACTTGACGCCCTCAGCGGCGACGATCTGGCGGGCAGCATCGAGGGTACCGTTGTACTTGACGGCCTCACCGGAGGTCATCATCATACGGCGACGGATGGTGTCAAGAGGGTAAGAGGCGATACCGGCACCGGTGGTGACGGCCCAACCAAGAGCGAAAGAGGCAAGGAAGTTACCCTCGAGGGAACCGGTAAGGAGGACAGGCTTGATCGAGTCGTACATACCGAAGTACAGACCACGGTAGACAACGATACCAGCAACGGAGGGAAGGAAACCACGGTAGAGACCGGCAATACCGTCAGAGGCGAGGGTCTTCTTGTAGACATCGACGAGACCGTTGAACTGACGCTCACCACCCTTCTTGGCGGACTTGGCGTCGTTGGCAAGACGGGTACGGGCGTAGTCGAGGGAGTAGACGAAGAGGAGGGAAGTGGCACCAGCGGCACCACCGGAGGCCAAGTTACCGGCCATCCACTTGGCGTAACCGTCACGCTCCTTCTTGTAGGCGAACATGGACTTGTAGGTGTCGCGGAAAGCGAAGTTCAGGGCCTGGGTAGGGAAGTAACGGATGACGTTGGCAGTGTTACCACGCCAGAGAGAGAGGACACCCTCGTTCTGGGCAGTGCGCTTGAAGCACTCGGTGATACCGTCGTACTTGCGGTCGAGACGGCCGGACTTAAGCATCTCATCCTGGGATGTGTATTAGATGATGACCGTAGATAACTAATGATGAAGCCAATGCATACCTGGTTCTGGATGAGGAGCTTGACACGCTCGATGGGAGCGGCAGCGGTCTTCGAGACGGCGGCGGAAACACCACCCACTGATAAGGGGTTAGTAGCTGCATAAAGGTCAAAGACACGCGAAAGTCCTTCGCATCGGAGCTGAGAGCCATTGACCCTCAGTCCTGATGGAAATCACAGACGCTTTGATGAGACGTACTCAGGAAGTCGACCACGAAGCCGGCTGGATGTATGTTAGCTTGGTCCCTTATCAAACAATAGCCAATTGGGAGCATCCCATCAGCCAACTGTCATCGTCTCAACACTGCGGTTCCATGATTCTAATCGGTGCCCTGCTGAGGCAAGTGCGGCCGATGTTGCTGTGATGGAAATTGCGCAGGTCGCTGATCCGGTGAAGCTGAAGCTGGATGGTTTGCGCTCAACGGCGAGAGAGGAGTAACTCACGCATTCCGAAAACGGACTTATCTTGCTGAGCAGCCATCTTTGCGATTCTGTCCAAACGTAAGAGTGGAGAGAGAGAATGAAAAGATGAGGTTGTGGGTTGGGGAAGGGAAGCTATTAAAGCAGTTGGCGATGCAGATTTTCAATGGAGAAGGCGCGCTAGCACCGCCAAGAGCGCTCAGGCCGCCGCTGCTCCGGGACCTCTTCGATGCCTCGGGGTAGGTTGTGTATTATTTCCAGAAGACCATGCAAGGCGCCTATGGATGTTCTTCGCATCTAATTAGCTACATGTCAAATGCAACTTGAATGCATGCACGCCGCGTTTTGTCTACATAGCATGGTGTTGCCATTGTTCGTTATCTTGCTCATCATCAGGGAGTGATACAGGCGTTGCTGGAGCAGCCACAACATCGAAACCCATTGTCGCAGCTGCGCACGCACTGCAATCTGGTAGCTGCTGCGCGCGTAAGACTGTAAACTGGGGCTTCAGTCTTCACATGTGTCCAGATACCAATTCAAGCTTGAGTCCACACCTTACGCGGTGCGCTTTGCAGCGCTTCTCCTTTTCCAAGGGTCCGCCCTGAGCGCTTTTCCGCAGCCAACAAGGTCGGGCAATCTCGGGAAGCCCGGACCAATTGCAAGCGAGACGATGGAAAATTCGTGGACCGGGCCCCGTTTGTTGAAAGGACCACGGTTCGCCGTTGCCCAGGTGCATCTGGATGTCAAAAGCCGCGCTGATGATGTCGATCCGACAAGAAGCTGTTCATCGTCCGCCGTTCGTTTGCGCAGGGTGGCCAGCTGTGGTAACCCCACGGATGCAACTCTGTGCTGTCAGAAATGCCTGTCGACTACCATAATCCGTGTTCGCGCTGATCCAACCAACTTTCTGATTTGGGGCCGTCTTCTGGCGTCCACTGTTTCCGATGCCCGAACGGAACATCCGCCGACACCACGCACGCGATCAAGTGCTCCACCAACCTCGTCATCAGCGATAAGATGTACCGGCTTGACCCAAACCTCTTCCTTTGCAGGACACCACAATGCCTCTGGGATATATTCGCAGAGGATGCGGCAACTTCATTGCCAATTCTGGAAATCTGAGCTTTTCGTTCCTAGGATAAACATTCAAACAACATGACTACTGCAAATACCGGACAGTACACAACTGCAATGGAGATCAAGCTTGCGCCATTGTGCAAGTTTGTGCGTACATGTCCATGTTGGACCATAGTAAAAAGTAGTCCACCGATTTCCGTCAGTCTGAATCGGCAAGCAATAAAGGCTCGACAGTAGGCGCAGTTGTAGGACCGCATAGGATCAAGTCTGAAGACTTGTGTTGCTTACTTTGTATTCACATCAGGAATCTAGGCGAAAGCGACTGAATCGACGACTCAATTGACGATCCACTCGATGGCCCAGTATAACGCAATTGCGCAGTGAGCTTGAGCCTCAATATCCAATCTCTTCCCATTCGAGAGCACCAAATGAACGATAGCGAACAAAGACGGAGAGTTCCCTCACGCAAGAGAGGGCCATAATTGTTCGACAATGGATACAAGAGGGTTCTTCAAAATCGTGAGCTGCCCACAAGAGCCGACCAACCACCAGCCTTTCGTTCGAAGCTGCTGTGCTACCGATCCTCCTTTTCCAGCGGTGCGTGACCCAAGTGTTCTACTCGATCGATCGATATCTGTCCAAACCACACCAACACGCGATGACGCATCACACTGCTTTATTCACCATCAGTTCAAGCACGATTGGAGAATACTAAATACAATAATGAAGACGTCGGAGGCATGATAGTATGAGCAGCCGAGCTGTGACCGAGCGGTTCACCAAGGATTGCTTGCACACCGTTAGCTCACCGCCTTAGCGTGCGCCACGAGTCCCCACTCGTACACGCTACGCTCCCGCAGACATGCCCGAGTCAATGCGGTAGAGGCCGGTGAGTCTTCAGAACCGACTCCCTGTATACACAGCACCTTGCAGCTCCGAGTGGCCAGTTGACAATTTTGGAGAATTCAGATAGAAGAGCGCACAAGGACTAGAGAACCAATTAGATGTGTAGCCATCTTAAAAGCTATAACTTTTGACAAGTCTGCACCCATCAACCTTGAAGGCCTTCAGTATCCTGCACAACGCCAAGTGACCGCTCGGAACTGGCAAGGTGCTGAACATGCTGAAGCCGGGAGCCCTAGCGCACTATGGAAGACACGATGGCTGAGCACTCTTGCAACGACCTCCACAACCACATGTAGATTAGATGCAGTTGCTCCATCGTTGCTGACGACTTCCTCTTAAACATCGATAGAGTTGGCGGAAACGTTGCAGCTCTTGACAGTGACTAACGAAGAATCATATACGATGTTTTTGACAAACGGACATACACGTGAGATATTCTCTCAATCAGACTTAAGCCCAATTGAGCAATCAGTCTGGCTGATTAAACCTTCTCTAAACTCCAACATCTGTATCCATCTTCTCTCACCCTCTTTCCTCCCACCTTTCGTCTTCATCAGCCCAGGGTAGTGCACCAATTTCGTATCCATCACGTGCAGCATTTCCAGGATCGTTCCTTTGTTCTGCACACCTAGTCTTGCAATTCCTACACACCCTAGCTCTTCAAGCCTCACGGCATCTTGTACGAATCTGAGTGCAGGATACGCCTCACAGTGATCCTGGATCTTCCCTTTATCCTTGATCTCTCCCGAGAAACTGACGAGACTAGCGATCAACGCCGAGGGCCCTGCGACATCAGGAGGGCAGTTGAAGCTTCGGAGAAAATCAAAGAGCAGATCATTCTGGATGATTTGTACAGCCTCAGCAGTATCAACTCGTTGGGTCTTGAATGCCTTCTTGTGCTTCTCGCACTCCTTAGCGTACATCAGAGCGCCAAGCGATGAGACCAGAGCGGCGACAACAACAGTGCGCGAGTCGATGTCACCTGCCCAAGGCTGCGAAGTGTCTGCTTGGTACAAATTCCAGGCTGAAACGGCGACGCGTTGGATATGCATGTAATCGCTGGCAATGCTCAGTTTCTCGGTGTCTCGACGCACGGCGAGGTTGACCTTATTGAACCATGTAAGATCTTCGGCGTCGATATTGAAAAAGTCTGGTTCCAAAAGACGTGCATCTGGGTGCGTATGAGAAGGTGGTGTTGTGGTATGGGTGACGGGCTTAGCGATGCTGGAGAGCCGGCGGCGCATAGACTCAAGGCCTGGCATGTTGTATGTGAGGTAAAATGTCAAACCTGTGGGTGAACGATACGTGGGACGCTCGAAGACGATGGGCTTTTGATACGGACAAGACGCATGAAAGTAGAATATAATAGTAAAGACATGAGCGTGCTAATGTCCATATACAGCGTGTGTCACAAGGAGGCTTTAGGCCTGTCATACGTGGCTTTGATTGCAACACATCCTCGGTCTCGCTCACTTGATGGTCTTAGTGCCAGGGCTGATTGGAACAGTAAGAATCGCATAGCCTCCATATGGGAATTGGGCTGTCGCTTGTTGTCAGCTGCGTCATCACCGCTGTTCAGGTTACACAATTTGACATGCGATCGTTTTGGGCGTCGACGCAGCTAATTGAAGGAACGCCAGTGCTGTTTGAGTTCCAATATGGTGTATTGCCAACGTGGCTATGAGTAGTCACGAACTCGGGGGATGTTCATCTTTGTTTGTTGTATAAAGGGCCGATTGCTTAAGACAGAATCGCTGGCGACAGCAGTCAGGTGCCTCAGCGGCTGTTTCAATTCTTATTTGGGTAGAGACGATGCCCTTTGCTGCTGATGATGGATCATATCCACTCCTTGGGACTCTTCAGTTGGAGTCTTTCGCTTTCCCCGTTTGTCTCTATTGCCTTTTGGTTGACACTGTCCATCTCAAACCCGGCAACTTTCTTGTACACTGTTCCTATAGCCTCCAGCTCCTCTTTCGGGATTACGTCGTAGATATCCTTGAATCCATCTGGTGCTCTTTCTTCAGCCATTTGCAAGACGTGGTCAGGACCATTAGCGCGGTTGGCCATCACGATCTTGGCCGTTGGAGGAAGTCGCTCGAGCTCGTATGCTTTCAGCGCTCCGACAATGTCCGAAGTAGTAGCTTTCAGATGTTTTGCAAGTGTCTCTGCGTCAATGATGGCTTGTGAGGCGCCATTCGAGCCTATTGGGTACATGGCATGTGCTGCGTCGCCCAACAACGTCAATCTTCCAAATGACCATTGTTCGATCGGATCGCGATCAGACATAGGAAACTCAAACACCTTGTCGGTTTGGTCAATCAAGTCCTTCATCTCGAGACCGCCACACTTCCAGCTTGCGAAGGGCCCCTCAAACACACTCTTGTCAACGGCCTTTGTCCAGTCTGTCTTTGGTGGCGTAAGGTCTTTGTCGTCTTTCCCTCGAATGCGCAGCTCTGCAATCCAATTGACTAGGCTCTTGCCTTTGTCTGCTGAACGCTGAGAGATTGGGTATGCGATAAACTTCTGATCCGCGTGGCCCGCCCAGACCATACTCGCGCCGGTCAAGTAGGGTTCTCGCTCCAAACAGCCGCGCCACAACATGCGACCTGAGAACCTGGGTGGCCCCTCCTTAGGATACAGAATCCGACGTGCAGTTGAATTAATCCCGTCCGCAGCGATCAATATGTCTCCGGAGATACCGGAGAGTTCTGCAGATGTACCATCTCGTCGTTGTGAGAATTGCGCTGTGATGCTCTTTTCATTCTGTTCAAATCCTGTGAGTGCATGGTTGAGATGCACAGAATCCTCCCCAAGGCGCTCTTTCACAGCACTGAGCAGCAGCATCTGAAATTCGCCCCTGTGAATGGAAAACTGGGGAACTGCGTAGCCAGCATGTTTGCCACGAGGCTCGCTGAGAATCGAGTCACCATGACGGTTGTAAAAGTTCAGCTCAGCTGTTTGAATGCCAGTCTTTTCCAGAGCCTCTAACAGTCCAAGATTCCGCAAAATTAGCACCGCTGATGGCTGCACATTGATGCCGACGCCAAGTGTTGTAAGTGTCGAAGAGGCCTCGAAAAGTTGAATGTCGGTGAATCCCGCTGCATGGAGTGAGAGCGCTGCAGTAAGGCCGCCGATTCCAGCACCTGCAATCAAAATCTTAGGCTGCGAGCTCAAATACGGCATAATGGAGGGTTGTGCTTTTATAGAAAAGGTAGTTGCAATTGATCATCAAGAAAGAGTCCAACGGTGCTGGTTGTCACTGCCTTATTTTGTTCCGAAACTCGGAAAGAAAGAGTTCATCACTCCAAGTACCGAGATATTTTGCCGCGGCCCAGACCACTCCAAGATGAGATCGCCGTGCAGCCGGCAAAACTGCTTGTCATTCTACATCATGTCGGCGGATCGGTCCGTTTGTTTTCCTTGGAGATCGCGTGAGGCTGTGGACGCTTGGAGTGCGGGGCGAATGGAGGCGGCTGAGATTGACTCCGCGATCGGCGAGCAAGCTGAATACTCGCAACGGCAATAACTATTACTATACGAAAGCCCATAGGAAAATGTTCACTATGACAGTAATAAATATAGTCTCGTCCTCAATCAGGAATAAGACGTCTTCATGGTCGATATCGTTGTGCCGCAAAGTCTGGGAGCTGTGTAGCGTCTCCACCTTTGCAGTTATTTACAACAGGCCTCGTGTGCTCATGGCTCTCAACTTCGGCCCGTAAAACCATAAGAGCACTGGACTGACCAGCGCCAGCCCAAGCGTCATAAACGCCAAGAGGCTGTTCCCCCATCCTAGGCCGAGCGTCTCATACATCTGCACAGCAAACAAAGGAAAGCTAAATCCACACATTGTGCGCATGAAAGCCCCCACAGCTGCTGCAGAAGCAGCGTACTTGGCTTCGTACGCATCTGTGGTATACGCTTGACTGCACTGAAATCCAATGATCATCCCCGTAGCAACGATAACGCAGCCGAAATTTGGCGCGATCCAATGTGCGCCTGCTTGGGCGCTCCAACCATAGATGAAAAGTCCAATAGGGCAGAGGATACCGGCGATAAGCATAGGTGGAACGCGGAACTCGGGAAGTCCTTCTTCGAGGTCGTAGTGACTTTTCATGCGGGCGTAAAGCTGGGCAAAGTCAGAGCAGAGCACGTTCTGGTGTGTTGCTGCAATACTTACACCGTCCATCAATGGATGAGAGATCTGTAAGCCGATCATGAAACCCAAGCACATTGATAGGTAGTTAAGAGATGCAGGTCCGACATCCATGTTATACACTCCCTCAAACACCAGTGGGAAGGTTGAGAGCATAAGATACATGACACCATAAAGGTATGCACGGTATATTGAGGGGGCTTGCGTCGCGGGATGCGTGAACATCATGATGAAAGGCAACACCAGCCGCTTGCGCAAAATTTTGCTAAATCGGTCGCCGGTCTCAAATTCTGTACGTACGACAACATCGTTGCGTATCCCCTTGAGCGCCTTTCTGATGAGGGTTGCTTTCTTGGCCAAGATGGCAGGAGCGAAAGTCTCGCGAAGGAACAGGAGTGCCGTGATCTGGATGACGACTGTGAAGACTGACGTTGCCCAAAAGATCCATCGCCAGCTTACGCCCTGCGAGATGTATGCACCACAGATCGGGGCTACACAAGGGCTGATCCAGGTGAGCATACCGTAAATCGCTTGGCCTTTACCTCGTTCCTCTTTGCGCCATGTATCAGCAAGCACGCCATTACAAAGCTTAGCTTTGATTAGCAGTCCGCGTATAGTGATAGAATAGGAACTGATGAGATGAAGGGTAGGCTTACAGCTTGTGGTGCTGCTCCCCCTATTCCACTCAGGAAACGAAACGTAAGCATCTGCTCCTTGGTTTGAGCAAAGCCACATGCTGTGTTGAACACCAGATAGATCAAGTTGGCATATTGTAATACAGTGACTCGCCCATAGATCTCGCTCAAGGGCGCCAATACGAACGGTCCTTGAGCGTAGCCGAGTAAGAAAATGGTCATGACTAGTTGTTGCATGAAGCCTTCGGGGATGCTGAAGTCGCTAGCAATGTCTGGCAGGACTGGCGTAACCATGGTGGAAGAGAAAGGACTTATGAAGGTGAACATTGACACTAATGGCTGGATCAGCAGAACGATCTATGCTGATTGGGCTGTGATATTCAAGCATACCGAGTATTGTAACGGTCCACTTACGTGTCTGTGACCAATTGAGAGGATTTGCTGGATCGTTCGGTCCGTCCCAAGTTATCTACAGCACGTATCAAGCTTAAGGGTGTGCATGCAGACTAGGTACCTACTATTACGTCTTCTTCCTGCTTTATGCGGCTTGATATTGCATTGAAACAGAAATGGGATGTCGTTTCTCCTTCATCTGACCATTGATGTAAAAGACGCTCAGTACTGACAAGAGGTCTAGCATCGTCCTCGAATGAGAATTTTGGCAACTCCTGCAAGCTACAAGATTCCTCGTCATCGAAAACTGAAGCTCGTCTGAAGATCTTGTTCGGCAGCTGCATACTGAACGAGTATTGAGAATTGCGCGAAGTGAACGCACAAGAAATCATCTGGGAAGCTGTATAGGATTCACTTGTGCAGGAATCGCTAATATAGCACGAACATGTAACATCACCACTTATCTACGATTCTGTTGTTCTGAGGCAGTGTTACAAGCGTGGCTTCACAGAGGCAGAGCAAACCGCCTCCACAAGGCTGACAGAAATTCGTCGAAAGCAGTACTAATGCAAGCCACATACACCTCTACAAGGACACTATACAACAAATAAATCACTTGCATAGAATACAGTGCCGAATTATCCGGGCTGTGGCAACTTAAAAATAGCAATTGATCGTGTGCTTCCTTGGCAGACAAGTATCTATATGACTTTGGAGCCAACGAGAACATGCGGGATGACATGCGGATTGTTATAGCGTGGATCTACATTTTGCTTGACAGTCTTGTTTGTAAACGTCACCAGCCCGGCTGTGTTATGGTTGTCGCCAAGCGTATCTTGGACGCTCCGTGATTTAAAGTCGCTAATGCGCTTGGTGAACGGACGCGATTGGCTTTCGTTGCCCAGCCCAGCATTATCAAGAGACTTGGAACTGCAGGAAATCCGAATGAAACCTTAGGTCAATACTCGATCGGCATGGTATCAGGTGCTTGTCACAGCCTTTCGAACTCAATTCACCTTGGTGAATGGCTATGTCTCAGTACTCGTAGCTCCCGGCTGTGTAGTTTCTCGAAAAAGAAATTGGCCCACCATTGGCTACTATGTTCAGTATCGCTGCTTGATAGAGCGCTTTTTTGGTTGCGTTCTGAGGCTGCAGGCTTCGCTATACAATGTTGTTGTGAAGATAGCCCGGGGTAGCGCCATAATCGTCAGGCTGTGTACATTTGATAAGGCTTTGAATGAGGTACATCAATACCGAGAATGCGCTTGATGATGGATATAAGAGGTGTCGCGTGCTCATATTGAAGAGTGTGTCAGAACGTAGATGAACTTCGCTTGCTTCATCATCACTGAGCATACAACAACTGACTGCCTTCACAAAGCTTTGTCTTCGATATCACCACTTCCCTTGCCATCTCATTCTTGCAATGTTCCCCACCAATGCCAGCAATTGCGTCTCGGTTGTTACACCAGATTCTCGACCGAAGCTACCGAGACTCAGCACGTTGAAGACCTTCAACCTGCCACCCCAGCAAGTCGACGAAGTGTTACTTTCAGCATCGAGTCTGCTACCCACACCAACCTCGGAGATCCTTAGTGGGCGTTCTTTGAGAATTCTCATCGCGCCCTCAGGCTTCAAAGAGAGCCTTGGTCCAGAGCAAGTTGCGGATGCCATCGAGACCGGCTGCCGAGAGGTTCTGGACGACAAATCCGTTGTGATACGGAAGCTACCCCTACACGATGGCGGGGAAGGCTTTGCTCGAGCGCTCGTAGCAGCTCACGGTGTTGAGCTTCAGAACGAAACTGTGACAGGTCCCATCGGCTTGCCGGTGCCGTCACATTGGGGCTTTATTGAGAAGGACAGCAAGATAGCAGTACTGGACATGGCCGCAGCCGCAGGGCTCCGCTTGGTACCCAAGGATTTGCGTGATCCTACCGTGACCACCACTTACGGTGTCGGAGAGCTCATAGCTAAGGCCCTTGATGCTGGATGCGACAAGGTCATAATCGGCTGTGGTGATTCAGGAACGTCTGACGGCGGCGCTGGTATGCTTCAGGCCCTTGGTGTGCGCTTTCTCGATGCTGAGGGAAAAGAGCTCTCGAAAGCAGGCGGAGGTGGAGAACTGTTACGCCTGGATCGTATCTGCTGGTGCGGCGTTCATCCCCGATTGCGCAAAGATAACCGTAAGTGATGAAAGAACATTCAATAATGGATGATCTGACGCATAAGCAGTGAACAAGGTCAACATCGAAGCTGTATGTAATATCAAGAATGTTCTTTGCGGCATTAGGGGGGTTGCGCGAGTTTATGGTCCCCAAAAGGGTGCTACGCCAGAACAAGTGGACTTGTTAGCGGCGGCTCTGGATCGACTAGCTCAAGTTGCACAGAAGACAGTAAAAGAGGATATCGCCAATTCTCCTGGCAGTGGTGCTAGCGGAGGCCTCGGTGCAGGCTTGATGATGCTGGGCGCTAAGTTGCGAGCTCGAAGCGACGCAATCAATGAGTACTTCGAATTTGACCGTGTGTTCGAGAAGCCATGGGATTTCGTCATCACTGCCGAAGGAAGTCTGGATTCCCAGTCAACCCAAGGCAAAATGACTACGGAAGTTGCTCGCCGAGCAAAACGACGCGGAGCGCAAGTGGTTGCGCTGGCAGGAACTATTGGAGAGGGGGCGGATGGATGCTACGGCGCTGGCATTAAGGCCTTCACAAGTATCATGACAGGACCTACTACACTGGAAGAAGCAATAATGCAGACAGAGACTCTTGTAAAAGATGGTGCCGAGAAGATCATCAGGATGATTATGGTCGGGCTGGCTCTGGGGAGCAAACATCGTCGCTAGTTGTACTTCGACAAGCCAGTATCATATTGACTCATATGTGCAGCTACTAGATAAGACGAATGGACCTAAGTTCTCACATCTGAAAAATGTTTCTATGACTTTGTAGATTTGTGTTGTGTCTGACAAGACAGGAGAATAAGATGACAAAGGAAATAACGTAGGAAACAACATGAGCAAGGAAATAACAAGAGCAAACAATAACATGAGTAAAGAAACAACAGGAACGAAGAAATAACACGAGCAAAGAAATAACACGAGAGAAACGCTTCTCGTGCCTAGCGATAACGTCCAGTTCCAAATCAGCTCTAAAGGAAATTTGCGTTCATGCCGACGCGCTCTGCCTGCCCAGATCCTCCATTCGGTCCATTGCTTCCAAAGAATCCCGAAGTTTTGTCCTTCCAACCTAATGGACCATGCATATAGGAGTGACCGTTTGTGAGAAGCTTGAGGGAATGAAGTCTGAAAATACACTCGAGTTTGAGTTTCGATCTACACCGGCGTAATAAAGGTCAGGAGCATGTGTGGGCGATGCGGTGGCAGACGACATGTCTGGAGTGTAGGGAGATCCAACCCATGATTCATCACGAGCAAGACCGTATTGTGAGGCCTGCTTATGGAGCCTGTGGAGCTGTTCGTAGGCATGCATTCTATCGCGGATAGCCTGGTCGGCTGATTGCAAGGCGCAAGCTTCGGCGGCGCGGGAGCTACGTACTGCGTGTTCAAGATGGGGAACACATGATGTGCAATCCCAGGTCCCACTGCACTGGATAGAGAAGCTCTCGTGAACGGCCTTTAGTTTGTTGTGTAGATCGTCGCGTTCGGCTTTGACCACTTCCATCTTTTCTTCCAGGTCTGCAAACCGTAACGAGTCCATATGGGCCTGCTCCCGTAGAAGAGCCTCCATCTCGTTACACGCATCGTGTCTGTGAAGAAAGTTTTGTGAATCGGACTCCTGCTCAACAGCCATAAATTCTTGGAAGGCGACTATGTCCCGCTTCATCTCCGCGATCGTCGTGTCTTTGGCTTGACACTTTTCAGTCTGATGCTTGAGCTCAGATCTCAATTGCGCAATCTCCTTCCTGAGATCGTCATTCTCGATCTGAAGGTCACTCTCCACACGCGCAGCAGTGGCCTCGAGATCAGTAGTAAGTGAAGCAATCGTTTTGTAAAGAATCCTATTTTCGTTCTTCAATCGAATCTGGATCTTTTCCGCATGGAGATGTTTCGCTTCGAGTCGCTTGTAGCCCTCTGCCATCTTAGTGGCATTGTGTTTCGCGACCTTGAGCTCCAATTCTGTCTGAGAGAGCTTCTGGGTAGTGGCCATAATCTCCGTTGCAGTAGGAGCGACTCTTTGTTGTATAGAGGGCTTATCCATTGCAGACAAACGTTTCTTCTCTTCAGCACGAGCCCTGGCCTCGGCTACCTTCTTCTCCCATCTGGCAATGTGCGCATCTGATTCATCATGCAACTTAATCAGCACTGCCTCAAGTTCGGTGGTAGAGAGGTCACGGTATGGATTCGTAGTCATGGGAGGCAGAGACATGGTGTGCTAGATGATAAAGATGGGTCGATACCGGTGACTGCAGGGTTGATAGTTGTTGGGCGTCAGTAAGGAAAAAAGTGTGTATCATCAAGGCCGCGAGACCTTATGAGATGGGGGGGTCGCTAGACACTTGGAACTCAATGAGTGAAAAGCAAGCCATCTGCCTATACAGATGGAGCGTTTTCACTTACGCTTTTGTGATGTGCGATGGGTTATGGTCAATTCTTCATCTCTTCGCTTAAACTACAGTGGATCATCGTAATCATCTTCCATAGTCGCTTGATATCTAGTTTTTGAGTGCTCCCCTCTGTCTTGCTTGTCTTCCGTTGGTAACTTGTTACTTGGGGACTGCGACCCGCCATGGAATCCCCTGCCTTGTGTAAAGCACCCATTTCTGGGCTCGTTCTGGAGACTTGCACCGGATACATTTGGCTCTTGGTACGAAGGAGTTTCGCAAGTGGTACTTATCACGCCATAATCGAGGATTTGGCGATCCTTTTTGATTCTACACTCGTACCCAAAAGTGGCTATCAGAAGACCGAAGCAGAATGCGAGTATAACAGAACAGAACCAAAGAATCATCGTATCTGATGTCATTACAACCTCCGTTAATTCAAACCCACTAGGCAAGCTGTATACTGTGGTAGTGGGCAGCCCGGTAGGCTCAATCGACATTACCTTGTGCACCGTTGTCAATCGTTCAATCTCGAAGTACGATGTCTGTGTGATGTACGAGACGGACTTATACATGGTTGTTCCATGAACCCTAGAGATGCTGGTGATGGTATTCGTGACGGTCTTGGTCACTTCTTGTGGCGAAAGTGTCGCATTCCCTGCAAATTCTTGAGCGGGGATGTCATCCCTACTGCAGTCGATGCAGCTTGGAGAAAGGTAACTTTGGATGATGGCCTGAACATCGACTAGAGAGAAATCGGGAGAGACGAGTTCGTCGCAGTCAAGAGGCTGTGATGTCGCACTCGACATTTTGTAAGTAGCTCAGCGTGTAACTTGGTATCAGTTTGGGATAATCTAGATGTGAGGTATGCTATGCTGCAAGCGGGCTTATATCCTTGGCTCGTGATGGTGTATTGGGCTATGGTTAATAAACGAGTGAGCAAGACTAACAATGTAGACAGTATAAATGAGAATCCATAAAAGTCCAGAATCAAAGCAAGACACGGAGAATGAAAGAGAGATGGACAAAGAAGTCACGATCGTTCCCTCTCGATCTTGGGGAGTGCTCTACTTTGGGACGGCGACACTGTGCTGTGCAGCGATTTCCACACATCCTTTGTTGGAGCGCCAGCCCCTGCCTACGCTACAATGCAAGCGTGAAAGCGGGTACCACGCAAGTGTAACAGCGGTCCACACAGCTCGCACATTGAGACAGGATTCGCGGCCTGGCAAACTCGGATGTAAGGCGTTCGCAATGCTCCACCAGGGGTCTGAACTAACGCTGTTCATGGTTAGCGTGGGTTGGCATACATCCTTCCACCCACAATCGATGCCGTCGTTCGTCCAACGACGGCAATGCAACCGCCGACGATAGTCATGTCTTCCAAATTTCATGCACGGGTGGAGAGGATACCTTGTCGCTCGGCTTGGACCGAATTACCGGCTGTTTTTGACCCCTTAGGCCATGTGCCCAAATGACTTCCAAACAACCGATCATCTCCATATTCAGCACTGTGATTTGTCTGTACGACTTATCGCATCCTTTGCTAAATGGATTCACCGGATCCTTTGCGGCTGAGAGGAGGTGTTTCTCGACTCTCAGGAGCGAACATATTCGGCCTCCACAGTACCAAGGATTTCCCTTTCGGGACAACAAACCCGGACCACTCAAGCCCACACATCAGCAGCGAACAATATTGCTGAAAGGCGCTTACGTGGGCAGATGTTTTCGCATGATATGGTGAATGGTGGTTGTTTTCGCCCCGGATTGTGTCCTTTTGACTCGACCGTTTTCTCCACTTCTGAACTGGGTTCCCGGCGGAGCTTGCCACGGGTGGGCTACAAGAAGCGCATTCCCCACTGTCGCGTGTCCACCTCTCAGCTACCCATGGTCGCTGCTCTGCTCTTTGTCGCCATAGGCTGCCTCTTTTCCGCTTTCTCAGAATTGTTCATCCATCGCCGCGGATTCACACTGGATTCTCTAAATCCATACCATCACTGATCATCTTCATTCCCTGACGCATGTCTACCATGGCGACAAAGTCAAGCGCGGTGATCTCGCTCCCCACACTCACCCAGAGCGGAGCTTCGATAGCTCTAGAGGCGGCTTCTCTTTATGCCAGTGAACTTGGCGTACCTATGAGCATCGCTGTTGTCGATGCCAACACGCATCTACTCAACTTTACACGTTTGGACAACGCCAAGTTGTCTTCAATCGAGACCGCCATATCCATGGCCATGACCTCCGCATCCAATCGCCTTCCCACATCCGCGCTATCAGAGAACAACGCGTCCAGTTCTCCACTCCTCAGCCTCACTACCCAACGCGTATGCACGATCCCTGGTGGGTTACCAATCCTTTCTTCCACAGGTGTCTTACTCGGTGCCATCGGCTGCTCCACTGGCACCAGCCTGCAAGGCGAAGATGCCGCAGCTGCAGGCCGTGATGCAGTACTGGCGCTCATCAACTTGGAAGCCGAGGAGGAGGAGCGCAGAATCGAGGAGGAGAGGGAAAAGGTTTTGCGACTGTGGAAGGAGAAGGAAGGCGAGGTGGAGAGCCTGAAGGATGAGCTGGATTACGAGCGAGGCTCAGGGAAAAGACGGAAGACGAGTAGTGTAGGAGTTCCCATGGGCAGTAGCTTGGGGCCGGATACACCGCCTGAGGAGGGGGAGATCGGCGAGTTCCTGCAGCCCAGCTTTGTGGGCGAGGTGAGGGTAGGTGGTTATTAAGCGTACATAAAGGCGTTTGGCGCAGGATCGCGCACTGGGTGTGTCTCTGACATATAGCAGCGTTGTATAATGATGTTAATGACTGCCAAGGTATGGCACTTCAGCAGCTCTAGCAAACGCAAAAGCTGTAAAATGTATGCGATACTTAATTCATGTTGGTGCTGCCAGCATATTGCGAGCTCCTCACGTTGACCATAGTTCTCACAAGTTTACCTTCGAAGCTTTGCTCTCTGTTTATCAGACTTGTGTAATATACCTAATGGCTGCGCGTACCTCCTAGCCAACCTTACCTGTACGGATCTGTCCTCCAAAAACAAGATCGCTTTCGAGGGAGAATGCATTTTGAATACTATAGATTTATCTGGACTGAAACAATGAGAAACCAAGTACTCCGGACGCAATCTTAGCTTGTGATGATTCTGCCTGTATCTACGTTTCGTATACTACAAATTGGCCAAGGGTTGCGACTCCTGCTCATGGTACTTGATGTCCAACCCGCTTAAATCTCCCGATGCCCTCCACCCTTCAAGAATCTTAATAAACGCTTGACTCCCATAGCCATACGTAGCATTCCTTGCCGCACTTTCACTTGCCATTCCCTCATTGTTATAGTAACCTGGAGTGCACTCCTTGAAGAAATCCGCCCGAATCGCTGTTCCCTTGACAATGGTGTCACACCACTCCTCCTCAGCCTTTTGTGTGGGCTCAAACGTCCTGATCCCGCGCTTTTCACACTCGGAAATCACGTACGCGAAATGCGCAGCCTGAGTTGCAGTGATGTGCATGAAGTTCGGCGTCAACGCGGCCTGCACGACGGACACCCAGAGACAATTGGGGAAACCGCGACTCGTCCAGCCATGTAGTGTCGACGCACCATCTTTCCATTTCTCGGTAATGGTCATACCGTCGCGACCGCGGATCTCGATGCCTGTCTTGTGCGACCAGTCGTTTGCGAGCTCGAAACCTGTGGCGTAAATCAGGCAGTCGAGTTCATACTCCGTTCCGTTGGCGACTACACCGGTGCGGCTCAGACGGTCAACACCTTGGGCATGCGTGTCGACAAGAGTTACATTGGGGCGGTTGAAGGTGTCGAGGTACTCGTCATGGAAGCAGGGGCGTTTGCAGAATTGGTTGTACCAGGGTTTGAGGGCTTCTGCTGTTGCTTTGTCCTTGACGACGGAGTCGCAGCGTGCGCGGATACTCTCCATTTTCTTGAAGTCAGCCAGTTGGATATTTGCAGCAAACGCAGCGGGATCGGAGCGAGGGTCGCCATTAGCGGTCAGGAGTGAGCGGAATATATCTGTCCAGCGATCGCCAACGAGGTCCTCAGGTTCGTTGCCACCATTGACGATGCTGTCGAAGTTGTCCATACGGTGCTGTTGCCAACCTGGCTTGAGAGATGCTGCCCATTCCTTGTCTGTAGGTCGGTTTCCTCGCACATCGATGGAGGATGGTGTGCGCTGGAAGACATAGACGTGTTTTGCCCATTCGCCTAGATGGGGAATGATCTGAACTGCAGTGGCACCCGTTCCAATGATTCCTACACGCTTATCCTTGAGCTTGTGTAGATTGCCGGATGGGTCACCGCCCGTGTAATCAAAGTCCCAACGTGATGAATGAAACGAATGGCCTTGAAACTCTTCGATGCCCTTCAGACCGGGGAGCTTGGGCCGATGCAATGGTCCCGCTGCAGGAATGACAAACTTCGACTTGATTACATCTCCCCGTGACGTCGATGTGATCCACTGCCCCTCTTCCTCGTTCCAACGCATCTCATCGACCTCAGTCTGGAACAGCGCTCTTGAGTAGAGATCGTATTTTTCACCAATGATACGGGAGTGCCTGAGCAGCTCTTTCGCTTTTGCGTACTTCTCAGTAGGCATGTAGCCAACCTCTTCCAGCAGGGGCATGTAGATGTAAGACTCAATATCACACTGTGCACCTGCATTGAGTCAGCATCTTTATTGGCGATCTGTGATCATTGCAAATTATACCTGGGTATCTGTTCCAGTACCTACACAGTCAGCTCAGTTTGAATGACTCGATTATATACATACCAGGTACCACCGAAGTCGCCCGCCTTCTCAATAATTCTGAAGTTCTTCACCCCAGCTTCGATCAGCTTAACAGCAACGACCTGTGCTCCATAGCCTCCTCCAACGATAACAACGTCCGTTTCTTCCTCAACTGGATCTCGCATGAAACCAGGCTCAACCCAAGGATCTTTCAGATAGTGGGTCAGCTTTCCATCAAGAAGTGTGTACTGCTCCACGCCTTCGCCGCGAGCAAGACGCCTGTCGCGTTCAGCTAGGTACTTCTCCTTGAGGACCTTTGGGTCGAAAGGCAGTGGCTCCTGCTCGACAATATCTTCCGTCTTGACATCGACTGTGGACTTATCGGCGAGCGGGATAGGAACCTCTGTAATGGATGCTGGTGCAACGATCTTAGCTGTAGCCATCTTAGAACTCAGTCTTCAGTCCTCAGAATCCGTACTGGTTTCACGATGTTCTCTTGTGAAAGCTTGACAAACTCTCCTTGAAATCAGCACTAGTATCACGGGAGCTCAGTGCCTCTTTTCTATCGAGCTTCTTAACCGCGGTAGCTACTAGCTTCCCCACTCCAAGCGCTGGATCTCTTCAGATTCCGAAATCCGATCCAATTACTATCAAGGCAGATGCTCTTTAATGCGCAGTCCGTCACGAAATGCTCCATCAGGCCACCTTGCATGGCTTCGAGCATACGACTGCGACTCGAGGCCGAGGTGTGGCGTGAGGCCTTGCATGTAGATCTGGGGTGGACGGTGGGGTAAACTCGGGCCGCTGCCGACTCCTCCTGCGCGACTCGGCCATACTAGACTCAAGCGAAGATCCAGAAGTCGTACTACGATGCTACTGATACAGTGTAGGCCTGATAGTTCTGTCGACAGAGACGTACTAATTACTTCGCTTTGAAGTGACAATGTTTACAATGATGTCACTCTGGACATAGAACAATTGGAGGTCGTCAAGGTTGATCAGGATAGAAATTAGAAAACAATAGCCCTTCAGATACGTACGCAAATTATTAGTCCTCTGATCTTTTTGCTCCCTTTTGGGTGTATCTTTCAAAATTGCTGGCTGGATATCTAGAGCTGAGGCGCAGCTTGAGAGTGTCTATTATCGTTGAATAGGTATTGTTTTTGATATAATCTTCCTACGATCTAAGCTTAACAATAGTGCTTCAGGAGCCAGCGCCAGTTCATCAAGCATAGGAAGAGCGGGCACCATGCATGCAATGGTCACAGAGCTGGTGCTGGAAGTGTTTCCTTTGGCACAGTTTGCGTGAGACATTCTGACAAATTAGGGTGATGAAAAGCTGCATTCGCTATATAACATCAGATGTAATGTAGTTGGGCAGACCAGCCGATCTCTATCCCGTGCGAGCCCCCTTTTGAACTCCGAAAAATGTGTATCATAAACCAAAAAAAACCCTATCGTAGCAAGTCTAGTCGTCCCACTCCTCATCCAGCTGATCTATCAGCCTGTTCTCGCTTTCATCGCGCCGCCCACGTCCCCTGCTATCTGTACCGAGCGAGACACGGCTGTATCCTCTCCGCGAGGGCATAAAGCGCGCGCAGGACGATGTAAGAATGATGAACATATCCTGTGCGCGTCAGTATGTGTAGCTCGCTCTCAACCCTCAAAACTTGACGTGGCCACGATAGCGGGTGGGCAAACATACCGAGAAGAAGCGCCAGATGCCGGCCCACATCTGGTAGTTGGGCAGTTGTCGCCAGCCGCGCTGGTGCATGACGGTGCGCTGGTAGACGCAGCCACCAACGAAGTAGACCAGCACAGCGATCAGGGCAATGACGCCGAAGACGCCGCCCGGGCTGAGTGTTTGTTTGTCTGCGTGGACGATGCCACAGGCGAAGCGCGAGCGGCCCTCGAAGAAGTAGGTGCAGTCGTCGACGGCGGCGACGAAGGAGATGCTGCTCTTGGCAAGCGGGTCCGACTCGCACAGCAGCGAGATGACGGTGGTTTTGCGGCGCTCGCTCTTGTCCGAGGAGGGTTTCTTCTTCTTGTCCGAGTCGCTGTCCTTGTCCTTGTGCTTCTTGTCGTCATCGTCATCGTCGTCGCCGATGATCTCACGCGGAAGAGAGATGGGCGAGCGCTTCGAGGCGGTCGAGGGGCACAGCGAGCCACCAGTGTAGTTGAGAATGAGCTTTCTGCCGCGGAAGATGGGCTCCGAGTTCTCGAGACTGTGATTGTGTAAGTCCAAGACACATTCGTGAACATGAGCTGCTGCCTGTCGCAGTCCTGGTCAAGCTGCTGCTGGTCACGCCACTGCTGCATGCTACAGCAATGCGCCAGCGACAATCGCTCTGCAAACTGCTCGACAAGAGTCTTACTCACCCGATGGCATACTGCCGGTCACCGCGCTCGTAGAAAGCGCTCACATTCCTCCATAGCTTCTTGTCCAGGTCCTGCACATCGTTCAACTCCTCGACCACGGGACCGCAGAAGTTGACGGTGAAGTTGGCGCCATAATCGTAGCCCTTTGCGTGCCAGCTGCCCTCGTCGGCATCTTTCTTCTTCTCTCCTTCCTTGGGCAGCGTCCGGCGCAGGCCGCTCAGGTCGAAGAAGCGCTCGGTGGTCGGGGACACGACGGTGCACGGCTTCAGCGGCTTGTCGCTCGCCGCCTGCACGGAGCCCAGGCTGCACGCCAGCAACACAAGCAGCGAGGTGAGCGCCGACTTCATGCTGTAGCGACTGGACTGGACTGGGCGGGGTGGAACGAGATGGGCGAGATGGGCGAGGCGCGAGGAAGTTTAATCGAAGGCTGCAGATGCCCTGCGTTCAATTCTGAGGCAACACGTTACGTTTGTCCGGCTCGCATCCGCTGTGGCTGCATCATCGGTCGCGGGAGCAGCATCCCTGCCTTGTCGCGTCTCCTTCGGGCGCTAGCCTCGTCCCTTGTTGAAGATTGCGCCTGTGCGGTGCACGCGTCATTACGGGACAGCGCCATCCGGCTTGTGTTTTGCTCGTCCGACTTCTCCGCAAAGAAGGGGTATATAGCTGCCGCGTCTCTGCACAGCTTCAATTGGAGTGGCGGCGACAATCACGAGACTTCGACGAGAGCGCAACCAGTACTGCGCGTGCATTGATTGTATCCTGTTCCACCATCCCTTTTTTTCGAGGTGCGCCCGGTCAATATCGAAACAGTAAGGAAACATGGCCTCGAAACAGGTCAACAAGTCGCTCGCCGAGAAGCCTCACGGCTATGAGTTCCTGGGCCCGTAAGATCATGAGCCACATGCATTCCGTCTCACGAGCTGACCATTCCCCAGCCCGGGTGCTTTTGTCATCTCCTTCGGTCTGCCCATCTTGGTCTATGTCTTCACGTTCCTGTGCAACGACATTTCAGGGTGCCCGGCACCTATCTTGCTCACCCCGTCTGAATTTAGCTTTGACCAGCTGAAGAAGGAAGTCGGCTGGACCGGTGTTGAGGGTCTGCTCAACACCAACGCCTTCCTGGGCACGCTCGGGTACTATCTCCTCAGTTTGACTCTGCACGCCTTCCTTCCTGCCACCGAGGTTCAGGGTACCGAGTTGAGGAGCGGAGGCAAGCTTGACTACCGCTTCAATGGTGCGTTTTGACTTTGACATCTTTGCACTGACCCAGCTAACCTTCTCTAGCCTTCAGCTCAGCTGTTGTCACCATGGCCATCCTGGCCGCCGGCACCGTTGTCTACGGTGCTGACTGGACCGTCTGGACCTTTATCACTGACAACTACGTTGGCATCATCACCACCAACATCTTGATCTCTTACTTCCTGGCCACGTATGTCTATGTCCGCTCATTCAGCGTCAAGCACCCCAAGGATCCTGAAATGCGCGAGCTCGCAGCTGGTGGCCACTCTGGCAACGTTTTGTACGATTGGTTCATCGGTCGTGAGCTTAACCCTCGCGTTGTGCTTCCCATCTTCGGCGAGATCGACATCAAGGCGTGGTGTGAGCTGCGCCCCGGTATGCTCGGCTGGATCATCATGGATCTTGCCTTTATCATGAAGCAGTACCGTAATTATGGCCGTGTCACTGATTCAATCATTCTTGTCACTGTCGCGCAAGCCATCTACACCTTCGATGCCTTGTACATGGAACCTGCAATTCTCACCACCATCGACTTGATTGCTGACGGATTCGGTATGATGCTGTCGTTTGGTGATCTTGTCTGGGTACCTTTCACATACAGTCTGCAAGCCCGCTACCTCTCTGTTTATCCCGTAGACCTCGGCTTCCAGGGTATCGTCGCCGTTCTTGCTGTCCAGGGCATTGGCTACTACATCTTCCGCGCGGTCAACAACGAGAAGAACCGTTTCCGCACCAACCCCGAGGACCCTCGTGTCAGCCACCTCAAGTACATTGAGACCGCTGCCGGTTCCCGCCTTCTTGTATCTGGCTGGTGGGGCACCGCACGCCACATCAATTACCTTGGCGACTGGATCATGAGCTGGTCATACGTCCTTCCCACCGCGCTCTCCGGCTACGTTATCCGCAATGTTGCCGAGCATCCCATCCAGGGTGCGCAGACAGATGCGTACTTCTTCAAGAATAGCTACGGTAAATACGTTGTGCCCGATGGCGCAAAGGGCTGGGGTATGATCATCACATACTTCTTCATGGTTTACTTCGCCGTCTTGCTCATCCATCGCGAGCGCCGCGACGAGGAGAAGTGCAGGAGGAAGTATGGTAAGGACTGGGACAGGTACGTCGAGCTTGTGCCCTACAGGATCATTCCCTACGTCTACTAGACGTGTGAGAGGGATGAGGGACGCAGCGCTACCAGTATGAGCTTTGCTGGTTGAAGACGCGCGTTTTTACTGCAAAAAAGACGCAATGCTACCGCTAGGCGGTTAAAGACATGTGTCACTTCAAAAATCAGGAGCAGGATGGAATGCTACCGCACGGCCGGTCAACGACATACATCTTGGTAAAAGAGATGATGTGCAACGCTATCGCTCGACGATTGAAGACGTGCACGGCATAGAATCTAGTACAGGTGGAGCGCTATCGCAATGTGATCGAAGACGCACACCAAATATAATGTATATTCACATGAAGGCATTCTTGAGTACTTGGTTTGTGACAGTTGACAATTGGTACCTTACGGGCATTATTTCCAGATCGAGCTAATCCTACCTTCCAAAATGCACGATGGCTGAAAAGCGCGTATAGTCATGACTGAATCTACTTGAGATGCGATTTGACATTAGGTAGATGGCACTAAGTACAAACATGTACAGAACCGCAACGAATGCGTAGTTACCGGAATCGCGGGTCTCGAGCGACAAGACATGTGAAGAACCCCCGAAGTCGCCGCAGCGTTCTGCCGAGGTGACGCGACCCCAGCCCAGCCCAGCTCCTAGCATCTCCATCCAGCATATCATCCCGGCTCCGCATTTGATCGCATCATGCACGTTTCGCTCGAACTCTTGGCCGTGACATCCATTTCTGGGTTTTGGTCGCGCGCACACAATCAGCTTCTGGATTGCTGTGGATGAGCTGAAGCCTTGCCGCTATCGCCCCGCCTGAAGGCATTGTAGACGCTCGTCATGGCCGACTCAGTAGGTAAGTGCAACCAAGAGGAGCATGTTGACCCAGCTAGCACAATGCATGTGTCCTGACAATAATGCCATAGATCGAGTCTTCAGCCATGCGCTCAATACGGTAAACAAGATCCGCACTGGATCGCAGAAGCCCCCGTCCGCCACACGGTTACGGCTATATGGACTCTACAAGCAAGCCATGGGTAGGCAACGTGCCCAGCGAAAACGTGACGAGCGCTGATGTGCGTAGAGGGTGATGTCGACGGCATCATGGACCGACCTGAGGGCAACAGCGAGCCAGAGCAGCGGGCGCGAGAGAAATGGTACGCACGCGACTCCTGTATACATGTACCAGGATGCCATGTGTATATGTGAACGGGGTACTGACAACACATAGGGACGCTTGGAAGCAGCAAAACAACCTCTCGCGCACCGAAGCAAAGCGCCGCTACATCACCACTCTGATCGAGACCATGCACCAGTACGCCTCGCCGTCGCCCGATTCCCGCGAACTAGTTGCCGAACTCGAATTCGTCTGGGACCAGGTGAAGTCGAACGTCCCCTCCTCCTCGTCCTCCTCGCCGCTCCAAACTCTCGACCAAGTAGGCAACGGCCTGTCAGCTTCGTACTCGGCGCTCGAACGCCAGCGCGCCACCAGAGATCATGATGAATACTCCGACCATGACAGAGACCATGACGATGACAACTCCCACAACCAACCCCTTCAAATCAAATCGCCCATGTCACAAAGCGAAGAGGATTTGGAAGCCGAAGAAGCCGACATCGAGCGCGAGGAGTTCGTCGACGCGCCAGACTCGCAATACGCTCTGGCCCTTTACAGACAAGGCGCTATGGACCACAACCTGTCCGAGACCAACGCACAGCCAGCATCACGGCCTGCCCCATCACACCGCCAACCCTCAAACCAACAACAACAAGGTCCGCGAATACGCAGAATCGACCCTCCAGCACCACAAGGCGCCCCCGAAACACCCACTCCTCGCCCCCGCATGCGCAACATTATTCCGCAGCCCATCCCTCTTCCCCCTCTCTACGACAAGCCCCAGTCCCCAGTCCACGCTGAGCCCCCATCAGCCGCAGATCTCAAGTGGCGTAAGCGCGTCGAGGCTTCGCTGATGAAGATGACCGCCGAAGTCGCTGCTTTGCGCGAACAACTAGAAGCGCGGCGGCTATTCCAACACCGTGCGCACGTACGCTTCTTCCGCGGGCTGTGGCGCTTCGTTTGGGCAGGCGTGAAGCACATAGCGGTGGATTTGCTGGTCCTGGCGCTGGTGTTGGGGTATATGAGGAGGAGAGGAGACCGGAGAATGGAAGGGGCTGTGAGGGTATTGCTGGGCGACGCGGTTGCCCAACTGAAGGGAGGCAGGCTGGGTGGGGTCAAGGTCCCCGCGCTGCCGGGAGTGGTAGCCATGTTGCCTGGCCTGGGAGGGAAGAAGGGAGGAGGGAGTGGGTAGCGCGAGGGGATGAGGAACGAATGATTTTATGAAGCCTGGCGTCTGGGCACGTGAAGCCATCTATGTAAGCGGTGGTTGGTATATATGACTAGCGTATTGTACACCTTGCCAGCTCCGAGTGGCTATTGGCACAATGCAACGTAATTAGAAGGACGCGCTTTTCTTGTTGGAACTCTTCAAGCCTGATCAGCACACGCTCCAATGATGTTGTAGTTCGTAAGGTGACGACACAACCAAGCAGCACTGTAGTTCTTTTGCTCTCATATAATCGTATCCTTCAAAACTGAGAGACGAGAACCTGGATCTGACAAGGCGCAGTACAGCAATTGCAAACATGTCACCGAGACGACACAATGACATTAACAGTGCAGCAACTCAATCGACACCATGACAGATGTATGTAATACCCCCCTATGTGCAAGCGGTGCTGGATAAGCCAGCTCCAAGTGTGAATGCATAAGTACAAAAACATGTCCTCGCTCCAAGCATGAACAGAAAAAATCATATCCACAAGCCTATATACATGCTCCGCTAACAGAAAGGGCAAAAATTCGTCTTGTAATGTCGCTGCAGAAACGCTTTCAGAAACTAAAGTACTGTTCTTTTGTATGCTGATGCCCTGTGAATAGGAATGCTTGAAGTCAGGTGCAGCAGAGTGCTGACAACTCACATCTGCGATAATAGGAGGAGGTAGCAAACGCTCGTTGGGCTTGCAGTATCTGGCTGATTTTGTGATATCGCCGATCGTTACACATCTGGTCTACAGCTCTGCATCAGATCCCTCTCTACTGAACGGGGTAGGTAACTTCGAGTGTTTGCGTGTGGCCGGAGAGGTGTCGACAATGCTAGAGTCGTTTTGATCTCGCATGATAGATTCCTGCATGGCTGAGTCGCCTTCATGACCAACTGTGTCCTGGTGAACCGATTCGGGGGCAGACTCGAAAGCAATGCTCTCTGTACCGTCCGTTGCTGGAGACTTGCGTCGTGCATCCGTACCTTCATCCGCTGGAGTGATCTCACCCTTCGATATAGACTCGAAATGGGAGTCGACATCTCGTAGCTTCTCCATGATTTCGCCTCGCAGGTGTCTCTCTTCACGCGACATAACAGCTCCTTGTCTTACTTCGACACCGCCAAGCACACGCATGTAGTCGGCCTTCATCCTTATGCAAATCTCGTCAGAACGAACGTGTGCCGTCACAATCGCCCCGGGCTGGCCGTGGGGCTGCCCATCCAGGCGGCACACATTCTCAAGATGCTGCTGTGGCTCTGGGCGTTCATTGTTTTGATATTGTTTGTGCCTTACTATAACTGTGCTCTTTGTCAGGGCACGGAAGATCTGCTATGTTCTGCACAGTGTGCTGCTACTAAAGAGCCGCCCACAATGCCTCAGTTCTGGCTCAAACTCTCAAACGATACACAAGCTTTCCACATTGTGCAGGAACTTCGCGTACTCGTTTGTGTTCCCTCACAATGTATGAACAGTGTGTGTATGAACACAACAATGCTGTTGTCTCGTCTTTACTGTTGAAGATGTAGTACATGCATATATGACATTCGCAGTCGCGCACGCTTTCCCATGTGTTTCCATGATAGAGACTTCCCGTGATAGATTCAGTAATTCCAGGTATCCACTATCAGCACCGCGCGGCGTCAGAATCTCATAGTAAGATGGCAGCTCAATGCCCACCTGCGATGCCTGTCAGAACAACAACAAGCTCCGCTAGAATTATTAACATCAACACTCTCATAAGGACAGCGAACAGAAATGATCGCTTCAAATTGCTAGAAGACGACTCAGTCCTCCCTATGAACCTTACGAATACTATTCATCCCATCTTTCACCAACTCGAAGACAACGACAAGTTACATTCAGCATTGCAATTAGCATCTCACTTCCTCCTGCATGATCAACTACTAGAATTCTTCGTGCCTTTACTGCACGGTCGTACGGAAGATCTGCCACCTAACAAGACTTACCTTCAGAATCCTCTCTACAGGGCACGAAAAGCAAAGCGAGTAAAACTTCTTTCGGAGGTGCGATATGCACTACAGTGCCTTGCCAACCATGTGGAGATTGTTTTTGCACCTGCAAAGGAGGGTCTGTGGGCTCGCACAACACCACAGGAGATTAAAACGCCACTGGGGTCTACTTGCTGCAAGTTCTTCCAAGGGGAATTTTCACCCAAGATCGAATTGTCTAGTGAAAAATTGCTCCAATTTTACGCCCACGTCGATGGCTATGCCAGAGCCACTCGATGCGCCCGGTTCCGGCATGATTTTATTTTCGCTGTTACACTTGTACATGAGACAGTTCATGCTTTAGGCGTGATGCAGCGAGGCAATATTATCGAGCCTCATTGTTGCGCGGACTACCCAGCAACAGAATGGGGCTACGCCTGGGAAAATTTCATGTTTGGTACTATTATTAACCCTCAAGACAGGACATCTCTTGGTGCCCGTGAATTGATGTGCAAAAATTGGACGGATGACCACACAGCAAAAGTCCGCGGTAAGGAATACTGTGATGTGTCGATGTCCTGGATTGCAAAGTGGTTCAGAACCGAGACTTGGAACATCATCGCAGAGAAAGGCCCGGAAAGCATAAAAAAACCATCGCCTCACTTCAAAATTCATATTACCGACAGTTCCTGGTGTGTGTATACGAACGACTCTGCTGTGTATAAGGACATAGCCGATTTGTCTAAACAGCAGCAAGAAGATGAATTGAAGCGACTCGGATCAGGAGAGCAGTATCCAACCAAATCGACGGCCTCGTGTGAAGTTGAATACAGTAAGTGCGGGATTAGAGAGCTCAAACGATCGAATGTACCGCTACCCTCACGAAAATGGAAGTCACCCAAGTCATCTTCACCCAAATCTCCGGGACCATCGCTTCTACCACCGGAGCTTCCTCACCTGACCAGTCGTGATCATCCTCCGCAAAAGAGCAGACAGAAGCGACGAGCAGACTCAGATAGTGATGACGAAATCTTGCGTAAAAATGCCAAACGTAGAAAGCAGGTCAAGTAATAATCTATAGATAGAGATCTTGTAAGACATACCAGATCCTTGAAGTGTTCGCACACTGTATTTTGGAGATTTGATTATCTATCAGAAAATCGATGAATTGTTGCATAACATCCCATAACTGTACTTGCCATGTTCCTCACTTCAAGCGACAACTTCCACATTAGGCATATGTGATTTGCTGTGCAGGATGACCCTGGCGGACAATGCTTCCATGACTATGCGAAGAATAACTATGACACCTCACACCGCCATACTGGCGGATCACATGTACACCATCATCAATCACCCCAAGCTCCAAGAGTATCAAAATTTTATGTCGTTGTTGCTATTTTCGGTGGATATTCTGGTTGCGATTTCCAGGCCGCGTCTGACACCTGCATGTGCACAGCCTCGCTGTCGGCTATCCCTCGCCCCAGTCCGGACCCCTCCCACACACCGACCCAAAACCCATGTGTAGATCTCCGACCGTATCGAAGCGGATTCTGTGTGCGTCGGGAGCGGGTGTATTGAAATTACCAGTACATATATTGTTGATCACTCCTGTGCGATGCATACTCTGCATCAATACGGAGTGGCGAAACGCGATTCATGGTCAATAGACTTGCCTGCACAATTGGTACGTCGACATGCATTGAGCTTAGAACCACCACACCATGCTTCCCAAGTACGACAAGCCGCGGAAACGGAGATGAGCATCGCCGGCCCCGACCCGCGTCTACACTACATTGTCAAGCCCTAATTTGTAGGCCCCAAACACCCCGCAATGTACTCGGACACTTGCAGTAGCGTAGGCGTTCCTGCGTGCCCATTGCACCGCGGTGGTGCTCCATCTCCGAAAATGCTTTTGGCCGCAGTTCGACTAGTCCATTTCACAATTATGGGATCAGGAAACAATGCTTTCAGCAAAATCGCTGTGAGCACCCCTCTGTCCCGTTGGCTTCGAGGTTCAGCCGTGATGCACAAAGATAGCTGATTGTGCATTACCGGCTGATCGACACGAGTACGAGTGCTCGATGCCGGCATGCATCAGCAACGCCTTCTAGCGGGCTTCCACGGGGACATAAGCGAGCCTTAATTCACGACTAGTTAGTTTGGCTGGCTTACCGATCCCTGTAACAGGTATCCGATGGGTCAGACACCTTGGCAACCCTGATACATAACGGACGATACACATGTGATCCATCCTCCAGGCTTCTTGCAAGGCACACTGCTCTGCACAACCCTGCGTCAATCCCATTGCTTGGGTCGAGGTCGCTACATGTTAACAGACTTGACATATCTGCATAATCAGATTCTTGGGCACTGCCATCGTAGATAGCCAAGAAGTTACACAGGAGTACAGGAATTGATATACACATACGAACATGTAAAAAATTGTGAAGAAGATAGCAAAGTTGAAAACTCAAAAACGATGATGACTTAATCGAGCGAGGGTATCTCTTACGCCGACATGTGCCAGCAAAAGCAATGAAACCTGAGGAAAAGCACAGCGTCAACTCCTTCTACCTCTTGCACCTTGCCACCTGGCCTCCAATTCTCGTGCTCTTGCTGCTGCTTCTGTTCTCTTCTTAGCATTCATCTCTGCTTGACTCTGTGCATAATCTGGTAATTCATCATCCTCCGCTGAAAGATCTCCATCAAGGCCCAGCATCCCCAATTCGGCATTTACGGCATTTATGTGCGGCATCAAATTCTCATGGTATTGTTGAGGTGTTTCTGGTCCTGCAGTACTGGACATTGGCGCAGAGACAGAGCGCGACGATGTCATAGGCGGCTCAAAGCTCTGCCAGACCGCAGTCTGATGTGTTCGATCTGGTATCGGTGCTGGTGCGTACTGAGGTGGGACGGGGACCGCGCCATTGCTCGATCTCCGTGCGAACAAGGAGCTCTGCAGGCGATTAGGACCATTGGGGGACCACGGGTCCGAGTCGTCTGGTAGCCCAGTCGTTGCTTCTACGAAGAGGTGGAACTGTGAAGGGTCGGCGAAAGGTTCCGTAGGTGAGAGCCAGGTATGTGGTCGTGGCTTCTTCGTTGTGTCGTTTCTTGTTGTTGGGCTAGCCACTGTAGTCTCGGGAAACGTTCGTGCTCGTGTAGGTGAAGGTTCGAAGGGCGCGTCCAGCGAGCTTGCGGGCGTTGTATACTCCTGTGAAGGATCGTAGGGATGATATGAAGCTGCTCGATGAGGAGGCGGGTTCACAGACTGCGCACGAGCAAGCGGCGGCAGCTGGAATGGGGTCGAGCTGTAGTCGTGGCCATATGGTGAACTTGGCATGCTGCGAGATTGTTGCTGATGGTAGCCCCCAAGATCTACACTCAGAAGACCTCCGGCTGATCGATTGCGCTGATGATGAGTAGATGATTCTGGCTGCAGGTATGATGGGCCGGGATTATTGCCAGTGGGCTGACCTCGTAGTAAGGATCGTAGAGTAGCCTGCTTCGAACGTTTCCTCTCTGAAAGAGGTGGAGGTGGAGGAAGTGATTTGTTGACATCAAGTGGTGTAGATATCCTCGGAACAGATAAAGGTGCCCGGGACGATGTTGCTGATGATGAGCCCCAGCTCAAGCGATCTGATGTAGCTCTGTACGCCGATTGCTCATGCTGATGTTGCCTGTGAAGACTGGGCATGTTGAACCAGAGTTCCGTGTCCTCTTCGACTCGTCCTCCAGAGCTCAATCTTGAGTGGTCATGGGTCATGTTATCGTCTCCTTTTATCTCTAGTGTGTGCCTACTGATGGCGTTGAATGGAGAGGTCGATGTGAAGGACGCCACAAGCGACAGTCCGCAATACGCAAATCCAGTAACTGTCGTTGCGACGGTAAGCAATTGGCAGTCTGCAAGCATACTCAAGTATGCTTGGGTTGTATCGCGCGACCGATATCGAGGCTGTCAGTTTTGCCCTCGGATACGCAGGGGTAGACAGGCCAGGCAAGTCTAGCTGCGATGGTGTGGGCGTGTGGAGATGGAGCTGCAGCTGTATGGCGTGCGCTAATGCACAGGGGAGCTTAGCCAATTTAACAAGCTGAACACCGAATGCAGTGCAAAAAGTCAGTCAAGTCAGCGATACCACAGGTGCCGGAGTTCCGACCCTGTTCTCATTTCAAGTAGGACATAGGGCGTGTTTATGGGCGGGATTGACCGAGTAGCGCGCCTTTGAGTGGCAGTGACAGCCGCGCGCAGGGACGGGGCGCGCGACTAAGTGGGAAATACTTTGTGTAGAGTTCGGAATAGGAGACTCCTTGCTGTAGGAATTAGCAAACCTAGTGATCCCATGTCAGAGCGCTCTGTTTCCAGCGGGGCGGAGGCGAACGACAGCCTGGCCTGAGTACACTCATACCCGCACGGAGCCTAGTCTGGTTTAGAGGGCTCTTGTAAGGATTCTTTGTCCGAGTGAGGTATGATGTACACAAGGCCTTGGGGCGTCTGGCGTACTCCACAAACTTGGATAGTCGCTCCAAAGGACGCTTAATGCGCTAAATTCGAGATAAACGGATACGGACCACATGCTGGAGATTCAGGAGAGGGAGGGTCTGCACGTGGAGGGCCTGATGCGAATGCAGATTGGTATGTCGACGCCTGATCGCACGAGCACCGGGCAACAAGCCCGTCTCTCCTCAGCAACAGCCGAGTTGAAGCATTCTGGTAGTCTGCTGTATCACAGTATGACCAGAAACGGAACTCTACAAACGGTGAGCTATACAAGTGGCACTGATGTGCGGGATAGTGATCCGCTGAAGAAGAGCACTGCCCCACCTATTTTTGGAAAGAACATCGCGCTAGCGCAGTCAAAGCAACCGAAGCCGACCCTGGTTCTCTCCACCTCATCACTGTGGAGGCCGTGATGGTAGCATCACAACAATCGTAACTGGGTTTCGGCCACACGTCCCTCTCCCCACATGTCGTCGTGACGATGCTACCTACCACCTTTGGAATCACCGACCCGCTCAGACGCAACGGCAGACGGACTCTACTGCATGTCATTTCCATGCCCTTACTACTAAACCATCGTCTTGTTGCGTGCCTGAAGCTTTTACCTTACAGCGGACCGTACGCGGCAACCGCCTCGCCAGAAGCGCGATCCTTTACCGCTCCTTCGGCGTCTACTGAAGCTTCTGGTGTCCGACAAGTGGGAACTTACTTAACGTGCAACTGTGCCGCGTTGCCTTCTCCCATCCTGACCAGCATTGGAGCTCAACGAAAATACCCGGTAGCAGCAGATTCCACATGCAGCAGCGTCACTAATCTATCTGCATGTGTCCAGGGAGATTTGGAACGCTAGAAGTGCGTCAAGGCTAACGTAGAAGCGAAGCGAAGACAGAAACGTTTAAAACTGCAAAATTTGAGTTTGATTGTGACAGCCGTTTCTACCGGGATGCTGGGGTTCCATCCGCGGAATGGAATAAGGAGGGGTAGGGTGACGATCTTCGCCACCGAACCGTATCGCTAAAGGCTTCGTGGGATATCGCCAATCAAGAAACTTTGCTGTTACACTATCTAACCAGCTCTCACTAAAGTACTGTCAAACTGCGACACTCAACCTCAGATCCTCAGGTCAATTCGCTGTTGCGATGTGCTTCTGCGGGACCGACAAGATTCCTTGTGAAAGACTCCTGGATTTGAAAACCGGAGTGAACCGGACAACGGGAAGCTGCTTGCCGTGCCGTTGGGAGGCCTAACTCATCTCCGTCAAGGCCAGTTCCCTCTTTGCTAGAGCAAGCAGTTGGGTCTAGGAATTAAAGGGGCTACGATGGCAGAGGCCATTGGTAGCATCACATGAAGTGGCTTTCAGTGACCGAAACATACCACTCACATCTTAAATATGCAGGGTACTTCGTGCGCCAAGTCGAGCTGGACCATACAAAGGCGGTCCCTTTATTAAAGCGAAACTAAACTTATCCAATATCTACGTAGCCTCCTCGGAGGCTTTTTGAGCCTGCACCTATTGGATGATACCCTTTTGACTTTCTCACCGTGGGTATCATATTATGGAGCATACCGCACCTTGCCCGCTCCGATGACACCCTTGGCAAATACAGGAAGTGCATGTTGACTGGAGAGCTTAAATCCAATTGGTCCGATTTGAACAAACGCAAGGCTGTTCATGATAGCTTCGCTGGACATTGGGTCTGTTGAGTATTTGCTTTCCAAATATTGGATTGTCCAGAAGCGTCGAGTGTCTTGTAGGAGCTAGCAAGGTGCAGTACACGTGAGTTCAAACGGACCGGTATCCTTCCAGTCATCTCGGCGTCTTGTGTCGCTGGCGGATATGACATTCGTTGTGAATTGTGCACTGGATCATGTTGAAGCACGGTCGAGCTGCGGACAAATCGGGACAACGGAAACCTTGATTGGCTTCCATTCAATGAAAGGAAACGTGTAAGCAAATAGATTTATATCTAAACATGGAATTCATCTTTCCTCCTCACCGATTCTGGCCTCAAGATACTGATTTCACTGGCCCAAGTGTCTGATGCATCGTCCGACTTCGTGGCCTTCTCACTCTCCATGCAGATCTGGCTTCCGATTGATCTACGAGCAAACATTTTCCTCAGCCTGATGGCAGCTGACACCAAGCAGAAAATTGCAATGATGCCACCAGCGTACCCTGCAATATGAAGAACAATGCTCACGTTGCCATGAGCTGGGTTCATCCATTCATAGACGTAAAACCCCTGAGTGTATCTGGTCAGATATGCAAGACCGAGATAGCCCGATAACACCAGAAGAACGACACTGAGATGCGACAACGGTGGTGCTTCAGTGGCAGGAAGTATGATCTCGACAATGGCGAAGACAGAATTTAGGCCGTGTACCGAAAGGTTCATCCATTGCTCGAAACGACCCGATGGCCATCCACTGTTCATAGTCCCCCAGAACACAATCGTAACCAGGAAGGGCATAGTTGTGATGCAAGAGTAATACAACGAGTGCATGAGCTGAAAAGTCTTGGGCCAATCATGTAGCCATGTGCGCTTCTTGAGCGCAAACATGAAGGTGTGAAGCGCTGAGAAGAAGAAATAGAACCCAAGAGACCAGAAGGTGAGGTAGGTGAAGAAGCTGAATGACTGGCCGATAGCTGCTTTGCTTTGTGGGATCTTGTAGGAAGGGATGTTCACATCCTTTAAGCCGACGATTGCTGTGTGTTCTGCAAGCCAAACGTATGAGACGATAATGGTCGTGAAGCAGTAGATGCTGAGCGTGATGCGAACGCCTGCGAGGACGAGCGGAGAAACGAATGGAGAGGTGACGAATGTCTTCGAAGGATCGAAGAAGCCTGTCGGAGGGACGCCCCAAGATTCCCAAGTGAATGGCCTCATCTCTTCAGTAAGTTGTGACAAGGCCTGCCTGCTAGGAGTAGACTATGTGAAGGATCGATGGTGGAGGTGCTGCTTGATCTGTCTTGAGCGATGAACACAATTAATATATACTCTCAGATACATATCACGACAGCCCACCTGATGTGTCTCTGGGGCTATACATCTGTGCAGTCGCTCATCCCGTTCTGCACTATAAACGCCATAATCGACAAATTGTATTCTCCTCAGCACCGCCGTAGATGGCCATTGCTGCACGGCCGTGCACTTGTTAGTTGTCGTGCCCCGATAATCCCGACCATGGTTATATCCATCCACATACAGTATCTCGACCTCGTCCGGTCAGCGAAATTTACAGCGCCATTTTCTTGCGCCTTGCGCCAGCCCCACAGGTCGCGTGGAAAGAGGATATGTTGACGGGTCTCTTTGCCGCCGCTAGTGCGTATGCTCACGTACACGTTGGCAAAGACGAAGAAAGCGGCTCGGCATTGTACAAAGTTTTTGGCATATCAGAGGTGCTCAGCTCGTGGCTCACACAGCTGAGTGTGGGCGGCTTACTGGTCCAATCAAATAGTTAGGAGCGAGGTTTCAAAGCAGCTTAGTGACTGCCTAATCCGGTATAGCAAGCAGCCTTGCGCAGCCCTTCAGCCCCGTCGTGCAAGCCACGCGTGTACGGAGCGCGCGAATCTGGCGATGCATCAAGATCTGGAACTTCCAATAACCATACGCGAGAAATGGCGAGACTGAGGCTCGAGAGAAGGAATGCTTGAGCCACGTCGGCGTGCACGGCTTCATGTTTGGTCGACGGCCATGCCGAACCGTGTACTTTTTCTTCCCCAACAAATCTTTGGTTGTTTACACAGACTACAACGTTGAACGAACCATACTTGAACATCGTTGACAACGTTCGAAACATATTAGTCTGTCGTGTCCGCGACTGTCTCCCAATGCATTGATGCTGCCAATACCGTAATCGTCACGTTGCACCAGAATACAATCTTTTGAAAGTCAGAACTACAGCATGCTTCAGAAAATCGTCAGAGGTGCTCGAGATCTGGTTCTACTGGGTAGGTGTAAGAGAAACGCGCTGGTTTCTCATGCATGGAATTGGCGAGACCCCTCTACTGGCCGTGTTTGTGAGGCAAGGGTCACCACAGTTGCGCAAGAATGCGCCTTCCTCAAGGGCAAACCTGTATCTGTCTATCTGGTCCGCGCAACATAGAAAATTTAAGTCATGGACACCATTATAAACACATTCATCTAGCATCTGCAATCCTCCGTAAGCTCTTCGACTTTGGCTGATCACAAAATGAGCATCACTTCTCCCATTCTGTCTTTGGGCGCGAATCTGCCGGTCGGATGGGACTATCACGGCTGCTGGTCTGATTATGGACGGAGGAAGCTGGGCGGCCCATCTTATGTGGATGCTCTGAACATGACTCAGAACAATTGTATTGCGTTCTGTTACAGCAGCAAATATCCTTACGCAGGAATTGAGTACGGACAAGAGTGCTACTGCGGCCTCATCATTGGCGCAGAGTCCGAAAAGAAGGATGATCGCGAGTGCGACTTCATGTGTCCTGGTGCAGCCGATGAAGCGTGCGGTTCGGGCAACCGTCTGACCGTGTTCTATACTGAACTGCTAAACTTTACACGCACAAATCCAGGCCCACCAGGCACCTCGCACATCGGTTGTATGACGGATGATGTGTATGCCCGGGCCCTTCCTGTTGCACAATCCAGCAAAGACGATATGACTGTGGCCCAATGCACCTCCAGCTGCAAGAGCGCAGGTTTTACTATTGCAGGCCTCGAGTATGGGCGAGAGTGCTTCTGTGGTAACGACTTCGACAACAACGCTGCAATTACCGATGAAGGATGCGACATGCGGTGTACCGGGGACTCGACCGAGTTCTGCGGTGGATATGCAAGAATGGATGCGTAAGTCATACATGTACCTCGATTTCCTGGTGATGAATGCTGAGCCTTGATAGCTACGCGTTGAATGTAACAGCCACAGCTACACCTGGCTCTGCAGGCTCAAGTTCGGTCGCTTGCAATCCGACTAGTCCTCCAGGTTCTCACATCCTCAATGGAGGGTTTGAAGAAGGACTGGCTGATTGGACAGCCGTCGCCTACAATGCATCTTCGTCCGATTTTGATGTAGGGCTCACGAACGAAACGATGGAAGGTTGCATTGCACTGTGAGCATTTCAATCTGATTCCTGACAGTAAACTGACCCATCGGATAGTTCAGTGGTGCCCAAACCAGACAATCGGGCCTTAGCACAGCACCTCCAGATATCAACAGATCTCTTTAATTTGGAGCCGCAGCAGAACTATATACTCAACATTTCCATTGGGCATCGTAAAGTGGACAGGGCAAAAAATCCTAGCTCAGACCCCAAGTACTCTATTCGCCTGTCCAATACTCTACTTGGCTATGGCCCAGTTTGTGGATTTGCTTACAGTCCGTGTCCACTGAACGGTCTCAACAACTCTACATATTCAACTCTGAGCTTTCCATTCCAAGCTGACGACCAGAATGAGACGTTGACAGTATACATGTCGTGGTACAATGCAAATTTCGACGTCCCAATCTACCTTGATGCTGTCGCTGTGCAGCCTTCCAACTTCAGTACCCCTGACTCTGACGGTTCTACGAGGCAGTCTTCAGAAGCCACTTCGTCAGAACCACTGAGTACGACGTCACTAGCCTCACTTAGTACAATCAATACAGTCAGCGCATCTCAGGTAATTTCATCAGCCGTTGAAACTAAGAAGCCTGGACCCGCAGATAAGACTTGCCCAACGCCCGAGTCCTGCAAAGATGAGCCTCCTGTCGATATTACCAACAAAACCCTATCAAATAGCGGTTTCGAGACTGGTCTAGAGGGCTGGTATTTCCTCCAAAATGAAGGAACCTTCGATATTGGAATCACCAATCAATCATTTGAAGGCAACTCTGCTGCGTAAGTGCATTCGTCTTACAGAACTAGCCGAAAGCTGATTAGTAAAGTTCCATCACCCCACGATCCTCTGATACAAGCTCTCGCCGCTTCATCACTCTGCAGACTCGTATGACCGGCCTCAACCCGTTGCACGAATGGTATAGGGTCGCCCTCTACATCGGTCACTCTTCCAGTCCCTCCCTGAGCGGCTCGACTCCTTCATTCACAATGAAATACAAGAGTGACGTCTCTGGCGATATTGAGCGTCGCACTAGTCTCTGTGGCGCGGTCAATCCCGCTACTTTCCCATGTCCGTTTGTTGGTAACACTGGTGGTTTGTACCAGAAATATGGAATGGACCTCAGACTGTTTCTTAGCACGGACAATGTCACTGTAAATGGAACTGAAATCCTGATTGAGCTCGAAATCAAATGGGAGGCAGGTGTGCAGAGTACGCCTGTCTATATCGATGCGATGAAGGCATGGGAGATCAAATGGGGTTCCGTGTCATAAGGGTAGAAATGGATGTAACAATGGGTGCGAGATGACTGTATGTTTTTAATTCTTCTGGTGAGACCAGTAACATCCTCACCGCTTTTATCTTCTGGTTGTCGGGCTGTTCTTGATGATTTTTGTAATTGAAAGTCGAGCGCATACATGGATTGAGCGATGAGATTAGATACGTATTCGATGTTAAGCAATGATCTCAATCTCACACCCTCATCGATATCGTATCGTAGATCACTACACTTCCAATATTTGCCTATACGTTGCCTTACATCATCACCCACATCGCCCAAATAACGCTCATAGCAGCCCCTAGTACATGCCTCAATGACGCGCGCACGATAGCTCCGGTTACCATCTCTGCGAAATCCCAGCATGTGCCTTGTCCCTTCCAATCCTTCGGTCCTGGCCAGATGCAGAAACTGACGATTCTATACGGCACCACGGCACAGCTCCCCTTATCTTGACTTCAGCAACTGAACCCGAATCACGAAACCCGAGGGTAGTTGCGATGTGGGTTGAACTGCTCGATGTTGGATGTTGACCAGTGTATACCTGCTTGTTCCTGGCTCTTCAACTACCATTTTATGCGCGTTTGGTTCACGAAACCGCTGGTTGCACTCGAAGTGAAGAAGTCGGCTACATCGAAATTATCGTGCCCAATGGGGATGCTAGAGGTGGGGGAGGTAAGGGTTGCGCTCGTATCAGTAGTGTAACCGCATAAAGATTCTTCGTCCCAGGAAAAGAAGCGGAGAGTGAGGTTTTGGCTGATGGGGCTCAGACTTTGCTGGATCGCTTTGCGCGCGAACGGCAGGTGCGAATGACAGCTTGTCTAGACTCGCAATGACATAAAAGACTTGGAGCAGAGTCATTTTCGAAGATTGAATGAGGAGCTCAATTCTGTAACAAAAGACTCCCCAGGAGTACTTCGATTTTTAGAAGAACACAGTCAGCTCGTAAAGTAAGCACCTGAGTTGCGTGCAGCGACCCAGATGTCTAGTCAATATTACAGCAACTGACTGATTGCTAGGATCGCATTTCAATAGGATCGCATTTCAATAGTGATCCTCTTGGTCATGTGCGGTGATCTGTCCAATACATAGTGGTCCTGGAGCGCCCGACGGCTGTTTGTAGGGCACCTCGCAAGCGTGCAGCAACGATACAGCGATCATTGTATATTCGATAGTAGTCAGTCAGTTACTCAAGGTAGTCTAGTAGTAGTTCTGATAGCTCTAGATTTGTCTTCCTGACTGAAGCGCTCTGGCAAGTCTGTTTGGCGTGACGTCATTCTCGTTGTAACCATGATACGATTTGAGTGTGAGGAGCAAACGGATGTTCAAGAGCACGTCAATGGCAGCAACCGCCTTTGGCAGCCTATTCTGAAGACTGCAATCGAGATTACCTATGGGTTGCATGCTACGCGCTTGCTTGACTGAGTCAGCAAGGCAGACGCGCCTTCTCGCGTCGGAGGGAAGTGCAGGCGGTGTCGGTGGGCGGAAACACCGACCCAGCCTCGGCCTGCGACTTTTATTTCTGTTGTGCAACAACGTTCACCTTCGCAAACTACACCAGCACACGCTCCCCATTCACACGAGCAGCAATATCATAGTCCGACAAACACCCTGCAGACGATGCAATGAGCGACTCCGCGCCCTTCGCCGGGCGTCTCGTCCCTCTGCGGACCAAAGACGAAGTGCGCGCTAGTCTCGAGACGCATGTTGTCTATGTCGTCGAAGTGCCCGCGAAGCACGCCAACGTTGTCAAGGAGTGAGCTACTCACTCCAGACACGTCCATTTGATCTCTGACTAATCGTGCAGTGTCGTGCAAGCAGCCATCCCCGATTTCAAGACGGCTGAAATCTCCCACCTGCGCCGTGTCGTGCAATTCAAGTTCCTACCGGCCCATCTGCAGAAGCAGTTCTACCCGCCCGCGAGGCTTCCGAGAGGTGATGAGGATGAAACTGCTCCAGCATTGTTATCTTTATCCCCTGCACTGCTGCCTTCTGGCCCATCTCCCCTGTCCGCAACTCCACTCCACGATAGCTCTACCAATGAGGACCTAACTTACAATATGGATTTAGTGCGCTACTTCCTCTTGTGTCCCACGAGGCATATTCAGCATGCTGACGTCCTTGCCCTCCTGTGCAAGTGCCCTCCCTTCGACAATGGCAAGACAACGCCGAGGTTATTTTATGTCACCGTCCCGTCGCTCGCACCTATATCGGCCGAGCAATCTGAACAGTGGAGCGAGCAATATTGGCCTATTTCATACAAGAACACTAATCCGTACGGTCCGCACCCAAGCCTCGTTACACGTAATCAGGCCGAGATCGAAGACCAGGTTGCCAACTGGCTCGAGCTCGCTCGAACAGCAGGCCAGAGCATCTCCGAGAAATGCTTAGGCGAACCGCTCGGCGTCGTTGTGGTCGACCAGACAAAAGGCACTCCGGAGGTGATTGCTGTTGCGGGTGACTGCCGCTGGAGATCTCCAGCAGGCGCCATCGAACAGCACCAAGGTACTGGAAATGTCATGGCCCATGCCGTCCAACGCGCCATCGCAATGGTTGCAAAGAAGAGGCTACGAGCTGCCGGCACCGATCCAGCGATACTCGACCGCTCACTCTTCTGCGACGCCCCTCTTACCGACGTCGAGCAAGAACACTATGCAAAAGACAATATCAATCAGAGCGGCTATCTCTGCGTGGACCTCGACATCTATCTTACGCATGAGCCCTGTGTCATGTGTTCAATGGCTATTCTACACTCCAGGTTTCGCCGCTGCATCTTTGCAAAGCGTATGCCACTCACTGGCGGTATGACGTCCGATACGGCCGAGGGCAGCGCACCCCTTCAAGGCGGACTGCAACACGGCATGTTCTGGCGTCCTAGCGAGTTGAACTGGAAGTTCCTGGCCTGGGAATACAAACAGGATTCGCAGGACGTGCAACACGATGGCATCGAGGGTACTCTACATGTCTAGAACGACATGACAAGGTGGGAGGGTCGCATTGGATATAAAGCATCACATGGCGTATTGGATTACCTGTTGTGTCGATTACAGGCAGTGGAGGACATGATTATGAGGCATGAGATACCCAAACATAGATACACACACGATTGTAAAATCAATGAACTTCACTGTTGCTGCCGGATTGGCAAATCGATCGACCCATGCACGTGCATTCGCGTTTGGCTGGATACTAGCGCGTCAACACCAACATTTAACCTACTTAGTACGGTCATCAATAGTCGGCAACCACAACAATGCTACCCGACGAGATTATTGCGCAACTGACGGATGACTTCGCATGTCGTGATCAACAAATTCAGCATCTGACTGCTTTGTACACAGTATGTCTGCTCTGGTGCTGAATATGCGCAATGCTAATTAGCCAGGCGCATCTCCCCTCGCCATCGATTGCCAACGTTCACGGTCTGACAGCGACCGGCAAATCGTCGATTCTGCGCGCATACTTTCAACTTGCTCAAATACCGCACACGTTCGTCAATGTGCGCGAATGTATAACCACACGACATCTTCTCGAAAGCATTGTAGCAGCGTCTCTCGATGCGCTCGAGGAAGCCCTTGATGAGAAGGTTGACCGCCGACCATACGCCCGAACGGAGAATCTCAGCGCACTATGTGTGAATCTACAGAAGATGCTGGAAGGAAGGAGCAAATTTGTGCTGGTGCTGGACGCTATTGACAAGTTGAGGGAAGGCGGCGGCACGCTCATTGCATCGCTGTGCAGATTGGGCGAAATAGTACGTCGAACGTTGTTTATGAGCATGCCCTTTACTAACAAAGAGATTTAGATACCTCATCTTGCAATTATTGTCACAACAACCCTACCCATCTCGCCCGCCCTGCGACACTCCTCTTCGATACCCTACATCAACTTCCCACCCTATACCCGCCAACAGCTCCTCGCTATCTTGGCCCAGACCCCTCCAAAGGTCTTTATGACCCCTCCCTCTGCAGAAAAGTTCCCAGATTACACGCCCGATCTCGCCGCCGAAGACGACGCATGGCTCTGGAATCGCTTCCTAGGCGCCGTCTACGACTCGCTTAGCAAACACACAGGACGGGATCTACTCAGCTTCCGCGCCATCGCGCTGCGGCTCTGGCGACCTTTTGTCGCGCCTGTAGTAAGCGGCGAGTTCGGCACACGCGACTTCTCGCGACTGATGGTGAACCGGCGGCACCTATTCCAGGGCGAGGAGGCGGTGCTGGACCGCATCATTGCGCCGCCAGTTGCTGCGGCGAACGGCGTTAATGAGGCCGCAGCCCAGGTGAAGAGGAAGGCTGTCCCGGGCATTGTCCAAAGCCTGCCGTTCTACACATCTCATCTCCTCATCGCGGCGTACCTCGCTAGCTACAACCCTGCGCGGACTGATGTCACGTATTTCATGAAGCACAGCGATAAGCGTAAGAACAAGCGCCGGGCTCCGAGCGCGGCCTCTTTGTCGACGACGAGTAAGGGAGGCGTCAAACACCGTCGTATCCCGAGGCATTTGCTTACACCGAGTCCGTTTTCGCTAGACCGCCTTTTTGCGATCTTTAGAGCGCTGTTGTTGGATGGCGTGCCACAGACGGCCGACTTGTATACTAGTGTTGCGACGCTGACGAGTCTGAAGCTGCTTGTGAGGACAGGGGTAGGTGGAGCAAATGATGCGCTGGAGCCGGGAGGTAGGTGGAGAGTGGGTTTTGGGTGGGAGTTTGTGAGGGGGTTGGGGAGAAGTGTGGGTGTGGAGGTGGGCGAGTATCTCGTCGGCGGTGTGGACTGAAGATCAAGTAATGGGCATCTACTCCTCCATGACCAGTGATGAGATGATCTATGACAATGCAATTTACCACGCGTACTCCACCAGTCCTCCATCACCTATGCTCCATAACCGTATACCCCCATCCTCGTCATCCATCCATTGCAAATCCCTTAACTTCACGCCTCTCCCACGAGGCCGTTGCACAGGTGCGCTGAACTCCCGAACTAACTTCCCAGTCCACAGGTTGCTCACCCTGATCGCCTTGTCACAATGGTCCTTGTCCTGCGCCGCGGCAACGAGCCCCAGCCGCTCGTTTACCGCAAGGCCCAAGTCCAAGTCATCCAAGTTCGTGTGCTGAAAGCTCAATACTGGCTGACTCCACTTCGCAAACGCCTTCCTGTTCATGGTCTTGCGCCGCTTGTGGTCGTTGTTGCCAGGGTACAGAGTCCTGAAATAGGCCTCGTTGTAATGGTGATTCTGCACGTTGGGTTTGGCATCTCGATGGCGGGTCGAAGAGAGACGAGGCATCCGCGTGTCGTAGAGAAACAGTGTGTCTTGTAACCCTGAGCAAATGATTCGTGTTGGGTCGTCTGCGCGCTTGAGTTTACTGATGGCGTAAGGATGCGTGAGAGCGTGCGTGCTGCGTCCTGAGCGCGTGTCGTAGATATTGATTTTGCCGTTGCGACACCCCATCGCAACGGTACTGTGAGATAGCCATTCGAGCGCGAGGATGTCAGAGTTTACATCTGGGAGGAGCGTGTTCGAATCCCATGTCCCGGACGAAGAGCGTGTGAAGAGCAGAAGCGACTGCTGTGCGCCAACAACGAGGTGTTCGGTCTCGCTTGCGGCGATACTGGAGGGATGGCTTGGTGCAACGAACGATGCTGGTCGCGCTGCAGAAGAGAAGATCGCGGCGCAGGCCTTCGGGGTGAACTTTTGGTAGATGTGCGGCCCATCGCGCTCTGGGTCGCTCAGGTGCACAATTGGAGGGCGGTCAGAACCGATGGTCGTCAATGCGAGGGCGCCGGAGTTGGGCAGATACTGAAAAGAGGAAACGGTGGATGTGGTGCGGCCTATCTCGTCCCAAGCATAATAGCCATATCTTGACTCTGTACCAAGAGCCCTCAGCTTTCTGCGGGCCTCTGGGTTCTGTAGGTTGCTTGCCTGATCGTTGCCAACGTAGTGGCGTCTTCGGATACCATTCTCCCCAAAGACGGCATAGATGGTCTTCGAGACTGGGTCTCTGTCGAAGAATCGAATCACCCCGTGGTCATCGCTACTGGTCACGGGTCCAGGCGCTGAAGGCACCCCAGACATGCATGCTTCTGGCCATGTATGTTGCAAGTACACCGATCTCCTCTTGAAGCCTATCTCTCTGTCCAGATCCGTTTGAACGAAGCTGTGGGCATGTCGGCGCACGACACGCTCTTTCTGCGTCCTGGCTTTCTTTGCTGTTGCTGTCCTCTGAGCATTCTCTTTTCGCCTCTCTTTGACGAGATTAGATGTTGAGTATTTTAGATTGAGTCCTCGTGCGGCTGCCTGGCTCTGGATCTTGAAGTACTTTCCCTTCTCTTTATCAAAGTAGAAGCCAGGAATGTGCTGGCCGTTCATTCTGATATTTTCGAGTTGTGAGTGTTTGTGATTGGCCGATGAGCTCACCGCGCGCTGAGCAGACATCACATCTTTTGCGCGAGTCAGTTGCCGCGGGTTCTATCGATAAGAAAAGGGTCTAAACTCGCCGCGGTATGACGCCACCGTGGTGATGGTCCAGGCACATCACTCTGACAGATGCATAGTAATGGCATCCTTCGCCTTCCCCTCCCTTCTGCTCCGTTCCTCCGAGCACATCTGTTGTAAATATCTTGATAGCCCATGCTGCGCCTCTCTCGATTTGCGAAGCCCTTAACATCCGGCGCAACTACTTCCCCAGCACGATATTTGCATACTTCAAACCGCCTAAGCCAAGTCATGGCGCATCTCAATGGATCGCAGCCTAAGGGCGAGCACACAATACAGTCGCTTCCTAAGTCGAATGTCTTCACGCAGAATCTGCCTCCAGATGCGGCATTCCCCACACCAGAAGATTCGCACGAGGCGCCTCGGCAGACTCTCGGACCGCGCATGGTCAAGGAAGCGCTCTACACATACGTACGACCGGACCCTCAGGGAGAAAGCGAGATCTTGGGCGTCAGTCAGCGTGCGCTGCGAGACATTGGTTTGAAGGAGGAAGAGGCACAGACTGAGGAGTTCAAGCAGCTGGTCTCCGGCAGCAAGATCCTTACATGGGACCCCGAGAAGCCTGACGAGGGTATCTACCCCTGGGCGCAATGCTACGGTGGATATCAGTTTGGACAATGGGCTGGTCAGCTCGGTGATGGCCGTGCCATCTCTCTGTTCGAATCTACAAACCCGTCGACAGGAGTGCGTTACGAGATACAGCTCAAGGGCGCTGGGCGCACACCATACTCGCGTTTTGCTGATGGAAGGGCAGTTCTGCGCTCGTCCATTCGTGAGTTCGTCGTCTCAGAATACCTCAACGCTATCGGTATTCCCACAACAAGAGCGCTGGCGCTCACACTGAACAATGGCACCAGAATCATGCGTGAGCGCGTCGAGCCCGGAGCTATTGTTACACGTTTTGCACAGAGTTGGATTCGATTCGGTACTTTTGATCTACAGCGCATGCGCGGCGACCGCGAGACCCTGCGCACCCTGTCCGACTACGTCGCCGAACACGTCTACGGTGGATGGGACAAGTTGCCTTCGAAGCTCCCTGCTGGCGACGCGAAGAACACACACGCTGAGGTCAAGACTGGCGTTGCGAAAGATACGATCGAAGGCTCTGGTCTGGACGAAGAGAACCGTTACACTCGCCTTTACCGTGCTATAGTCCGCAACAATGCTTCTACGGTTGCAAAGTGGCAAGCGTATGGCTTTATGAACGGTGTACTCAACACCGACAACACATCCATCCTCGGTCTGAGTATCGACTTCGGGCCGTTCGCCTTCCTCGACACCTTCGACCCTAGCTACACTCCCAATCATGACGACCATATGCTGCGCTACAGCTACCGTAACCAGCCGACCATCATCTGGTGGAACTTGGTCCGCTTGGGCGAAGCCTTTGGTGAGCTGATGGGTGCTGGCTCGAAGGTAGATAACGCTGAGTTTGTAGAGAAGGGTGTCAGCGAAGCCGACACCGATGAGCTCGTCAAGCGGGCTGAGGGCGCCATTGAGCGCGCTGGAGAGGAATACAAAGCTGTTTTCATGGCTGAGTACAAGCGCCTCATGACCGCTCGTCTTGGCCTGAAGACCCAGCAAGAGAGCGACTTCGACACATTATTTTCGGAGCTGCTCGACTTCCTTGAGGCATACGAGCTTGACTTCCACCACGCGTTCCGCAGACTGTCAAGCTTGAGCGTATCAAAGCTGGACTCAGATGAGGGCCGACAGAAGGCTGCTGAGATCTTCTTCCGCGATGACAATCTGCCGAAGGAGGGTGCTGATTCACGAGTTCGCATTGCCAAGTGGCTTGAAGCGTGGTCAGCGCGCGTCAAGCAGGACTGGGGTGAGGACGATACCGGGAGGCAGGAGGCTATGAAGGCTGTCAACCCAAGCGTGAGTAATATGCCATCACTGTTTTGACCTTTACTAATACCCAGTGCAGTTTGTACCCCGCTCTTGGATCTTGGATGAGCTGATCGACAGAATCGAGAAGAAGGGCGAGCGCGAGATCCTCCCGCAGATTATGAAGCTGAATCTCGACCCTTTCTCAGAAAAGTGGGGATGGGATGCAAGTGAGGAACAGAGGTTTACCGGCGACGTGCCGAAGTACAAGGGTATGATGCAATGTAGCTGTAGCTCATAAGCATTGCGAGGCTTCTTTCGTAGAGCATAGGGTGTACACGTAGCGATAGTAGTAGCGGCCAATAACCGTACCTCACCGGCACTATGGAGTTTTTCACCAGTTACAAAGCAAAGATACTAGGCCCACACATTATGCAGCCATTCAAGACGCGCTTTCGTGATCGAGACCGTGCTGTTCGCGATTGACTTCCTGGGTTTCTCTTGCTCGTATACATTTCGCTAAAGCATGCACAGCCACAATCTCCCAACATCTCAGCCTGATGTTCCCAGTCCCTCACACCCACCGCCGATGCCCGCTCGACATGCCGGTATTACTTCCAAAACGCCACAGTGTTGTGTGAAACCAAGCAATGAGCCAGCCTATGCCGCCTTCAAGCCTTTTCGACAAAACCATTCGGGGCGTGAAGAACTATCTCGATGTATGCAGATCTAAGCACCCCGATTGTGCAGCGGATACCAGGCTGCAGCCGTCTTTGACGGATCTCAAAGTCATCGATTGCACTACCAGGACAGTCGTTGCTGCACCCCAAGATTGCAGCTTTGTGGCGCTTTCGTATGTCTGGGGCACGGATCAAACAACCCATGGTCTTCATGAGAGGTTACCACAGACTATAGAGGATGCTCTTGCCGTGGTAGTAGCGCTAAATTTTCGCTACCTCTGGGTCGATAGATATGTATGTCGATTCATAACCTCGTTCGATCTTACGATTTAGCGTCTCATAAAAAGACAGTGCATTAAACAAGACTCTATCCATAAGCACACTCAAATCCAGCAAATGGGTGCAATCTACTCCCGAGCGGAGATCACAATCATCGCAGCTGCTGGCGAGGACCCCACGTATGGTCTCCCTGGCATCTCAAGACCGTTTCTGGAGTACGCCGACTTTTTCTCAGGAAATCTTCGCAAGTCCAAATGGGCATCTAGAGCTTGGACTTTTCAGGAAGGGTTTTTATCTCAAAAAGCCTTATTCTTCACGGAACCAAACATCCTGCTCAAGTGCGAAAAGGCAGCACAGGTGGCAGAGACCTCGAATGTAACTACGACGAGATTCATTAGAGACTTCATATCTAAATATGAAGATGAGGTCGATAAGGAACTACGTGGCTGGAGGCTCCATAAGAACGACCGGAAAATAGCAGACATGATGAGAGTCCTAAAGGAATATGTCAAGCGAGACCTCGGATTTGAAACCGATGCCCTGAACGCCATAGTAGGCATTCTAAATGTCTTCACAATCATGAACCGCAGTCTGAACCACTTATGGGGTCTACCATATGCGTGGGAAGAGTCGAATCTGACGGTAGCTCTCTTTTGGTCAAACGTGAGTCGCAATGCACACCGTCGTCCCGGATTTCCAAGCTGGTCTCCTTTAGGTTGGACAGGGAAATTCATTATCTTCGAACCAGAGCAGGATCAATTCACAGAGGGCAAGGATGCTGAGATAAGGATCATGGGAGATAACAATGTCCCAGAGATATTATCAGGCAAACCCGGTTTGGCAACCTTTGCGTCGCAGTGCTTACGGGTCACAGCATACTCTTGCCGAATATTTCAGCCGGATCTGTCGCTCAGGATGAGCGGCCATGGAGTCTACTATAGAGTGTATGGTCACTATGTACCTGTCGCAGTCACTTGACGAGCATTGGGCAACCAGGCAGGTGCTCAGAGGATGTGGCTCGAAGTCTGCTGGAACGACAGCAGCTATATCACAGATACTCTTACTGAGCTGATCTGTGTTTTTACGTCATGGAGGCGGCGGATTGGGCTAGTATTGAAATCGCATGGCCAATACTTCGAGCGCATCGGTAGCTTCGGTAGGGGCCCCCCATGCCCATGGCAAATACCCCCGGACATTCCAGAGAAACTCAGATTGCCAGCTTTAGAATTTCCAGAGAAAGTCAAATTGGCTGAGATGGAAATTGAGACCTTCTTGATCCGATAATCCAGCAACGGTGTGTCAGCGGTATCGTAAATATTTGGGATTGTAACTTGGGAGGTCGCAACGAATCTGGATATTCAAGGATCTGGCATGTCAGCATCTTGCGGCGGGTCTACCATCTTCAAGCTTTGGACTGAGGGCATGCATACTTGCACACTTCAAGGAGGCCTCTCACCAGGCTCAAGCTGCTGTGTGGTACTTCAGAGAAATTGAATTAGATAGGATCGAAGAATGTAACCCGGCCTGTAATCCGCATAGCAATCTTGCAAAACTCTTAGGTGTTTAACACCATCGTAACTACGGCTACATTACTCGGTTGTTGCCCGAAGCCTGCATGATGCCCGATAACTGTCAGTAGCTGGGAAGGTACCGTAGGCTTATATCAAACAGACAATCAATTGTTAAGAAGCAGAACAAAGTGGTAAAGACTCAAACATTAATGTATGCAATGCAAATATCCTAACCATCTCCGACATATACAAGCACGCCAAACTCGCATACCACTCGAGGCCACGCTATACCAGTCATGCCATTACAATGCCATGCCATGCCATATGATGTGAATGCAGCGCAGTGCAATGCATTACCAAACGCTTTCAACTCCACCACCAAGCCACCCACCCGACCACCCAACCGGACCGACCACAAACAAAAAGAAAAACCCAGAACGAAAGACAAATGCAAGCGATAGTCTAGCCCCAAACCCAACAACACAGTTCAAGTTAAAGGTATACATCGAATAAATGTCCCACAACAACGGAACGGGTATTTGCGAAATCAGACTTCTTCCTCCTCTGCTCTCCACCTAGACTTTCTCCTTCAGGATGTCAATACAATATCCTGATTCTCCTCGTCATTCTCCAAATGAAAGAACGCGTCGACCTCACGCCTCCTCAGGAGGCGGCGTGGGCAGATCCCTCCCCTTCTGCTCCGGACTGGGCGGCACAACAACGGTGGTAGGCGTCGTTGGCATCTCGTCACTGCCCCTTGTGACTGGTCTATCGTCTTCTCTCCCATCTCTTGTACCTGGTCGATCGCCAGCGACGCTACCACCAGCGTCGCTCGCAGCATCAATCTCCCTTTCCTCGGGGATACTCGGGCTCATCAGCCCGCCGTCTTCGCTTGCTTTGCTCGTCGCTTGCTGTCTTCTGCGACGCCGTCGTTCTCTTTCGTTGTCTGCAGACTCGCGTCGGCGACGTACGGACAACGAGCCATCCTTATTCAGGCTGTCAGGGCCCTGTAGGCCCTGCAACATAGCCGCCGCGCGGTCTGCGACGTCTGCGCCTGGCGCTGTTGGGCTGGTGAGACCCGCGCCGATGCTTGTCTCTGACTCGGCCGTCTCGCTCGTTGGACTGAGCAGATTCGCCTTTTCTGCGCTTCCCTCTTCTCCCGCGTCTGCAGCTCCGCCCTCGTCCATGTTGACGCCAATCTCGGGTATCTGCTGGCCAGACGCAACACGCACCTGGTGGCGATCCTTGAGGCGGGCACGGCGACGACGATCGCGCTGGTCTCTCGCCTCTGGTTTTGCTGCACGCAGCTTCTGGAGGAGGTCGTCCATAGCGCCAGTGCTGGCCGGGGACTTGGGCGCACCATCGTCCGAAGTAGCAGTAGGTGATTGAACTTGTGACTGCTTTCGGCGCATGGAAATCTCATTGCGGCGGTGTTGCTCCTCGAGGTTCGTGTTCTTGTCCTTTGATTTCTGCGATACAGTCAGCATGCAATCGTGTTAACGAGTGGAAAGATACATACCTTCCACTCCTGAACGAAATTGGCCAATTTCGCGAAGAAGTCGCGGCGAGAGGCATCGTCAGTCGGGTCTTCACCATAAAATGCCATGATATCATCATAGCTCTTCTGCATGTCCTCAAGGAACACCTGCAGCTGCTCGGCCTTTCTCCTAGCTTCCTTCATGTGTCGCTGCACGACGATGGAAACCTTGTCTTCAGGGTGGAACTTGCTAGGGTCAGACAAGTTACCTGCGTCAAGCGACATCTGGATGTTCTTGACGTTGTCAATATACTTCTTAGCATCAGTCTGCAATTGCTCGACATTGATCTTCTGCGCTGTAATAACACCGCCAATCTCGTCGGTGAAGCCTTCCCAGCCGGGGTACTGGTTGCGTACGATACGCTCAACCACATCGGCGAAGGTGGACTCGTTTTTGTCGTCCTTGAGCATACCCAAACGAGACAGTGTGGAGAGTTTGAAACCATTTGCCTGCTTGTTCGCATCGTTCATGAAGTTACCGATATCCAGAATAAGACCCAGGACGCTGATCAGGCTAGACGAGCTCCTCAGACTTTCCGAGACACGAGAGATCTCAAGAAGCTTGTTCGAGATTTCGTCATACTCAGTCTCGTAAGTCCGTGTCAGAGAAAGCGCCCTCATTCTGCTCTTCCAGTACGAATGAAGTTCGAACGCAGTGTAAAGATAGATCTGGTCCTCTCGTGTAAGTTCGTTAGGATCCAGCTCGCGCTTGCTCTCGGCAGGGTTGGGTACGGTCCAGTCCTTCGCATACGGAGCCATGAGCTTCGCTGTGTTATCTGGAACATCGCATAAATCGTTCTTTTGCAAGAATTCCATGACAACTAAGTCGTCCAGGACCTTCTTATCGCAGTGGATGATCATCTGGACTACTTCCTCGACAGAGTATGAAGAGTATTTAGCCATACTGATCTGGAAGTTTTGCATCAGATCACGGGAAATGATCTGCTTCTTCTCCTCTTTCTTCGAACCCTTCTTGCCAATCTGCTTGATCTCTTTAGCCAAGAACAACTTCTCGACCTCGTCAAGCACACCCTTCTTCGACAGCTCTTGATATTTCTCTTCCTTCTCCTCTGCTGTCAGACCATGTGCGGCCCATACAGTGGAGCTGGGCGAGTCGACCTTGTCCCAATGAAGAGCCTTCATCTTCTTCTTTGGTCGGGGTCCTGACAGAGCCGCGGCGCCGGGCGCGTTGAAAGATCCCTTAGGAAGGAATCCTGGTCTCTTCATACCCGGCATAGGTGGAGGCGGGGGAGGAGGAGGCATGCTGCCATCTCCTGGCATAGGAGGAGCGCCAGGCATTGGCGGAGGCGGTGGGATTCCGAAGCCGAGCTTGCCGGGGGGTGGCGGCGGCGGCGGCGGAGGAGGTGGAGGACCTCCCGCGCCGGGCATTGGTGGCGGAGGAGGGATGTTGGCAGGGAATCCGAGAGCACCTGGGGGCGGTGGTGGAGGTGGAGGAATCGCTCCAGCAGGTGCACCCGGGGGTCCAGCAGGGAAGCCAAGGGCACCAGGAGGCGGGGGAGGGGGAGGAGGGATAGCTCCAGCAGGTGCGCCGTTTGCTTGGGGTTCGTCACCCTCAAACTTCGGAACAGTGGAGGTAATCTCGCCCATGAGGGCATTCGCAGTCGATGCACTGAGCTTGGGTTTGTGCATCTGGATCAAACGGGGCTTCTCAATGACCACGTCCTCATCGTCATCGTTGACATCGTACATGATCTCATCCTCACCAGTCGACGCGCCAGGAACTGGCTTCCTGCGAGGCACGCCGCTCTTTCCGCGTCGGACAGATCCAAAAGAATTGGACGGCATGTCATCACCATAGTCGTCTGGCATCTCGCCTGGCGTGCCCTCCATCTTCTCTCTAAGCTCGCGCAGCTTCTCGCTAGGCTGAACCATCTGGAGAGACTTGCCTTCGAGAGTGGCCTGCGTCTTGGCACGCTGAAGCTGAATCTCCAGCCTGTTCATGAGGCGCTCGCGATCCATAATGCCTTGCATCTGAGCTGGATCTGATGCTCCTAGGCCTTCCTTGCCAGACTTCTTGGAGGCAGCTGCGGCCACATCTTGAGCGTCTCTGAGCATGAGGTACAGCTCGCGCGTTTCAAGCTCGTTGCGCTGCAACTCTTGCGCGCGAATTCGTTGCATCTCTGCCAGTTCAGCCTTCATCTGCTCAACCTGCCTGCCACGGAGGTCGATGATGCGTTGCTGCTCCGCGATTTGTTTCTGGAGCTTCTGCACTAGACCGTCTGCACCCAATTCAAGCTCTGCTCTGACTTCATCACGCTCAGCAATGGCCGAATCGGCAATTTGTCGAGCAGCATTGGCTTCATCCCGGATCTGACGAGCTTCTCCATCGGTGTACAGCTTGTCGAGCAGAGATTGGACTGTGAAGTTCAAGCTCTGCTTTAGATCCATATCTGGCAGTCGGCGGTCCATAGCCACGTAGCTCAGCATGGAGTCAACAAGCTGGAACATCTTGTTGCGGTCTTCGCTCTCGGTGTCACGAATGAGCAGCAAGTGCTGCATTGCAGACAGGAAGTAGTCCTGCGCACGAGTACCACCAACCTTGGTCATGATAGCCTCCGCAATCTGAGACGGGTCGTTCAAGTCCTTAGTCTCCCCACCGTCAACACTGTCAACCATAGAGCTGTTCTCGCGCTCAAGGAAGTCTTCGTAATCGACGGCTTCATTGGCCATGTACTGTTCGATCTGCTTATCGATGACATCGTACTGGAAACCCTCCATCTTCTTGAAGATGCGCTTGATGCCGCAGCCGGTGAACTGGGCTCTGATGTGCATCCTGAGCTGCAGGTCGCGTTTCGGCGCGTCGACGATCATGTTGATGAAGAACAGAGTCGCGATGGCGTATTCCATCAACAGATTCTCTACTCCAATTCCACCACTGCGGACTTCATCTGAGGCGCCGACCATGGATCCCATCTTTCCACGGCCGTCGACTGTAACTTCGACAACGCGCATCCAAGCGTCGAAGCGACCGTTCTCGCCATAGTGTGCCTTGAGATTGTCGAGTGCGCTCAGGACCTTGTCGTGGCCACCTCCTTCACCCCAATGGCACAGAAAGGTCAAGACATCTGAGACCAGCTTCCTTGTATTCAGACGGGACGAGATCAAAGAGCCCGCCAGAGCCTGGATGATGGATGGGTGGTTTAGAGCGTTATCTGCACCATACTTGTTGTTCATCAAAGCCTTCAAACACTTGACGATTTCGTATTCGCGCTCGACGTCGTTTTCAGTCTTCTGGTTGAAGGTGCTCGGCGGCGGTGCTGGGCCTGTGCCCTTTCGGCGATTGATCTTGGTCAGAACGTTGGTGAGGGCAATCTGTCCCTGGGCCTCAATGAAGCCACGAACCCAGGCGATGGGCTGGGTGCGCAGACTAATTTCCAAACTCGACATCTGCTTATTCGTGATAGAGTTGTCCATAACCTTCTTGACATACCACTCGGGCGAGCCCTCCTCTTCTGCGCGTATCAGGATATCTGGGTTCGCGCCGCCACCATAGACACCTGTGTTGCGCTGCGTCTGGCGCTTCTTCTCGTCATGCTTGTGCTCGGCCAGCTTGTCTTGGTACACGAGTGTCCACTTCTTGTCAATCTTGTAGGCCTCCATCTGGCGCCGGGCCTGTTCGGGCAAGCTCTTCCAGCCACGCTTCACCATCAGGTTCATAAACTCCTTCTCGACGACATGGTCAGGCGGGCGCTCGATGTCGAAGCCGCGCTGGCCGAGGTTGGCGCTGGAGCCAAAGGGCGACGACTGCCCCGAATGCAGCAGGTTGTGGCGGTGCGAGTCTTTGGGGGCAGAGGTGGCCATGGGTAGCAGGCTACCGGCGTCGAGGCCAATGGACGAGAAGGTGGTCTGCGAGTTGGAGTTGGACTTGGGGTAGTAGATGCTGTTGCCACGGGTGCGAGAGTCATTGGAGTAGACCGAGGCCTGGTCGGACGAGGCGCGCGTCGAGTCGGTGGCGGCGTAATAGGCACTGCTGGCGGGGTTGTTACGGCTGCTCTCACGGGCCCCCCACTGCTGCATGCTCACACGGTCGCCCGAGTCGGCCTGCGAGGTCATGGTGGTGCTGTTGCTGCTGTGCGGCGGGGGGCGCGGGGGGCCGTCCCTGCTCCTGGGCACGCCGCGGTCGCGGTCGTGGCCATGACCATAGCCGTTGGACGGCATGGCGGAGGGGTCGAAGACGGGGTACTGGTGGAAGTCGCCGCCGCCCTTGTTGAGGTGATGCGGCTCAAGCTGCTGGGTGGGATCGAAATTGCTAATGGGGCCGGCCTTGGCGAAGATGCCCTCTGCGCTCAGTGACACGGGACGGTCGACCGAGGCCTGGCTGGTCGAGTGTCGATGTGGGTTCGAGTGTCGTGACGACTGCGAGCCATGGGCACTGCCCGGCGGCGACTCTGCAGGCGGCCGTGTCTCGCGGTCGCTGGGTTTATCCTTATGCCGCCGCCCAAAGAATTTGGCTGTCGACGACTGCCGCCCTTTGCTGTCCATGGCACGGGTGGTGCTGTGCTGTGGTGCGCTCGTGCGGCCCCGTCGCCCACGGTCCCTCTATTACGGGCTCCTATCTATCTTCTCAAGCGGCGCCCAACGTGCTCCTCCGCGCGCTGTTCTGAAAGTCCTCGCGGCGCGCCTGGCAGCGGGGGATGCGGCGCGAGTGCGGCCTGGGTGCTGAAACGGGAGGCGGGGCGCGACGTCTCCTGGCACGTTGAATATACCGACCGTACAAAGCGTTCGTGGATCAAGGGCCCAGGGCGGTGTCAATGCGGGCTGCAGCTGGGAAGCGGGAAGGTGCCGGGCGGTCTCACTAGCAGCGGCTCTCGTGCATTGGCATGGGTACTGTATGACGCTGCATCCACTCACAGTGTCTTTCCCTTCACATGCGGAGCGTCTGCTGAATGATCGTATGCAGCGATGTCGTGAACACACGGAGCGTGCAGAAGTCAGCTCCACCGTGTTTCGAGCCGTGGGGTGCGTCCTGGCAGCTTTCTGCCGACGCTCCGTCTTCTCCTGAGACGGCCCCTAGTCGACCGGCGCGTGCGTGTGGCTTGCGCGTGTGGACGGGGCACTGCAGCGTCCGATTGGCAGCGAGCGTCGACAGCAGACGAGCGCTCAATCTCCGCCATGTCTTCTCCACGAACCCTTTGGCTGTCTGTTGCTGCTGTGTGCTGGCCTGCTAGATGAGCTCGCTGTGAACACACAGGCTGCTTTCTCTGTCTACCTGTCTATTCATTCGTCTGACATCACGGCGAGGCTATATCTGCTTCCGCCCCCAAGCTGCGTCAGCGCTCGGCAACCGTGGAGATACCCAGGAGGGCTTCAACCCAGACCCTCCACCGGTGCCTGCCACATATCTTTGACAGTATCCTAGGATACCCTATACTATGGCTGCCTTCCTGCATTTCCTGAGAGTCAGTGCTACCCTCTGTCTACCCATTAAAGGCCGCCACTAACAGCGACAGGGCATCCTTATACCGCTTGTCATAGCCCTTGTCCTCTACCTCGCTGCAACCCTATTGATCTTGCCCTTTGTTCGCCGCCACCGCACCCGCTACTCGCAATACCTGCCCATGCCTACCTCCATGGCCGACCACGCCTCCTCCTGGCGCACCAAGCTCTCCGACGCCCTCTACGGTCTCTTCATGCCCTCGACCTGGAGGGGCCAGCCGACCATTAACGTGCACGACGACTCATCCTCGGAGTTTGACGATGAGGAGGGCGAGGGCATGGTGGGCTTCGATCCCGTCGACGAGCGGAGGAGAGAGGCGCTGGAGCAAAGAAGAAGCATGATGGACGAGGAGAGGCGGTTGGGCCGAGAGCTGGAGCAGGGTTTCAAAGATGACAGTGACAACGAGAGCGTGGATGAGACCAGGAGGAGTATATCGAGGCCCAGGAGCTAGCTTAGAACAATCGTTTGATTTGATGTACCTGTTTGGCGGCACGTACTATGCTGCATATTGTCGGAGAGTCGCACTGATACCGATTCTGATACCCCACACCTAACTCTTGTATGCACTTGCGGAACTGCTTGATCACTTTGGCGCAGATTGGTTGGTTTCTCGCCTAGATTGCATCGCTACGGCTTTCACTAGATTGGCTTTGATACGTCTTCAATTTTAAGCCTTTACAAGGAACTGTAAATCAACTGACAAAACGCATTGATCTTAGAGACCAATCGATCGCGTAGTCACCTCAAGGGTATCACTGCACCTTGCCAGCTCCGATGAGACACTTGGCAAAATGTAGAAAATGCGTTTTGACTGGAGGCCTTCAGTTCTGATTGGCACGATCTAAACAGATACAAGAACCTTTCTAATGGCTACACTGCTGATTACATCAGCTGAGCTATGTATTTGCTCTCTTTAATAATTGAATCCTTCATAAGTGTCAAGTGTCTTGTCGGAGCTGGTAAGGTGCAGAAAATGCACTAGAATTGAGCCAACCAGTCTTGGGCGACTCTATTTTGAAGGACTCCAATTAAAGTGCTGTATTTCGTCGTTGCTGTATTCCCCTGAGTGTGTACTAAGTGAATTATCATTCAGCACATAATGGACGAGATGATCATTGAGAGCGCAAGACAGCCACGAAAAGACATCACTAGATGGGAGAAAGTCATATGAACTTCAATGGATATATTGCTTTATACAAGTCTCAGAGTACCCATCACCTCTTCGCCCTGTCAAGAAAAGAAAATTCGTTTCAGAATGCTAAAATCAATCGCTTATTTGGGAGCAGTGGTGCGCTCAGCGTTGGAGCGCTGGCCGTAAGCCTTTGTGGCGTAGTCACCCTTGTGAACAATAAGGTCCTCAGGCCTGTAGTCGTGGCGACCAGACCAGTAGGAGTCGAGGATTGCCTTGGTACCGGCGGCGTAGCGCTCCTGTGCGTCAATCGAAGTTCCTGACATGTGGGGAACCATGGCGTTTCCTCCGCCCCATGGGTTCTGGGCGTAGCGCAGAGGGTGGTCCTTGGGTGCGGGCTGAGGGAACCAGACATCACCGCCGTATCCACGGAGGTGGCCGCTCTTGAGGGCATCAGCAACGTCCTCCTTGACAACGATGGCACCACGGGCGGTGTTGATAAGCCACGAGCCCTTCTTCATCTTGGCGATGAGGTCCTTGTTGAACAGACCGCGAGTCTTCTCGTGGAGAGGGCAGTTGATGGTGACAACATCGCACTGTGCGAGCATCTCCTCGAGGGTGTCAACGCGACGGCAGCCAATCTCCTTCTCGACCTCAGGGCGCAGAGGCTGGTAGTCGAAGTAGAGGAGCTCCTTGCAGTCGAAGGGCTTGAGACGGCGGAGGACACGCTCACCAATGCGACCAACAGCGACGGTACCGACAACCTTGTTCTCAAGATCGTACTCGTTCTTAGCGACCTCGGCGACGTTCCAGTCACCGCGGGCAATCTGCTCATGGGCGGGGACGAAGTTGCGGACGAGGGTCAGAATGGTCATGACGACGTGCTCAGCAACGGAGACGACGTTGGAGCCAGTGACCTCGGCGACGGTGATACCGCCATTGGTCTTGTTGGCAGCATCGAGATCGACGTGGTCAGATCCGATACCAGCAGTGACGGCAAGCTTCAGGTTCTTGGCCTTAGCAAGGCGCTCTGCTGTGAGGTAACCGGGGTGGAAACTGTCATAAAACCGTTAGCCCTGTCTTTCAATATCCTTCTTGTCGCACGCTAAGACCACAGTTCACGCGTCGCGTGGAAGTGGGGCGGTCTAGCGGTAATGCGGGGAAAGCGCCGAAAACATACGGGGTGGTGATGATGACTTCAGCGTCAACGAGGTGCTTGTCGAACTCAGAGCCCTCACCCTCCTTGTTGGAGGTGGTGACGAGCTCGTGGCCCTGCTCCTCAATCCACTTCCTCAGACCGAGCTCGTTCTCGGTGGTACCGAGAAGACGGGGCTCCTGCTGAGCGTGGATGCCACCCTGTGACGTTGTTAGTTGCTTATCCCCGAGCCATTGGTGGTCGCGCAACTTACATCGTAAAGAACGAGAAGAACCTTGCCCTGTTGAGAAGCAGTCGCAGTTAGCGTTCTGAACTGATTCGGTTGTCGTAGGGAGGCGACGCCCGGCGTCAACCGTGGACCAGCGCGAGCTGTGAGGAGGGAGGACGTTGGGCGCGCAAGGCGAGAGGCTGAGCGGAGAAATACCATTGTGAATGAATTGATGTGAAAGGAATTGAGGCTCCGTAGAGGGATATATAGTCACGTCCGGAAGAAAGGGTACTTCGGTACGTGTATCTGACGAAAGATCTGTCAGCCAAATTGCCCTAGTCCAAGTGAAAGAGGGGTCTCAGGGATTCAATACCAGAACGGGTTCGAAGTGACGTCGAACTCTTGAATTTGATCTCAAATGCTTGATGCTGAATTCAATTGAGGGGTTGTGAGGGGTTTATATATACATGAGGGTACCCACCGCATGCTGCAAACAGCACGAGGAACCTTGGGCCATTCGGCCGCACAACCACGGGCATCATCCCCACTTCGTGAAGCACAATCGCATCGCAGAAGGTGGTCCCTGCCTCTGCGGACAAGACTGTCATCTTTGGAATTGCTTCGCACCGGCGTCGGTGCGGGGTCGAGCGGATGGGGCCAATACGTCGCCAGGAGAGCTCTGCTACAAACTTACCCATACAAATGCTCCGCTGATACGTCAATACGCTAGCTGTTAGGCTGCATGCTACGAGGATTAGGCGCCACCAGGCCAATTGGATCGCTTGTTGCCGTAGTGCGGTACGTAAACCGGTGATGGATGATACACACCTAGAGCTGCAATCTGGGGCTCCATCGGCAGATGCTCCCGTGCCAAATGTGTCTTGACGATACCACAGTTACACAGACACAAAGACTGTATCCAAAGCTCTATGCGAATGTTGCCGCAGTCCAAGAGCACCAGGTAGGCTGTACATATCGATTCACTCGGAAGCTTATTCTGAACTGCGACAGCGTGTCGCGCATCAATCCGGGGATCGCGTGTTGACACGGCCTGGCACCATCACCAAGGTACTCAGTAGGAAATAGCTCAAGCACGACTACAGAGGGAAGGTGGGGTTCGTGGCCGAGCATTCTAGACACCTGAGCACATCGGAGGCTGGCTTTGGCGGGGTTGCGCATACGGAGCTGCCACGGACGCGAGATGTTACCGCGAAGTTCGCACAAAGATCGCAGATCTTACGGGTAAATGTTCGGTGATGGGCTGATAAGATAGGGGATCACTTGGAGATTCTCGCTGCGAAGCTGGCCGAACTGCCCCGAGAGGGCCGAACCGAGGGCGAGCCAGCGCTCGCGGCTATTAAGCATTACCGCATCACATCGCTCCTTATGGATGAGCAGTCCGGCAACGGCACTTGTATGCCATTTGAGACAATTGATGCCGTCCTCCATCAGTCCGAGGAGACCTTCAAGCTGGACTGCATTCGTCCACGCTCTCAAGATGGGAGTCGGCTCCCGTACAAGTTCGACGCTTCCAGACCTTAAGCTTCGCTGCTCCGGTTGCTCGTTGCCTTGATCAGCACTCTCAACAGCTTAGCTGTTGTTGCTCCCTCACAATTGTTCGAGCCCACTGCTCGTATTGCAATTACACCCTTGAACAGCCTGAGGCTACGTCGCGCGCAGCAATTGGCTGCGGTTCAGACTTCGCTGGCGGGACCTGGTGAGCAAATCGAGAGATCGAGTCCCCGCACCAGCAGCGCGCTGCATTCGTCCTTGGATCGAGCCAACAGCGAGCCAGCGCACGCGCGAAAGCATGACGATTAGTGTGTGGCGACGACGTAAACAACGCCTTGACCTTCAAGATCTGAGCAGGCATTGTAATCCCGCATTGCTGCATGATGCAGAATTGATAAGACGGCGACCTGCTGCGCACATGTCAAGAGCTGCGACTAGTGGTGGAGCTCGGAGGTTGTCAGTGGAGATCGCTCATTGCTCCTCTGGATGATATCGCAGAAGCTGAAGACGCGTCAGAAAACAAGTTAAGACCCAAGATTTGCGCGTGCTAATCCATACATATGGAGCGCTCGTCAGTTTGCAAACGTTAGCGGTTCACAGGCGCGTTCATTACGAGTTGCAAGACCTCGGAGGCCAACCCGTACGCGTCGCGAGCACAACCAAGCACCCACGAGAGCGGCGTTTCTTGCAAAGACTTCCATACGCACTGCCATCGACATGACAGCAAATTGCCTGGGCCCGGATGTACAGTCTATTGGTTTTTACCATAGGTGTGCGACAACACCGAATAAAGCAGTAGAGCAGAAGGTAGGCCCACGGAAAAGGTGTGTGCGTACGGCTTTCGAGAAGTCACAGATTCTCCTTGTGGCAACACCATGTGTTGAATCTATGCGCTCGCTGCAGTCTATAGCTACTGCAGATCAACCTTCGTACTATTGAGCGCAAAGCCACTGAATTAATCCGACATTGCTGCGCGAACGAGTCTGTTGATACTGGCCTGCACAGGCACAGCACTCTACCAGCTCCGAGTGTCCATCTGACAATTTTGAAGGATAAAACTAGAAGAGAACTAAAGAGTCATAGGATCACTCAATTGTGTTGTCAACTTGACAGCTACAAGTTTTTGTAACTATGCTAATTAGCCTGGAAGACCTCCAATTTTCCGAATATCTTGCATTACGCGAATTGGCCATAAGGAACTGGCAAGACGCTGTGGACGAATACACGAAGGTATGCGTCAAGCAGATTATCCCATTGTGCAGACGCCGAGTGATTGAGGAACTGTCGGGTCCACCCTCAAAACTACTTTGATATGACTGCGGAAGTCCTCGCGGACCACGGCGATCGTTATCCTTCACGTAGGGAAGACACAGCAGACTGAGCACAGCCTACTCGTCTCCTCCATACTACTCGGTCACGTCTCTCGGATTTTCGCCGCCATGTTCGATAGGCGCTCTCTGGAGGGTTATGCTCTTTTCTCAGCTTCGCCACGGCTGGTTCCACTGTCAGTAGCCAGCTCCAACTCTGCGGCTATCAGCTGCAGGATCGTGGGCACTTGAACACCAAACTCCTCTCAACGAAATGGCTCCTACGCGTCTGCTCAATTGTACAATAAATTAACGCATGTACGACTGCGCTGAGGCAATCCGAGCATGGGGCATCGTCTGCGTCATGGATATCATGCCTGGCCAAATGCACCCGGTTTCGAGTAAATCATGCTCGTTTTCGCGAGCTACATCATCTTGTCAGCTTGGAGCGTTCATTTGGCAATTATGAAGGATTCATTTTCAAGAGCTAAATGACTAGAAAATCGGCTACTCACCTAGCCATCGTAAGAGCTATGAGTTTTCGAGACCAACGCTAATCAGCTTTGAGTTCATCTCATTAAAGCACTGCCTTTCAATACCTTTCATTATGCCAAGTTGAGAGTTGGAGCTGCATCTTCTCGATGAGGTCTTCGAATTTCGGACCGTCTCTCGAAGATTATTTCACGACAGCTGGAATCATTCGAGCATCTCCCCACGACAGGTGGCTATGGTGGCATTCCACTCCAGACCTTTGAACGTCTTATCAAGGCACAGGATGGTGCACGAGGGGCATCTCAGTAGCCTTTGGAGCGGTTACGCTTCTAGATGGGGCAGAAACAAATCGGAGAAATAGCATCGGCCGTTTTCTCTTTATCGATCGAATTTGTACATTTCGCCAAGTGGCTCTTAGGCGATATGCTCATAACACTGATGTGGCCACGCAATCGCGACTGTCACATCAGCTGAGGAAGGATTTAGCGGATACTAGTGGTGATTCTCGCCACGGCCTGCATTCCCCCACATGTCCGACTCCGAACCCGACGCTCCTTGCTGACGAGCCGTTAATGAAGAACTGGTGCCTTCGGTCAACTTATGCGAAGCACATCAGATGCCTTTATCCACTTCACTCAACCGTTCTCCTCATCTACATTGGGCAGTCTGGTTCGCCCGCTCATATTGTTGTGGCACGTGGCGCGTCCGTTTCTGTGAGACTGTGCTACCTTTATCTGCCGATTCGCTAGACATGGCGAGCATTCCGTCCTGTCAGCATCGCCCCTCACGAAAAGAAATGAATGCTCACGAAGTCAGACGGCCTTCTTGATTAAGATCCCACTGTGTTGGCTTCCAAACCTGCAAGTTTATCACCGACATGCGCCTGCAATAGGCTTAACGTCTGTTTCAATTAAGCAGGAGAGAGTGGAAGTGGAGTCGAAGGACGAAGAGGGACGGCAACGGCCGAACAAACGCACCACCCTGATAGCAGCGTCTTGCATCATCCCTTGTGGACCCACGGGACTATAAGCTCGTATACACATCTACTGCCTACCATAAAAAGTCGCATCCCTCGACATTTCGAATTTCACGACTCGCGAAACTCGACTCTGTCACGACAAGCACAATGCGCGCTCTGTCCAGCATCTTTGTGTTTTTCGGTCTCGCACTAAGCGCGCACGCCGGCATCACACAACAAGATTTCACTGGGACAGGAAACATTTATGTTCTGAATTCTACCAACTGGCCCACTGCATCGCCGACAAATGACAAGATCGGCTGTCTGAGCGAACTAGGCAAGCTTATTTCGACCGAATCCAAGGAAGGATGTGGCGTCTTCACCAGGGCTGACTCGTACCCGTACACATTATCGACGAAAGAGGGCAACTGCACATTCACAGACAAGTCGCAGGAGCGCAACACAGACAGCAAGTACGGCAAGCTAGACTATGCCTGGAATTGTAATTCGACGTATGACTCGGTGATCTATGATCAACTGTACACTATTGTAGGTTTAAGTTCTTTGCTTTCGCGTAAATTACTCATGTGCATCACTAGACCGGCTTCCCGCATGTGTTTCTCTGCTTCGGTGACGTAGCATGTTACTATGATGCAAAGAAGGCTCCTGGGCATGGCGACATCTTGTCACTCTGGCAGTTCCATTGGGGATCGCAGCAGATGGATATTACCCCAGGACACATCCAACTCTTGTTAATGTGGAACAAGATCGAAGAACCATACAAGAGGAAAGGTAGTGAGGATATCCCTGGACCCCGGTTGAGGCTTACGGATGGGATGCAGGAACCTTTGCTGGGTCTGGAGCAGAAGAGTTGATGTTGTCAGGTCCTGTTGTTGAACGACGATGCATACAGAGAGTTCCAGGGTTCGTCTTACACGATCGAGTCAAATCCAAAAGGTTTTGAACGTTCAAAAGCAGCAATCTGTGCACTGGTCTTTTTGTTGTGGAATCTAGGGGCCCTGACATGCTTGGGGTTTTTGACGTCGACCTTCCTCATCAAATCTTCTTACGCCAGAATTAACGTTCGTTGCTCTCTCCCATGTATCTGACATCTCATGCGTATTAGCCTCCTGGCTCTTGGCTGCTTGTTAATTCGTCGCTCGATATTCGCAAAGGACGTGTGTGGATCTTGGGATGGTGAAGATATTGTCCATTTGCTTAGTGAACAGCAAAGCCAAAGGGGTTTCTGAAGCTGGCCCTAGATTTACGGATGTTTGGGAGATAATCTGTTTCCCGCAGACGCTTACGAGCTCACCCTGTGAGCCCCAAATGCACCCCGGCCATGATTGAGGGAACTGGCGCAAGATTCAGATGGAAGGGCATGGGTAGGCCGCGCATGATTCTGGGTGTTGGAATCGACTGTTCATCAGCTTGATGTGTTATAGCATGTGTTATGCCTGTATGAGATGGTAGACTGCAATGAGCGACATGTCACTTTGGGTCGGAATTGTCTCACTCCAACCTTGACTCAAACTTGGCAAGTCTAAAGCAACATCTGGGAGAGTGCAGGAGAGGTGTGTTGTTGGATGAGCTTCAGTTTCTATCAGCATATTTTCATCAAGATACGACTGACTATGATAGCTACGCATTGATTTCGGTCTTTAAGCCTTTCGCCATCCTGCTGTTGTATACTTCGAATCACCCAATGTCGTGTTAGAGCAAGTCAAGTGTAGAGCATTCTGATATTGCAACATGATATCATGCTAGCTCCGGATTGGCGCTTAGCACCATGAAAGGAAACAAAGAGCAGCGCATCATCAGAGTTCCTCGGGGTCAATTAAGGGCAGGGACGATTTCAAGACTTGACACCTCTCTGGATAGCTACGCAGCTCGTTGGCTATATGACCTCTTTGCGCCTCCTGATTTGAATGCCTCAAAATGATTGAGCGCACTTTCGGAGCGACAAGATGATGTGTGTCTTGTCACAGACTTAATAGTGTTCTTTGGCAAGACTGATGAACGTATTCCCGACGATGGAAATGACCATCACAATGTGGGGTCATGCTTTTGTTCAGGGCCCCACAACCGCGTGCAGAAATTTACGGCAGCCCACAACACAACCTACTGTACCGTGACGGCGCTCTAAGCAGCTCAGTGCTTTTGAGGACATAAAAATATGTATATATATTTCATTACTATCATTGCTTTCATCAATTAGTAAGCATTCAGCAACTGATTGGCCTAATGGCCCAATGGCAAGGCGCTTGACTACGATTCAATCGGCAATCAAGAGATTCCAGGTTCGACCCCTGGTTAGGTCATCTTTTTGCTGTCCTGGGCCATATCGTGGTATCCTAGGAGCGTTGGGTTCGCTGTTGAGGTGGTCCGAAAGGTGGAGGTGTATTTTTGCGAATTTTGTGACCGTATCGAATTGGGTGTAAGAGCGATGGAGGCAGCTCTTTCTTAGTGATATAAACTAGATCTGAGGATAAGCTTTTCTCAGAAAAGTCTCGGGTTGCGATTTGGTGCGATGGGAAAGTTCAGACTCCCTCACTGCACAGCAACTGAGCACTTTGTCTTGGCGAGAATACCAAAATGAACCATAATGGACAAGGGGAATTCCATTGAACTAGATTAAGTTTGCTTTTATTCAGAAATAGAGGGTTTGCAGATCGCCTTTAACCATGAAACTCTACCGCCCGAACCGAACCGTATGCAGTTTCATATTCGGCATCCGCCGAGCCTCTTGAGCAACAAATACTGAAACGACCCTGAATCAGCAATTATCACATGCCAAGCTTAACTGCACCCGAGAAGCCGATGTGCATCGCGTTTGTGACCTTGGTATTACCTCCCCGACACAGCTTGACTCGGCCAAGTTCTCAAACTACCACAAACTACACAACTCTGTCATCCGGTTATCCCATCGCCGCAATCCTTTGGCTTCCGGCGATGGACATACCGGTTGCAGTGCAGTTTCGGTACAACAAAGGATTGTGTTGATCTCCACTGTATGGTCGATTAGATCCCAGATAGAAAGGTATAAAGGAGAAGGTATTGCGGGAGAAGAAGACAGTACGACGAGTGTGCAGCTCAGTTTTTCTTATTTTCATCTGATGGCGAAGCGCTGTTCGATCTCTAACCCTCATAAAGGAACCTCTGTCTCATTGCTCTGCCCCTATCGAACCTCTGCCTCACCAACCTGAAAGGATTGGATGTTGCCTTTTGCCACGTTGAGGTCGCTGTGGCTTGTTGAGCTGCGACGATTTCCTCAGGCACGAGAAGCATAGCGACCTTAGCTTCTTCAATGCTTAGAGAACTATCGTTTACAGGCTGGCCAACAGGGATTGCATAGGATACGCTGAATGCATCCAGCATGGGTACTGCAGCCGAGCCACATCCTTCGCGGTGGCTTAGCATCATACGCGCAATGGACCTTACAGCAGTCTCCAATATGTTATTCATTTGCCCAGGATGTCTACATTCATATGATTTCTTGATAGGCAACGGAATACATGATATCATTACTTTAAAGTGATCACATTAATGAGTGAATGGTTGCCCCATTTTGTAAATATAATAGAAAGCGATAGCCTGAAACACCGATACCTTCATACTCGTACAAGATCGTAACCTTGCGCATGACATAGGCGGGGCAGGCTCCTAAGACATGACAACAACAACAAAAGAGAAATGCAAATCTTTGAGACATGCAGTGCCAAGAAAAGGTGGGCTGAAGTTGCGACTGCTTTGCAACGAAAAGCTTCCAAATCGTGCAGCTTGAATTTGCCAAGCAGATGACAATTCTTCTAGCAGTCATTGCTTAAGCAAATGCTCCCACGATGGCCATACTGTTTGGAATTAGCGTTTTGAATGAAATCGTTCTTGGCAAAAGAACTTACCCAGCTGCGCCCATCAGAACGTAGATGAAAGCGCGCGTCTTGTCTTTGCCGGTCAAGTTGTGGCTAGCCTCCTCAGAAAGGAAGTCCTCTGCAAGCAGATCGACAAGGGCAGCGTAGATCAGAAGTCCAGATGAGATGGCGTTGAAAACACCAACAATGATGAGACCAAAAGCACTGTTCGGATCATACGAGCTGCGGGTGAACAAACCAATGGCTTGGCCAATGGGGGCAGTGGTACCAAAGGCGACAACGAGTACCCATGGCTTCCAGCTACCATTAGGGTAGGGCACCGCTGCAATACGCGATCCGAGACCAAGACCTTCGAACATTTGGTGGAAGACAATAGCGATGAGCAGGATGATGAACCCTTCGGCTGTAATGGAAACAGTCATACCGACGAAGACAGAATGGAAGAGAATACCTCCCTCGATGAGAGTGATTTGCATGGACTGCTTCTTAAGCAGGAGCGGATCTACCGCTTGCTCAACGTCCTCATCGAAGTAAGACACCTCTTGTGTTGTAGTACCATTCTTCTCCTGAGGATAGCTGGGCAAAGCAGGCATGGCACGGTTGACCATGTTCATCATCTCCTCGCGCTGGCGGACGTATTGCTCGTAGAAAACAATGAACCACGGTGGCATCTCAGATCGAGGCTCCATCTCATCACGATCCTTGGGGAACGAAAAGTTGCCGGTTGGGTAAGATCCTTCAACCCAGCCCTTCTTGTCATCGCGGATGGTCAACATGGTCTTCTGAGAGTCGTAGCTGTTGCGCCTGTACATGGGGTTGTTCATGGCGGCTTGCACACCAGGGGGCGGCGCTCCTCCAGCAAACTCATTTCCAGTAGCGCTTCCGTGAGAGTGACCACCAGTCTTTGCGTGAAGCCACATTTCTACCACAAAGAGAATGAACAGCGAGCCCATCATGATCACACCGGGCAGGGCAGGGTACTTGTCTGTGAAGAGGTCTGGAAGACATGGGTCGTTGAGTGACTGAAAGGCTGTTGGAAGGAGCTGCTGTGTTTAGCTGATGTGAGCGTATGAAAGCGGTCATACTTACATGGACGAACGCTGTAGCGATTAGGACACCGGTACCGAAGTGCTTGCAGAAGAAAAAGATTGGTGGCGGGATCTTCATCCACTTGACCTTCTTTGCCACCACTGGGAATCCACAGCCTCCGATAGAGGCAGCAAAGACAATGACTGTGTTCTTGTTAGGCGGCATCGCCTGGGCACTCGAGAGTACTTACAGACTGCAGCTACGTGCAGTGGGAAATCATAGCTCGCGCCATCTGCATCACTACCACATACTGGCTTCTCCATGGATGGCATTGTGAGAAATTACTACAGACGAAGATTCTAAGAAAATCAGAGACTGATGAGTCAAGTGGGAACTGCCAGCAGCCTTGTCGCCAGCGACGGTATCGAATGAGAAGGAAGAAGGGAAATATCGAATTGCTCTACCAGAGAGCGTTGTGAAGTTGTTGGTGCCCCTCAGTTGAAAGTGTGGTTCAGGCTGGGCACGAGGAGTTCGAGCATATATGTTCGGTCCAAGGGTTTCGTATCCCAGGAATAGCTAGGCACATAATTACTGATCGGCAGCTCTCTAGAACAACTGGTATGCGCGATTCCATGACGCAGTAGTCCCTGCCACAAATCTCGTGTTAGGATAGGTGCTTCACGTAAGAGGGCGGAGCTTCAGACGTTGCCAGGAAGTGTCAATGAGGCTTGTTCCGAGAACGCGTGGACCACAGAGACAGCAGTGTTATGAGGCTGCAAGGCTGCAAGTGGATAGTGTCGCTTGCAGTGAGACCCAAGGTTATTGGCATACAGCTGACATGCTAGGCAAGATGGGGAACCGGCTGGGCGCAACGGGAGAAGATCTGGGGAAGGACCCGCTATCATGCGGCTCGCATTGTTGCGGCTCAAGTCTTGTTTTCGCTGAGTGGATCGGATTACGAAGTACAGGAGCATGGACACTCAATGAGCCTATTCTGGCGCACTCCCAGTTCGAGAAAATTGGCGCACGAACTTGGCAAGATCCAAGAAACGTTTCGAGGGTGCCCTGTCGTGACTGGCCAAGACCAAACCGTTTCGCACTGAGTATGGTCGAAGAAGGTTGAAACCGAATTTAGCCTACGATAAGGACACAGCGAAGGCGTGTTGTCTTTGAGGACGCGCCATGATTGCCATTTGGAAACCACCAAAACTTTAAGCGCGTTACGTGATTGGTCAATCGCTCAAGGGGGCAGGTGCAGCCCACACTGGCACCCCACCGTCACACCTGACTGCCAACCTGCAACACGCCCACTTTTCTTCTTCCTCCATCCCAAGAAGCTTCTGAATAGTGGGTTTAAGCTTTTGTGCCACATGTGATTATCGCGTAGGATGATGAACGTGGTCTCGATGTGCTCAGATGCGGGACGCCACTCCGCACCTGCCGCCTGCCAAGCACGCTTCAGTATCAAGATCAGGCTAAGCATGCCTCAGGATTACCATTCGTAGTTATACAACGTGCTTAAGTAGGCTTGCAAGATGCTTAGCGAGTTTCAAATTCCGCTTGCGCCTTCCTTCATTGTACAATGAGACGCAGATTTGTAGAACCTCCCAGCTTCGAAGCGAAGACGCCACAGAACATGACTATCAGGCTCGAACACAAGCCTCCGCAGGACGGAGAGGCGGACCGTGGCAAATCCTCAAGTTGTTTATTACTTCGTGGTCCCAGTGTTGCCTTAGAAGCCTTCCTTTACTCGACCACTTATTTAGCGATCGACAGCCGCCTCCATCAGAAAGTCTCACACCACAATTCGGAAACATGTCATCCGACCCTCAAAGTAAGTCTCAGGCAGTTACCCAAAGACTGGTCTCTGACAATGCCCTCAGCTTCTGCCAATGAGCAGCCTCAAGCCCAAGCGGCTGACCAAGCGCCTGCTCCAGTGGCCCCAGGAGCCACACCAGCGGCGCCTGCCGATGCCATTCAACCACTGTCACGAGCAACAACCACTTCAACACAGGTCGCCAAGGGCAATGCGACTGCCACCATTGACAGTGCCGATCCACTTGATCTTGGCAGGCACCGTCGATCAAACCTCACCCAAGCACAGATGAAGGCCGATTATCCTCAGGCTAACAAGAAACGCATGAAGGTGTGTAATTCTTACCTTCTTGGCCATTTAATGCTGACAAAAATAGAAATTCTACACCAGACAGAACCAGTTGATCGACCAGTTCCTGCAGAGTAGTGACGAAGAGCGCTTAGCTGCTCTCGACACTGTCGAGAACGGGCCGAAGGTCAAGTTTGCCGTCAATGCTTCCTTCGTGGTCAACTTCTGTCTGTTTGTCATCCAGATGTATGCCGCTGTCTCGACCGGGTCGCTGTCTCTGTTTGCCACTGCCGCGGATGCCTTCATGGACCTTGTATCCTCATGTGTCATGCTGGTCACCAGCCGCATGGCAGCGCGACCAAGTGTCTACAAGTACCCTGTTGGTCGTACCAGGATTGAAACCATTGGCATCATCATGTTCTGCTGTTTAATGACCACAGTGGCCATCCAGCTCATCATCGAGTCGGGGCGAGCACTTGGTGCTGGTGCTAAGGAAGCTGAACCGCTCCACATTATTCCTATTGCATTCGTGGCGACAGCCAGTAAGTTCATTGCACTCAGTACACTCTCACATGGCACTGACCAAAGCAGTCTTTGCAAAGGGTTCGCTGTGTATTTATTGTTTCATTTTCCGGCGCTACCCCTCGGTGCACGTGTTCTTCATCGATCACCGCAACGATATCGTCGTCAATGCCTTTGGTCTTGCCATGTCCATCGTGGGTAGCCGCGTCGTTTGGTATGTCGACCCCATTGGCGCTATCCTGATTGGTCTCTTGATTCTCGTGTCATGGGCTGCGAACGCTTTTGAGCATGTTTGGCTCCTGGTTGGCAAGTCGGCCCCGAAAGAATTTCTGGCAAAGCTTGCATACATGGTCGTCACACACGATAACCGGATTCAGAAGGTCGATACTGTGAGTTTCTCATCTCTTTTGGCTGTGCCCACACGCTAACATTGGAAGTGCCGTGCCTACCATGCTGGTCAGAAATACTATGTCGAAGTCGACATTGTCATGGACGAGAGCATGCCTCTAAAAATCACCCACGACGTTAGCCAGACCCTGCAGCGAAAGCTCGAAGGTCTTGCCGATGTCGAAAGAGCATACGTCCACGTGGACTATGAGAATGATCACGATATCAAGGAGGAGCACAAGCCCCTCTACGAAGTGACGCAGCAGCGTTCGATCAAAGAGCGCGTCAAAGCCTTGAGATATATCTTCAAGAAGGGCAACACGGCTTAGGTCTCACTACCGCACATGGGACCATCTTGACAGTGCCCCACTTGATGACGGCCGCCACAACGAAGCTCAGCAGGCAAGTCCTCGCTTCTAACGTAATGTTTTCTTGTAGTTTTTTCAGTTCTCCTGCCAAAGATGGCGTCGACTCAGATATCCAGATACCCAGCGCAGTCCAAGACTAGCAGCTCAAAAGCACACGAATGCAATGATGATTTGTTTTGCCTTTATTGAGAAATCCAGTGAAGTATTTATCAACGTCTAGTGAGTGCCAGTTCACAATCTCCACTCATCAAATTAGGGGAACGTATCCAGGGTATGCCGGAAACACAAATTCTCTCCCCTCTTGAAAGCTTCGCTCTTCCTCAAGCGCACAAGTCGCTCGCGATCTGCCGCCATCCTCTTGACGTTCTTGACTTTACCGTCCCACTTCCAGATTGAGAACAAAGTCTCGATACCAGCACCTTGCTCCCCTGAAGACGATAGGCTCTCCGTATCTCCCTTACATTCCCAGAGCGCAGGAAATATCGAAGTCGATTTCTTTGTAGTCACCCCATCCTCAGCCCCACTACCAGCCCTCTCCCGCCCTGCTCCAAACCTCCTATACACCTCCTCCAACACCCCCGAAATCAACTTCTTCTTCCCTCCTCCCTCACCAGAAACACCCTCAGCTGTTCGTCCAACCTCCCCTCCCAATCCGCATTCAACACCCCCCACGCCATCATCTGCACATACAACTCCCTCGACCGCGGGACCCACTCTCGCCTTCCCCACCCCATCCGCTCTTCCCCCATCGACCCCAAAATCCAGACGACATGCTCCAGCGTCACAGGTCCCTCGGCAAAAGCCGTCCACAGCCACTCCAACACCCCTCCAGCAAGCCGCTCGAGCCCAAGCAGCTCAAGGATAATGTGCAGCTTGATCAGCGATACGGGGTCGGGCGGCAAGGAGGCGAGGTCTAGAGCCGGCGCGCTTCCGGTTTCGTGCTGGGAGATGATAAGCGCGAGGAAGTTGACGAGGAGGTGGGCATCGAGGGCTGGGCTTGAGGGGAAGACGAGGCTGGTGGCGCAGGGTGTGAGGTGGTCTATTAGTTTGGGAGCGGCGGCTTTGAGGGGCAGCCATGGCAGCGAGGAGCCGATTGTACGGGTGTGAGAGGTGTGTGGATACGGGGAGGTGTGGGAGGATTGGAGGACGATGTCTATAGGGATTTGTCGCTCGAGGCGGCGTTGTGATGACTGGGTTTGTTCGTTGAGGATCGAGGTTTCTTTGGTCGTGTCGTCTGAGAGGTGTTCGCCGCAGAAGATGTTCATGATTGTGAGGGCGGAGTGATGGGGAATAGCGGCTTCTGTCAGGTAGTAAAGGATTTGGCATAGGGTACGTCTTCAGCACTGTTGCCCGTTGACGGTGAAGGACATGTCTCCAAATCGGTGCATATATTGTCGAAATATGTCATTGCTGTACTTTGGTTTGTTGCCATCGATATTCGCATGTCTTGAGGCTCGTGTCGGTATTAAAGACACAAAGACAGTTGCATGTTCTCGAACGGTGTCTTTGTTTGCCTCATAGCCACCCAAGACAGGGATAACAAAGAGGCACATTTGCAGACAAAGAAATAGAATACGATCCAGCACGTTCTGATTACAGCTCGCCTAGGTGCGTTTTAACGTGGCAGAATTTAACGAGTCACAGCAAAAGCCCGAGGTAGAGATTTATGGTATGATATCTTTATTGACGGCACGCTATGAATTTGTTAATTGGCTGAACAATGCAAAAGTCCAACAGACAGAGTCCAACGCCACGCTATGCATCTCGACTACCCCCCTCATTATATTCAGATGATCTAGAAGGCCCTGACTTTCTTTCCTTCGACCCCGGCACCGACCTCTGCCTTCCTCTTTCCGAGTACCGAGTCTGGTGTACTCGGCATGGGTATACCAGCGCCCTTGCTGTACTCTTCAAAGCAGGTTGCGTGATAGATCTTGCCGCCCACTTGCAGAGCATCCATCCAGACAAAATCGTTTGCGTCAACGTTCCACTGAGTCTCGAACTTCTCCTGACAGATAGGGCATGGTGCGTGCTGGAGGGTAGGGTCTTGAGGCACGAGCACATAGCGGTCTTTCGCCTGCTTCTTCGGCTTCGCGACGCTGGTTGTGGCAGCGGCATCGGTGGTGGGTGTCGTCTCGTCGACCTCACGGTAATCAATCCAATCTTTCTCAGACATATACCAGCTGCGGTGTACACCGCGCTTGACCGCATCAGGATCCTTCACTTTGAAGTGCCAATCCATGTGACGAGCCTTCTTCTCCTTGCCCTCAGGTGTACTCTCAAAACGTCGGCCGCACGTCGCGCAAATGTTGGGCCTTGCGTCGTACAAGCGCGAGATAAGGTGGTAGCGGGGCTTCTTCATAGACGCAGTGGTGAGCTCGATATCGTTCAACACATCGGTGGAGCCCGAGGCCTGTCTTGCCATCGGCTGAGCAGCAATAGGAGTTCCATTTGCAGGTAGACCACCCGGCATGCCACTTAGGGCAGCCAACAGCCATTCCGCGCTCTTGGGGGCAGGCCCTGAAGCTGCTGGCTGTGTAAACTGTGCAGGAGTTGGTATTGGTTGGACAGGTGTAGCTGATACAGAAGGCGGTGCAGCAGCTGGCTTGTTGAACTGTGCAAGCAGAGCCGCAAGGTTTGCTGTAGGATTCACTCCGCCCGGAGGTGCAGTTGACGCCGCAGGAGCAGGAATTGGAGTAGTGATTGGTGGTGGAAACCCATTGAATGGTGGGGGCTGAAAAGGTGCGGGCGCGGGTACAGATGCCGAATGTGCTGGCGAAGAGACGCGTTTCAGAAGGTCAGCGAGGTTGAAAGTAGGTTGCGGGGTCGGCGCAGGTTGTGGTGTAGACTGCACTGGCGCCCCGAAGCCGGCGAGGAGTTGCGCAATGTTCGGAGGGGCACTCGCTGGTGGGGCGCTGGCAGGAGGGAACCCAGCAGGCATACCATGGGGTGGGAATGTCGGCACAGGTGTGGGAGGAGCAAACATCGGCATAGGTGCTGGAGTCGGAGCGAGGGCGCGCACTTGCTTCCGCACGGCTTCCAACTGCTGTGGAGGCAAAGTCTGGGTGTCAAGTATCTGCTTCAAGGAGAGAAGAGCGTTCAGCTTCGTTTGGACATCTCTATCAGCAGGGTTACTGGCGAAGGAAATCTGAGTGGTATTGACAAGCTGGGCAATTTCAGATTTGAGGTCAGCAAGATCAACCGACGACATAGGTTGAGGGCTGTTGTAGTGCTGTGGAAATGGCATGGGTGGTGTGGCAGACACCTGCGGGCCATATTGAGGCGTTGGCGGGAGTCCCGCTGGCCGACGAGGATCATTCGGAGCAGCATACCGCGGCCCATTCTGAGGTGGTGTTGAGGTATCTCTCCACGCCACGTTGGATGGTGGTCGCGGAGGCAGAGCATGTGTTGGCCGTGGTGGCTGCGTCTGAGCGGCCACCGAACGAATCTTGTTGACAGCGTTCTCGATGTCTCCGGTGACATTGGCAGGGAAGACTGGACGAGTATCCATCGACTCAGGTACCGATTGCTTCCATGTTCTGAGCAAACCCTCCATAGCCTTACGAGTTGCCTGGTCTACGACAAGGTAGGCGTCCATGAAGGTGCGGTAAAGGTTGCGTCCGAGGTAAACGGTGTACGGGGTTCCGACATTCTTGACGATAGAATCGAGGACGTAGAGAGACGGCAACTTCCACTCCGGACGAGTCTTTATCAGTCAGTCACTGAATCAGGTCACTTATGATGGCAGGGTCATCAAACTTACTGTGCGGATGTGGTTCTCCAACTCGGTAGATATGGCCTGCGCATATTCTGTATTCTCCTTCGCGATCAGGGTTAGATTGCTAATCTCTGGCCTGCTATTCAACCTCAAATCTTGTAGAGCATCGCGAAAGTCGGCAGCTACCTCAGCAGCAGGCAACGACATGATGGGCAGCAAGAAAAAGTGCTTGGGGAAGGGGGACGGATGTTAGATGTGAGATGCAATTACGCAGGAGCGCTGCAATCGACGATAGGGAGCCCTCAAGGCTGGCCTTGCAGACAGAACAAACAGATGCTTCCTCTCTTTCGAACACACGATGTGACAGGATGTTTGTGTTGCTACTAGCTATGACCTCGCTGGGTACTGCAGCAAGAAGACTGCGCCAGGACAGCCAGAAACAGTGACAAGACTCGCTTTCCTCCAGCCACTGAGCTCCACCCTTTGTGTGCTTTCCTCCTTAATTCGCCGACAGACGCGCAGCAGTGTGCGGTCGTGAAGCGCCCGACAAGAGTGTACGCTTACTGTAGCTCAGCTCCCCTCGCCGCTCGGGGTCTGTGGTTGTGCGGGACTGTGTCGCGTGGTGCGCGATGGTTAGTGACGGGTGTGGCGGGGGACAAGTGCGAAGGCGAAGGCGAAGGTGCAAGAGGGTTGGGTTTTATGTAGAGACGAGCGTGGGAGGGCACCGCAGCAAACTTGGTTGGCAGTGAGTGAAGGGTGCGGGTTGCCGTGGTTCGCAGCTGGAACCGCACCTGCCCCAACGCCAAGCTTCGGTCAAACAGAAGGCCCGCGCGTCATTGGCAGTCGCGACCAGCAGCAACTTTCTTTCACGTATAGCAGGCATCGACGCCATTGTCTGACGTCTCTCACCCTTTGCAACACGGTCGCGGCTACATGCACATTGGCTGTGAGGACTCTCCGCGTCTTTGCCACGATATCCTTTCCAGCGCCCCTTAGAACATACAACCATCTACACGCCCTGCACGATGGAGGACGTCGAGTTCACCAAGTCCCACTCCAACTCGCCGCTGCCCGAGGCTGGCAACGACCCTGCTGACCCTCTGCGCCCCGAGATTGACGAGGAGAATTCCGTGCGGGATCCTCCCAACGCAGAACCCTACCAGGACATGGAGGTGACCGAGGACAAAGAGGAGATGCCCGATCAGGACGACGTGGACGAGGCCGGGCTATCAGACAACGAGTCTGTGCTCTCAGAGGCGCTGGACGACGATCAGCTAGACGAGCAGTTTGGCGACTTCGATGCCAGCAACATCGCCATCGAAGAGCGCGCCATTGACGAAGATACCGTCAAGCAGATTGGCGTGCACAAGAGGAAGCGTACTGCGGGCGAGGGAGAGGAGCCCAAGAAAAAGAAGAAGCGTGCCGACAAACCGCGTCGCAAGAAGAACAAGGATGGCGAGGAGGAGGGTGGGGACGTAGGCGAGACCAGGAGGAGCAAGAGATCCAAGAAGGGCGGTAGGACACGCGGCGCATCTCCCGACGAGGATGACGCAAATCTCACGCCTGAAGAGCGTACGTACAGCCATTCTCCAGTAGATTCACAAGCTTACAATTGATAGGCCGGAAACGCGCACTCGATCGCCAGTTGGACGAACTCGCCAGGGGTAGCTCTGGCCGCCGCCGCAAGCAGGATGGAATCGATCTCGAGCAGATGGCAGACCAAGAGATCGACGATATGCGCCGACGCATGGCACAAGCAGCCGAGCTGGACAATGAGGGTCGAAAGCGCGGCGAACCAGCCAGGCACAAGCTCAAGCTGCTGCCCGAGGTCGTCACCCTTCTGAACAAGAGCAACCTCAAAGACAATATCGTAGATCCCGAGTCCAACATCCTGGAAGCAGTGCGCTTCTTCCTCGAGCCGCTCAGCGACGGCAGTCTGCCCGCATATGACATCCAGAAGGAGCTGTTTGCTTCGCTGGCGAAGCTGCCGATCAATAAGGATACGCTCGTTGCGTCCGGCATCGGCAAAGTCATCATGTTCTACATCAAGAGCAAGCGTCCTGAGCTGATTATTAAGCGACAAGCCGAGCGACTCTTCACAGACTGGACTCGTCCAATTCTCAGGCGAACCGACGACTACCGCAAGAAGGAGTTTGCTCAAGCCGACTATGACCCAGCGTACGTATCCCTTTGCGCTCAAATCCACATATTGTTACTAACGTCATCGCAGACGGAAGCCCGTAGCCGGCAACACGGCAGCCAACAGCCAAGCAGCTGCACAGGCCGCTCAGAGGAAGAAGGCCCTCGAAGCACCGCGTGCCTTCCAGCGTGCTCGTATGGAGACTGGCCGCATGACGTACCAGGTCGCGCCTAGGAGCAATGTCACCTTTAACGAGGGCAACAACGTGAGGAGAGACGTTGACATTATGAAGACGGTGAAGGCAAGGCAAGGTAGGCGCTAGAGCGCCAACAACCGAGACACCATGGGTTGCGTATTACGTGTTGGAGTTTTGGGCGTTCTAGCATGCGCTTGGGCAGGCGCGGTTAGCCAGACTGCATATTTGGGAGTTTTTCAGATTGGCCTTTGTCTCACAAAAGGGATTCGGTGGTGGTAATGCGGCCCATTATCGTATCATATCATATCGTATCGTGCTTTCAGAAACCAAACTATCCACAACTCTACAACTTCGCCCGTACCGGCACAGGGCTCTTCGCAAGTCTTTCCACATCCGCTCTCGCAAACGTCGGCCCGTCGTATATATCGCGTTCCACGGCTCTTGAGTTGATGTACTGCATGCCTAGCTGGTCGACCCTCTCAACACCAAGCAGCCGCATGCAGGTCTCGGTCTCCGCTTTGAGAACTACACAATTTGTTAGCATTTGCGCTCGTAAACGAATCCCCTCAAGAGAAGGAGAGAAAAGGGAAAAAAAAAAAACTTACTCTCAAGCACCCTCTCCACGCCCTCCCTCCCCCCAGCCCCAAGCCCAAACAGCGCCGCACGTCCAACACCCACACCCCTCGCGCCCAGGCAAAGCGCCTTGACGACATCCGTCCCGCGTTTGATACCGCCATCGACCCACACCTCGATCCTATCAAACACCTCCGGACAGTACTTGCGGATCTCCAGCAGCGTGTGGACAGCCGGGGGCGCGGTGTCGAGAGCCCTTCCACCGTGGTTGGAGAGAATAATAGCCTTGACCTGCGGCGCGAAGCAACTAGCCAGATAGGCGTCTTCGTGGGTCTGAATGCCCTTGAGCACGATGGGTTTGGAGGTGTGCTGAGCGAGCCAGGGGAGTGTGGAGCGCCATGTGAGATCGGCGGCGGTGCCCCAGAAGAGGGACTGCCCGACGCCAGCGAGTTTGGGCGTTTTGGCATCGGGCGAGGTCTTGCTGACGCTCTGGTCCTGCTGCACCGCGGCGCGCACGGGCAGGTTGGAGGCAACGTTCTTGCTGCGCTCGTCGTGCTCGCGCTTTCCCGGCACGGGCGCGTCGAGGGTCAGGCAGATGAATTTTATGGGGTCCAGGGCGTTCATGCGGGCGAGCATGGCTTCGCTCTTTGCGCGCTCGTTTTGGACGTAGAGCTGCCAGCCGAAGACTTGGGATGGGGTTGCTGAGGCGATAATTTGCTCCGGGGTCATGGATGCGTTCTGCGAGATGATTTGCATGGCGCCGAAGGTGGAGCATGCTTGCGCAATGCCGTGCTCCCCGTCTGGGTGCGCGAGACGTGCCATGGCTGCGGGCGAGACGTAGATGGGGAGCTTGACGGCGTAGCCGAGGAAGGAGGTCGAGGTATCGCAGGAGGTGCAGTCGATGAAGATGCGTGGGCGGAGGAGGATGTTGCGGTAGACGGCGCCGTTAAAGGCTTTGGAGGTGAGGTCGTCGGATGCAGAGAAGTAGTACGCCCAGCCTTTGTAAGGGATCTTCTTCGTAGCGACCTCCTCGATCTCGTCGATGTTGAGGATGCTCTCCAGGTCTACGGGACCGTCATCGTCCTTGACCTCGCCTGTCTGTACCGGTGTCTTCTCTTCCTTGGGCAGCGAGTCTGGGTTGATCTTGCCGAGCTTGTCTTCGGGCTTGAGGTTCGCTTCCAGCATGCCTGGCGGGTGGATGGGGTCGTATTCCTCTGTTGCGTCGCTGCCGGCCAGCTGTAGGATAACTTTGCTGCCGCCAGGGTGCTCGGGGATGAAGCGGGTTACATCGTAGACGTCGCCGTATAGGACCACCCAGCAGCTCTCTGCGCTGTTGTGCTTTGCAACTGTTTGCGTCGTCAGTCCAGTGTTATATTGGTATCGTACGATACAAGCGAGCACCAACCTTCGGCATAGTCAAACACCTTTGCCATTGTGTGCAATTGGGGATATGTGAACGCTCAATATGCACCAGAAAAAGCCACAACTTTCAACCCTGAAGGGGATGAAAGGCGAGGGAATGGAAATAGCAACATGCGCTCAACAGCCGACAAGCAGACGCCGACATCTTTGTAGTCTCCGGCTTCCCCACACAGGCGAGTCGTGGCGTTCGCCCAAGTTCGGGGTATCTGGCTCCTGCGTCAGGCAAAACGGCCCGCACTTCTCCATCCAGCGGCGCTTTCGGGAGTCAGCCGGATATCCATGCCTCTGATTGGTGCGAAATCCCAAGATTTCACGGGAGTGCCTCGACGTAGGGTTGACAAGCTGATGTCTTATTCGAGAAAGTAGTATCCTTCAAAACTCTGTAGAATTGGTCAAACCACATAGATATCTTTAGAGTTTTGGATTTCTTCGAAAGCTCCAGTCAGCCAACGCATCGACAGTCAGCACCCATCATTGCGTCCGCCTTCTGAATCAAGCACTGCAACGATCGAGCGAGATGCAGAGCCTTTACACTAGCTATCATTAAGCGAGCACTGCTATGGATCTGTGGGCACGATTTCTCGAACAACAAGCTACAACCATGACCTTAAGCGCGAAGACGATCGAATCCTGGCCTGCGACTTAGCAGAGATGCAGCTGTACTGTGAGGACGTCACTAGAACATACCTATTGCCATGAAGGAAAAAAAATATTTTCGACAATTGAACGAGCGTGCGTCTAGTATAGTATGTTATGCTCTGCTATCAGGGCCTGACCACGGCAGGGAAGAAGAAGATAGTCATCGTAACCAGCAGGGGTAGACTACCGAGCATCGACCTTGCCATAATGCGGTAGAATCGACCAGTATGCACTTGACCACACTTCGGGACATTGACTGCTGAGCCATGGTCTTTTGAGTCGATCGCGGCCTCCATAGCCTCAAAGAGGCCCACAATCGGCATGCTCACAGCCGACACCCACAACGCCGTCCACAAGATGATGTAGAACTTCGCAGGCAGACGGTATCTGTTCGTGCGCATGGCATCCACCGTGCTGGTGTATATGAAGCGGAGGATGACAGTGATTGGGACGCCACCAATGTTGCCGCGGTACCACGGCCTGGCTTTTGGCTCCGTGGGAGTGCCCTGACATAGGCAGTTAGTACATAGGTCTGTGTCGTTGGCATTGAAATCGTTACCTCTGTGGTCTCATCCGCGTTGTCTTTGTTGTCTTTCAGGTGCTTGTTGTCCTTCAGCCACTGCTCGACTAAAGCTTTAGTGTTCTCGACCTTGACATCGTAGGGTTGATCAGCGAATGGAGACGGTGGCAATTTGTTCATGTCCAGAGGCATTGCTGCAAGTCACCGGTGAGTCCTTGTCGAAGGTTTAGGCGTTACCAGATGAGTGAGAAGGCTGTGGAGTGAGGAGAATGAAGTGTTCGTTACGTGACTCGCAGAGAATTGAATAAATACAGATTGTGCCAACTGAGGTAACCACCACCAAGAAAAGGCAGGCATCACCAGCTCATCTCAAAATGATTTCATCATAGCTACCGAGGTGATGGAAGAGACATGTAAGCGATTCACGTGTCAATGACAAAGTCCGCAGGTACTGTTGGCGTTCAGAGGAATTGTCGACGGATAATCATGAAACCCGGACCAGTGATCGAGACAATGGTGCTCAATAAGAAAATGGTACTCGATGACAGACCGCGCCATCGCTAGGATACTCTCGATCACAGTATCATGCTATGAACTTAGAGACGCGTCTTTCCAATAAAAAATCGCACAAGAAGCAAGACGCAGGGTGGAGAATTGTTTGACCATACTTGCACTAGACTAGCAGGACCGGTCATTCATCCCTGAAGATCCATCGCCCTCCTTCCCTCTGTGCTTCCAGCCAACGCTCTCGCACCATCTTAGTCTCCTGATCCTTCGCTTTCTCTCTATCTCTTTCTTGCTCCTGGGTGGAAGGGAAGTCAACGCGCCAGTAGCCGGGTGGAGTCTTCCGCCGCTCATAATTCTCTCGATGCTTCCCACTTTCATTAGCCATCTTCTTTGTCCGAGCCTGCAATATCAGTTCAGCGCGCTCGTCAGCAGAGATCTGTGTTGACATGACGGTGTTGTATGCGTCGCCCAGATACTCTTCCAATATCTCCTCTTCTTGAGATGTGGGAAGTACATCGAGCGCCTCCGCCAGTCGTCGGAAATGAGAACCACAGCACTCAGAGTTGGTGCAGCCAGGAAGACACATACGGTCACCGCGCCTGCGGATTGTCTCAGTGAACGCATAGCTGTAGCCATGGTTGTAAACTGGATTAGGCTTGAAGTCTTGGATTCTGAGTTCGTTCACCGGTTTCTCACGAAGCGGCGATTTTCTTTGGTTGGCTGCCAAGTCACGCTTCGGCGCATTAGAAGTTCGCTTGCCAGAAGCCCGCAGGCTCCAAACCGGTCGACCGTCGGGCACAATATCGTCTTCTTGATTCGACCGGACGCTTCGAGCGGACCTCTTTGCTTCGCCTGAGCTTGATGGTGTTTGTGGAGCAGTACGGAGAGGTGAAGGCGGTGTCAGCTCTTGCTTCACAAGGGGTGAGCCTTGTGGGTCGTGACGCTGTAAGCGGCTCACAGGCGTATGAGGGGGTTTCGTTGCTCGCGCTCTCTGTAAACGTGCTCGAGCAGCACTTGGAGGTAGTCTTAGTCCGTCCTCGTCTATGGGAGGTGGACTCTCGCCAGATTCCGCGAGTACGTCATGCTTCAGATGCTGCGCTCCAAGTTGTTTCAGGCGATTGGTTGGAGTCTGCTCTATTGTCTGCGCAACAATGTTGAGATCGAGAGGCTGCAGAACATGTTGATCGTTGTGATGTTGCATGGGCTCACTGAATGCTCTCATTTCCGCAGCAGCTAGTTGAAGCCGACTCTGGACGTCAGACGCTCGGTCTCGCGCGCCGCGCTCTTTCTGCACAACTTGCTCTTTCGCATTCTGCGAGAGCGGTGCGCTGCCCGAACGTTGATGTCGACTTGAACCCGTAGTATGTGAGTATGTCGATGAAGCAGTCTGGAGAGGGCGAGCTGCTGGATCGTCAAGATCCATTGTCTCTATGCGTGTAAGTCCACGCATGGCAGCTGGCGGGCTACTCAAAGGCTCGTCTTTGACGCGATGAGGTTTGGCAGGAGTTCCGTCGGAAGACCGACCCGTGTATATATCAATCTTAGACTGTGTGACCCGTTTGCGTTTGAGCGACCGCTCCGAAACAATTTCTGGTAGGTCATCCTCGTCAATACCATCGACGAGTTGTGTTCGTCGATTCGCCTGATCGAGCCCTTCGTCTACCGTTGTCTGACTCGAGCTTGGGACTTCGTTGATCTCGGTACGGTGGTGAACGTCCTGGTCCAGCCCTGCGGCTAACGGAGGATCGTCGCGAGAATTTTCTTGCCGTTTGTTCAAGCGCGAGGTCGTGGGTCCTCTCGGTGTTGCAGAATCGCTAGGCAGGTTTCCCTCGCCTTCACGAGTTTCGGCCGCATAGGCCGCGTGGCCTTCGAATAACACCTGAGGAGCAGGAGATGACTGTCCGCGATTGGCGTGTTGAATCGGTGTTCGGACGGTATTGACAGAACGTGGGCTCGAGGGCATGCCTGGCAGAATTTCATCACTCCGAGGCATAGGTGAAGTCCTCGATTCCCCTACACCATCGACTCCTCCCGCGACCTTTACTTTTCTCTGGCGATCAGCATACTGCTGCCATGCGCGCACGCTTTCCTTCATGTCCTTGTTCTTCTGCATAACGGCAGAATTCTTCCTCTCAAGGTATTTAACTTTCTGAGAAAGATCTTGGTACTTTTTGCTCAACTCCTGGTACTTCTCAGACAACTCTTGATGCAATTCCTCGGGAAGGCCTGTTGCTGGAACGTATGCATTATCGACATTTGTCAGTGGGTCGGTGCTCTCCGCTCTTTCTTGGAGTTCAGCTTCCAACTTTTCATTTTCTTCAACGACTCTGGCGTTCTTCACGATTTGTTCATTGATGTGGTTGAACAGGAGTTGCTGGTGTTCATCTTCTGTGGATAATCGTCAGTTCAGTTTCAAAGTACCAAAAGATGGGCTTACTCTTCTTCAACTCGTCATGGTACTTTTCTTCTCCTGACGCGTTGTTAGCCTACCTGACGCGTGAATTGCCGACGCCACTCATACTCTTCTTCCACTCTGTCTCGAAATCGGGTGCGATGACCTCATCGTAAACGCGTGTCCATAAGGCCCTGTTCCTTTCCACCCAAGCTGTGAAGTCTGCCATATTCAACACAGAGCCATGATCGAATGGAGGAGACCAGATGGATAACAAATGCTGTTTATTTCTTTCGTGCTGACAATGGTGCCTGGCGGCGACGTCGCGCTAATGTAAACGCGCGGTCACGTTCCATGCTCGTGCGGAGGCAACACCCAGTTGGTATCGATAAGATAATCCAAGCCCCGAGGCACGAACTATTCGCCTCGTCTTCTCAACATCGCCCTGTGATGAAGCGGTCGCGTGAGGAGGAGCATGAGTCCGAGCATCCAGCAAAGGTGCGGCGTGTGGCCAAAATCGACAGACTGTCAAGATTGAGCGACGAACTGCTCGTGCGTATCCTGTCGTTCCTGCCAGTGCCGTCACTTTTGATCTCTCAAAGGTAAGTTTGTACTGGGCGCAACGTTGCATCACATAGGCTGACGGCTATAGGATATCGAAGAAATACAGTCGTCTCGCAGTCGATTCAGAGCTCTGGAAAGCAGCCTATTACCGTACATTCGTCCTCCCGCGCGCCTCCCGCATTCCCGGTATCAAGACCCCAGGCGCACACGACCGACTACACTACTCGTCCCGCCTGTCGAGATGGCTAGACGACGGAGCGCTAGTCAAACAGGGCGCCAACACAAAATGGAAGCAGCAATATCGCCTACGGCATAATTGGTCACAGGGGAAATGCGTCGTGAGCGAGATAGTGGCTTCAGAACGGCCTCCAGAGCCGCCACTGCTGGTAATGCTCTCGAACCGTACTATCTTCGCCGCAGACTCGATCGGTGGTCTGAGGGCTTGGAGCATTGAAAATGGAGGCGAGCTGATTGCATCAATCACTTTCGATCTGCCAGATGTCACCCAACTGCCGGTTTCGATGGCTATTGACTCCAGCGAAGGTGACGGGAACTCGGAAAGGATAGTTTTGGGCTTCGAAGATGGGTCGTTCTCAATTTACGCACTTCGCCGTGAGGAGGAGATTTTCGTTCTACTCTTTGCACACCCTCCTTCGTCGAATGGGATGCTCTCGGCGCTTGCCATGTCCTCCCCGTACCTGCTTACTATGACGGAAGATCACCTTCTGTCGTTGTACGCCTTTGAAGGGTCAGGGAATAGTGGAGGGTTCCTAGATCCTCCAAGGCTCCTGTACTCGCTACGGTCCCATACGGCATGGCCCCCTGTGTCGCTGTCTTTACGCGCTACAGCAAGGAGTATGACCGCAGCGATCGCTTACTCGCTACCTACCTACCTTTCTGGATGGACCGTCGGTGTGCAAGAGCTCAATTTATCGCTCAAAGGCGAACTACTCGGCTCGCGATTGGCCACCGCGGCCGACGAGCACTCCTTCACACTGTCCGCATACCGATCCAGCTCGACACCAGCTACGCGCTCACCCTCTCCACTACCACGTACGACCTACGAGCCCCCATTGACGAGCTCAAGCAATACCAAACCAACCTCAATGTCATACTCTCACCCGTATCTCCTTGTCGCACATCCGGATAACACGCTATCCCTCTATCTGGTAAAGTCGACTGATTCTTCACTGTCCATTAGTCCAGGCAACCGCCTCTGGGGCCATACATCATCCATCTCAGGCGCGCATGTTGGTATGCGAGGAAAAGCCGTTTCTGTGAGTAGACTTGGTGACGAACTGCGCGTCTGGGATCTAGAAGGTGGCACAACTTCCGTTGCGAACCGACGACGATTCAAGAATGGCGAGCTCAGCGTCAGGGTGCAGCCATCGAGAACTGTGGACGAGACGCCCCAAAGTAAGTTTGAAGATAACGAGCATTGCTCTGGCTTAAGGCTTGCCCTGAACCAGAGTTTTGATGACTCGAGTGTCAACCGGGGCTGGGTAGGTTTCGATGAGCAGAATGTAATTGTGTTGAAAGAGAAGAAGGAGGGCAGTCAGGCGCTGGTCGTTTATGACTTCACGTAGAACGCACTGCGCTTTGCGAGCTACGAGCGGTTGTTTGGCCTTTTGAAAGATACAATTGACTGAGTGGTATAGAGAATACGCGGAACACCCGTACAATCATGCCAAAGATCATTTACTTCAATCACGTTACACGTGCAAGGACTATGTTACTCGTTCAGAAGGCTAGCTTTCGCCATTCCGGCATCATGCCAAGTGGCTGGTCGGAGCTGGTAAGACGCAGTATTACCATGCAATCGGGCAGCCGATCATCAGTCCGAACATTGAGACATTTACTCTAAACGAGACTACTTCAAACATCTAGACGCAATTATTGTTGCATTGGCGCCAGTCTGGTCTCTTGCGTTGCAGGGAGGGTTGAGGATGTATTGCAAATCTGTTTATAGGGTGGGTCTTCGTAGTCAGTCTGTAAAGCTTTGTTCAGGAAGTAGTAAAGAGTATTATCAGGTATGGTTTCCAAGTCAGACAGGCCTAGGAGTGCAAGCAGACTCCGTAACGAACACCTGAGAGTGATCACACCATCTTTCTGTCAATTAAATTTATTCAAAAGGGTTGGTTGAGCTTTGGAGCCTCTACAACAAGCCTTGCTGAATACCTAGGTAGAATGTGGGGGAGGTGTGTGTCACATGCCACCATCATGTGTCTTGCCTCTAGGGCTGCTGATCGCTCTGATTGCTTAGCCAGCATCCGAGGGTGTCATCTGTGCGACACTTTCAACAGGCTCAGTGCAGCGTGGGGAGGTTCTGAGAGCATATGCGTTTTAGATAAGACGATTGCATATCAAGCTCGAGTTCGCGTGGAGCGTTTGCAAATCATTAACAGGGGCTGACGTATTGGTTGCCCTCCAAGGAGTGGCAGTTGATCATCCAGCGGACGCAGCAACACCAAAGGCATATCGCGCTTGGGAGAAGAATAAGCAAACATCAAATCAAGTCAGGAACCGCATGTTTTAGAGGTTGGAGGAAGTGCCCACCATGATGCGCGGATGTTGCTCGAGCGGCAGCGGCTTGAAAGGTGGAGAACCCTGGCATGGCGCAGAACAAGCGTCTGATTGGCCGGCCGTTAGCGGCGTTTCCTATCGGCATCTTGGTGCGATTTCATAAGAGACCATCAGACCTCCCCGTGATCGTTCACATGACTTGATCTCATTGCACCCTCTCAGCATACAACCTACGGTTTCGCTCAGCAAAGCTCGATCATTACTGTAAGGCTTCCTTCTTTGTCTCTGCGATTCTGTAATCTCGGCTGCTACCTTATTTATCGATTTTTCGAGTTTACGTTGAAGCCTAATACGCCTGACAGTACTGAGCTTCCATCCAAGCCCTCACGTGTGTCCGCGGTGGGCACGAACATCAAGATCGCTCATGTAAGTCCCACATATCTGCACTCCCGTCGCCAACTCTCGATATGGACGTCGTGTGTACTGCGCAGCATCACACGTAGCCGAAATGGCATGCGCTTCGGTCGCGACAAGTGCACTTGCCGTCGTGCCTGCCTCCCGCCTCTATCGTAGCTCGCTGAGCGTGTTGTTGCTCGCGTCCCGCACTTGCGCCGCGCGCGCATCACGGCCACGAAACGCAGCACGGCGGCCTTGTACACTGCACGACACCCGCACATTCACACGATACGACAGTCCATTTCGAGAGTGACAGCTTGGTCCCACAGCGACAGGCAATCAGTGCCCCGTGTCGACCGCCTTGCTGGACGCTGCGTCACACCATCTTAGACACTTAGCTGCCCGCGCTCGTGCTGACATTCGTCGTTTTGCAGAACTCTACGCGTAATTCTGCAGCCTACATTTGCTAGACAGCTCTCGCGCGCTCTTACGTCAGCTCTTGAAAGCACGTTCTTGCCTTGAGCTTCACTCGGTACGCGCGACCGAAGATCCGCACGCGTGTCGCGCATTGTCTACAAACAAGGACCTGGCGCAACCATCAGGCGGATAGTCCACGGCTACCAGCATAACCCCGCTGTTCTACACCCACAATAGCCTCCCGCTGTCAGTCGGTTCCGTGTGCCCTTTCACCAAGCCGAGACAGCTTTGGGCCATACCTTGCCTTACGTTGCTGTGAAGTGCTTGACGGCTTTACACCACCCTTCTTGCACTGATCACCTAAAAATGGCAGACATCGCCGGCTACCACACTGATACCAAACTTGGTCAGGACCTTCACTCGAATAAGCGCAAGCGCGACACACGCGACCAAGGCATGAGTCGTGCTGCGCCGAACATGGGAAACACCGACTTGACCGACCAGGATACTGCCTTTCATCTTGCTGCACACAATGCTGGGGCCAACGACGACCTGCAGCAGTTTGACATGTCCAGCCACAACGGCGGTGGCAACAACTCAAGTGTGGGCGACACTGCAGCAGCAGCTTTGGCTTATCACCAGATGACAGTGCCCCAAGCGACAGAACTTTCGTTCCAAACACAGGCCACCGGTGGCGACAATGCCTTTAATATGGGAGACCATCAGCAGCAGACAAGCATGCAGGACTTCAGCCTGGAGGCTTTGAAGGCCGCTACGCAAACAGGCCGTCCTGGTCAGCCTGCCAACAGCGACTCCCCTCCCCAAAGTGCATCACATAAACCCGTTGTCGGCTCTGACGAGTGGCACAAAGTGAGGAGAGACAATCACAAAGAAGGTAAGAACGAGGCCAATCAAATTATCTATACACAGCTGACAGCAAACAGTTGAACGTCGCCGCCGTGAGACCATCAATGAAGGTATCAACGAGCTCGCAAAGATTGTTCCTGGCTGTGAAAAGAACAAGGGATCCATCTTGCAGCGCGCAGTACAATTCATCACACAGCTAAAAGAAAACGAGCAGCAGAACATTGAGAAATGGACCCTAGAAAAGCTGTTGACCGAGCAAGCCATCACCGAGCTGAGCGCCAGTTGCGACAAGTTCAAGGCCGAATGTCAACGAGCCTGGGATGAGGCCCAAATTTATAAACGCGCTTGTGAGAACGCTGGTATCGTACCAGATGAGATCAAGGAGCGAGAAAACAACGGCGAGCCCACTGGACCAAGCTGACTTTAGTCTTTTGGATTGCAAAGTGATTTCCTGCGCACGGCGATTGCGTGCTTGCTGAAATTTGTTGCTCACACTCGATGTACGGCGAGTTATTATTTTGATTCTGCTTCTGTCTCATGACTGGTCGATGGCCATCAGTATATGAACCTCCCTTGACTTTCTCCACGGCAACGGCAGCTGCTCTATTCATTTACGGCGTTCTTCGATATCAGCGACACTCCTTACGAGATGTGGTCATATTTGTTGGAGTAGCATCAGGCGGTCATTTGTGATGCAGGCACAAGAGCCTTGCGAATGTAGAGGGTATGGATGGAGGCATTCTACTTTCATGTCCTGGCTGCAATGATTCGATTATCAGGATGATAGTCTCATAAGCAATTTGACTGGCTATCGGGCGGCTTGTTCACGATACTCTTTTAAGTCCTCAATCCTAATTGTCATGAGTCAGCTTCCAATATGGCGATAGTTGAAGCTCTAAATGTATAGGGACCGGTTACGTTGGTCGGGGCAGGCAGACCCCACATGTGCATGGCATCGTCCTTTTGAATGCAACCACGCGACAGACTGATCGCATTGCATGAACATCGCTGGCAGTCGCGACTTGACACTTGCAAGAAATGATGATGTTCAAGTGAAATGCGCACCTGCTTGTGGTGGGCACGCTTAGAACCACAAGACTCCCGCGGACAACACACCAACACCGCTACCGCCATACCCTGCGCGCGCGACCATGGCGGACCCGACCGATGCGCAGGAGGCGCCAATCGTACCTGCGGGCGTCGACGAAGGCGATCTGCTTGACATCGAGAACAGCGAGCCTGTAGAGCCCGTAATCGAAGCGGAGCCTGTAGACCTGCACGCGCCCCTCGACACCGCTGACCAGCTCCTCGACGAGCGTACCCAAGGCCGCGCCGGTGCCCTCCCTGCGCTTCCCAGCCGTCCCGGGCTCGCTAGAGGAAATTCAGTACCCACGCAGCCGCCGCTGCATCTCCCTCCGCCTGCGCCGCCGCAACAGCCCCCGCCAGACACACCCAGCGACTCTCTATCGCTCAGCCAGCTCCAAAACCTTGTCAAGCAGGGTGGCCTGCCTAAGGTCGAGCCGACTCCGTACGCCTTCACGTATGACGATGCTTCGAGTTTCGAGGAGGAGCTCGAGGAGTGGTTCACATATGCCGTCGAGGAGCAGGCGATGCTGTTGAAGACGCAGGCGAGCTTTGCGCTGGAATGGAGCAGCTTCCATGGGCAGAATGAGGCATCATATACAGAAGGTGGCTTGGACTGGAACCGAGCAACCGAGGGACAACAGCAGGAGTTCGTGAGGCATCTTCTGCAGTGCATCAGAGAGGAAGAGCCTACGGAAAGACTGAAGAGACTCGAGGCCCTGGTCTATATATTACTTGGGTGTTGGCACGAGACTGCAGGTCTCCCGCGAACGCGAAACGAAAATGATAACGCCGGAGAGCAAGACGAAGGCACGCAACAGAAGCCAAATGCCGCCTATGAGTTGTCAGGACAGCAAGCTGACTTGATTCTACGCAATGTCAAATTGCTGGCTGATTGTGGCGGTGTCCAAACACTAGTCGACGTACTGCGCACATCTTGCATGCGTGCTTGTGGTGTAATCTCCGAGGACGAGCAGCATGAGGGCAAAGAGGCGGAACGACGAGAGGTGTGGTGCGCGATGACCGTTGTCTACGTCGTGTTAGAAGTTGCGCGGTATCGAGAGAAGAGGGACGGTGACTTGACTCTCAGAAGTGCAGTGCTCGATCTTAAGGAACCAGGCTTGCTCATGCTGTTAATTGAGTTGATCTCCAAGCTGCGATGGGATGAGTCGATCAACCTTCCGCTTAGCAAAGTCAGCCTCCTGTTGTGGAAGGCAATGCTGGTCTGTTTTGGCGGTCTTTCCGAGGCCGATAAGGCCAAGGAGTCTTTCAAAGACGTGAATCTCGAGGCTGAAGATGCGCGTGGACAACCAATTATCACAGCTTCGCCTCTTGACTACCATCTATTCAGACAAGAGATCAGCTCCAAGTATCCAGCATACAATCCACCAGCGCCGATCTTTCCCCTCGAGCCCGAGAACAACTCCATTCTTCCTCCCTTGCGAAATCACCCAAACAAGGTAGCTGGAAATCACGTCTTTGGCTCAGGACTTGGAGACACAAATCCAAATAGCACGTCTATCCTCCATCAACCTGTGCATATTGCGACACCCGCGCCTTCACCCCCGCCATCGCCAGCTGGGCCAGGTGGCAAAGGTGGCAAGAAGCAGAATTACCAAACGAATCAGCTCTTCCCCTTCTTATACCCACCGCTTGATGAGTCCAGTAACAATCTTGGCGGCAAAGGCTCTACAGACCTTCAGGACATGCTAGTAGGACGCAAATGGGAAGGCTCAGACATTCCAGCCTCGATCTTGGAAGCAGCTGAGCTGTTCGCAAAGCGTATGAAGGCTACACGCGCCATGAAGCAACTATGGGAAGAACGCGTGGCGTTCATGAAGTATGAACGAGGCTGGTCCGGACCTGACGACAATCTTGACATAGATGAGCTCTCGCTTGAGCCAAAGGATGAGGCGTCCAGAAAGGAGGGACCTGCTGCTGGGAGCATTGAGGAGAGGATGAGCCTCGTGGAGGACTTCTACCGCAACTCACTATCGAGTCTGCAGTCACTGATCATAGTACTGATCAAGGCAATCCTGGCACATGTCACTGCTCTTGTTACACAGTCGAGTGGGGCAAATGGACTGCAAAGCGGTTTCCAATACAACGACAACGTGAATGGAACCTCGACAAGGCCCGAGACTAACGGCATGAACGGCCACAGTAATACGCCAGCAGCCAACGAGGAGCTCGATGCCATGCGCACCCAGGAGGTTCTCGACAAAGCCGTTACAGGATCGCTCATGTTGATCCTCAAATGGTTCAAGGTCTCGCACATTTTGAAATTCGAATACATCACACAACTCCTTGTCGACTCCAGCTATATTCCGTTGATCCTCAAGCTGCTGCAGTTGCAAGAGGTCGAGAAGATTGTCAACTTCAAGAGCGAGCAGGAGGAGTTGAAGTAAGTTTTGACAGTTTTGAAACCCGTACAAGGCTAATCCTCCACAGCTTCTTCAACTTTTGTCGGGCGCATTCGCGCAACGTACACGAGGAAGGACTCCACAATAGCACGGAATACAGACAAGACAACGAGTCTGATTCAGACGATGCAGCGCCCCCACCTATACGCCTGACGCGCAACGAATCGAATGAATCCAGCATCGATTCAATGCCCCTACCTCCGAATCTCCAACCTCCCGAAGTCGACGAACTCGGCTTCCCGACCAGCGAGCTCCCTTCTGAGCCTATCACCACCTTCTCCTGGCGGGCGTTCTTCACCTCGATTAATTACCTCCGCATCATGCAGAAAGTCTGCAAAAACAAAGCGCACCGCAACCTCATGCTAGTCTCGTACAAATCCTCGCAGTTCCTCCGCAAAAGCCTCAAAGTTCCTCAACCACAACTCCGCCTCTACACCCTCAAACTCTTCAAAAACCAAGTCCCGTACTGCGGCCGCAAATGGCGCCAATCCAACATGCGCGTCATCACCGCCGTGTACCTGCACTGCCGCCCAGAGCTTAGGGACGACTGGCTGGCGGGCAGCGACGTGGACGCTGAGGTGGACGAAAGCGTGCCCCTGGAGCAAGCACTGCGCAGTCTCACCCACTGGTTCAATCTCAAACGCTACCCGGAGAGTCTGGGCGCGAAGCCCGGTGTTCTGGTCGAGGAAATGGATTTCTTCCGCAATGAGCTGGAGAAGATGGATTGGGGCGAGCTGGAGCACCAGGATGAGGCGTTTGAAATGGGCTGGGAGGGCCAGAGCGAGGGTTGGTGATCAGCCTGCTGCTGCTGCTGCTGTGCGACAGTCGCTTGTCCCCCCACCCACCGCCAACACTGCTGAGACCTGATGCTGTGTGAATGGTTTTGTTGACTGTGGTGCAGATTGCGGTGACCGCGACCGCGACCGCTCCGGCAACGGGGGAGAGGGAGAGGCTCGGCGAAGCAGAGATCCGATCGCCGGGGGTCAGGTGGTTAGACCAGCGACTTCGCCAACGGGAGACGAGAGTCTGTTGTCCAGGAGCTGGCCCGGTGCGAGCGGCCGTGCAAGAGAAGCTCAGAGAAAGGATGTCCGCGGCCTGATGGAGACGTTGGTGGCTGCGACGCAACGTGCGGCTCAAGACGGTGATTTGGACAGCGACGACTCGGACAGGGAAAGCAGTCTCGCCGGCAGTAGCTCGAGAGTGCGCAGACGGGTTAAAGCTGTATCTGAATCGTCGTCTGGTGATTTGGTTGGGATGGCAAAGACGACTTCGGCACGGTTGAAGTTGAAGGCGACTCGACCTTGGAAGTCACTGTCTGATACTGTCTGAAAGCATAACTGAATATCACAAATTCATAACAAAATGTTGTCTTTCTATGGGGTACTTTTCATGACGTTTAATGCTGATGACTTGCCCAAATACAACGATTGAGGTTCGTAGACACCAGTCTCTACACGCCGACTGCCATCGAGCAGATTCCACCACGCCACGTCAAACCGCAGCAGCACTCATAGCTCCTCGAGATCCTCGTCGAACTCGTCAAGGACCGGGAAGTCGCCGGCCTCACAGCGCTCGGGCCTGACGAACACGCCACAATTGTTGCCGCACTCGAAGTACCGCTTGCCCTTCACGGATCCGTCGTTCTTGCCCGTGGGTTCGTCGAGCGTTACGCCGACCCAGGCTCCTATGCCAGGGATCTCCGGGACCAGACCAGTGAAGCTGATGGTGCCCCTTCGCGCATCAGATTCGGGGAGGAGGCGCACGCGGCTGCCTACAACAAGGCCTGTTGGAAGAAAATTGGTTAGCTGCGTGTTTTGGTAATGATAAGCAAGTTTCATGGTGATGATGCTGGGGGCGGTTTGCGTGGCGATGCGACGTGAAGAGATGCAGAGCACGGCCCGGGTTCTATGGGATATTGGGCATCCAGTTAAGCGCTGTGAGAGGGCTTGGATTGTGCTGTGCGTGCTTGGACAACAGCAACGGCCCGCACAAGGCGTCATGCACACCGATGCGCACGTGGATGCTGTTGAATAACCAAGTGAGGTTGTCGTGCAGACGGGGAAGCGGGATGGCCTTGATACGTTGCCTCGCGAGGTATCGATGTGCAGAGACAAGGTTGGCTGGGGCCGGTTCACCTCGTCAACGCCGCGGAAGCGAAGGACCTGTTGACGAGCTGGTGAAGATTGCATAATCGCGGCTCGTGCTTACTACGCCACATCCATATCGAGGGAAGAACACCAAATTCGGCACATTGTGGCTGACATTTTGCGTTCCAATCGAGACTCGGCGCTGAAGTAGAGTGGATGTGCTGTAATGTTGGCGAATTCATGGCAAGGCGTTGCTGACGAAGGCGATTGGTCCCGAGAGATTGGATGATACAGCCTGATCTCGGAAGCGAGAAGCCTCACTGATTGATCTTCAATTGATTTGCGGATCTCGATGCTGTCCACAGGCCCATGAAGAGGATGCAATAGCGGAGGACACATCCATTGTGCTGTATCGTGCATATGCTCAGCGCTAGATCCGGACATTATCAGGAGATCTGAGCACTGAGCTGGCCGTGATAGGGTCCTATGGTGTTGATGCTGCAAATCGTGCCCAGGGGGATATTGAAGGATGAGACACGTCCCTCCCGAATCAAGGTATAATGAAGCCATGCGTCTGGAGCACTCTTCCCCCAGGCGTATTTGAGGCGTGTGCAAATTTAGACTTATACCCGCAGACGGGAAGACTGTGGTCATCTCCACTTTACTGGGTGCATTGCGTCCTTGCTTCTGCAGCAACATGCCACAAGTGTCGATTTCGAGAAGACAGAGCTTTGGTGGGATGTACGAAGTGCGAGAACAGAACAGACAGCTTACCTCTCTCATCGACCTCACGTTCAGACGCAAGGATCTTCTGTTGCTCTATGGTGGGTGCATTGGGGTCAAATCGACCTAATTTTTGCGCTTTTTTCCAGGCAAGAACGCTGTCGGTTCGGGATTCATACTCAGCCGTTGGCATGACATATTTGTCTACAGCAGAAAGATCCGAGAAATCTGTTCGAGCTGCAGCGGGACGTGTGTCGATTACCTATGACTGAGTGTTAGTATGGTATGAGGATGTGCTATCACGTAAAAAGATGTCCATGAAGGCGTGGGAACCTCTTCGAAACAGAGACTACTAGTATGAACCTAGATAGGCGATTGCTTTGGCAGCAGATATCACATGACAAAAAGCAATGTTGACTGCTGATGTAGCGTGGGATGCTACGGCCTGAATGGCCGTAAGCAGTAATCCGGTCCTCGAAACTGTTGATGATGATCCTAGGCGTCCTCGAGGCTGACGAGGGGTGCTGCGGGGTTCCACTCCATGCAGACTGATGCCCCGTCGGCGGCAGCATTGGAAAGACAATCAAGCCAGCAAACGACAGCCAAAGGAAGACCGTGGAGTGTACACAGGAGACCTCGCAGCCGATTGAAAGTGGTGGGCGAAGTACGGCGACCAAGTTATTGCCGCCTTGCTTGGCTGAAAACGTTGTTGCAGTGCCGGTATTGCCTGGATAGGAGGACAGTGATAGGTAATGACACTTACAATTATCTCGGCATAGGGCTGCAGAGGAAACTGCGCCAGCCGCGCCTGCTCCTCATCCTGCGCTGTGATTGGTACAGCATCTTGAGATCCGACACGTAGAGACAACTGCTGACTGCTTGCAGGCACTCCAGTGATAGGCTCTAAGCGGTTTTTCAGGTGAGCTATGCTCCACGATGGCGAGATACGGCGTTCAGACGATGAATTGGGCGAGCTGATCAACAGCGGCACGTCTGCCGCGCTTTGCAGTGACATGTTGAGCGTGCGAGACTGAGTGTAATAAACTAGTGGGGTAGGCCGAAGTCAGGTCGCGAGTGTCTTCAATTAGGTTGGCGTGGATGTAAAGTGCAGTATTAGCTCGGTAGAAAAGCTATGTGGTAAGCGCGGCTAGGTCGCCAGCGCAGCAGCAACCTGCACTGCACTGCGTCTTGCCAGCACGCAAGCTGCGCAGGAACGAGGAACGCCAAATGCGAGCAGTCTAAGCAGAATATCCACTTTGATCAACGTGGTCTCACCAAAACCAGATCTTGTGAAGAGATAGGTACGTTATTTTGGCCGCCTCCAATCTTTATGTTACGATTGAATCTTCTAGAAGCGCAGTGGCCATGGTGCAGGTAGGTTTAAGCCCTCGCCTATGCGAACACGGCGATACGAATGCCAGCTCGCTATACGAAGACTGCTCTGCACAAGCATGTACAAGTACTTGGAATAACATGCATCAGCCACGTCAGCTAATGCGGAAACCTAAGCGACCGCCAAGCTTGTGGTTCGCTCGGAGTTGATGAATGTTGCTGCGCTTGGAATGGACGAAGAATATATAGAACTCAGACTTCCTATCTTTCTGACCCCACTCGCTGCCGTGTTTGCTTTTTCGCGACATCGGTTACAGAGGGAACATCACAATTGGTCGTACACAGCGTTGAACATGTCGTCGGCGCGCCGAAACTGCCCATAAGTTAATGGCGTGTTTCGGCCTTGACGCCTGGTGAGCATGTATTAGGCCAGCAACGGCTCGAGCTTTCCTCCAGTCCTGGCTCGAAACCATCCGCTCGTCAGCCAAGTCTGGTGCTATTGCAGCTTTCTGCGGCCACCCCATCCAGCGGCCCACCCTTGGATGGTCTTGAGCCGCCATTGTCCGGTGTGTGTGGTGAACACGAATCGAACACAAGCTCGCCAACAGCCTCTACTTGACTGCATTTGGCCGTCTCTAGACCAATCATGCGAAAGCCTCACCGCTTTCTTTAGAAAGTCGTCTGCGCCCCCCAGATCATCTGTTCGAACGCGCTGCGGCAGGGTGCGGTGCACTGGAGCGGGCCCAGCAAGATGAACACTCGGCCGACTGCCAACTGGCATCGTCACCAATCTGCGTTAGGCCAGCCAGGCGAAGAGGCATTGACAGCCAGCCGGTCTCAAGGTGCGCAGGCTGTGTGACACGCAATCAACAGCCCGTAAAAGTGGCTCTCATCGCCGAGCTGTCCATGTTGTCGAAACGCCGCAGCTTTGGCCGGGGTCTGGGAAGAGTCTGCTTGTCATGCCGCACACAAATTGCAAAACACCTTGTGGGGGTTCTGCGTTGTGTCAAGGCGCGCACCGCCGTCAGCCCTTTTATTCAGACGTGGGGAGCGCACGGAACCACTGTTCGTTCGAAATGCAGCTAATGCACCTCGGCCATTTGGGTCCGGCAGCCCTGCCATCTCCAACTGATTCATCAAACGTCGGCTACGAGCAGCAACTCACCGCCATCGAGGTGGTCACGGATCCCTGGCCGCTTGAACAGCGTGATGCAACAATCAGCTCAGCTATACGTCAGGGATCTGTCCAGGCGCTATGAATCCGCCATCATAGCATACATGTACTAGAGATGAACCAAGAAAGCCTGATAACAACACACACGGCAACGTGGAGATTTTCTGCAGATAGAACAACTCAAAGCTGACTGTGCCGTCGTTCCGCTCGAACACCTCTCACGCGGGCACCGTAGTGCGATTCGACAAAGCCAGCCTAGCCTCAGAACGGCCTGACCCGGAGCTACACATAGGTAGGCTCCATCGAACACATATGTAGCTCCTTTGGCGGGCCTTTAAAGCTAGCAAATGTTACGGCCATCGCTCGGCAGTTCACCGCAGTTCACCGCCTCTCCTGCTCCGAAGTGACGCCAACCGTTGGATTCATGGGCATTAACAATCACTGTGGAGTGCTTTGCTCAGCATGAACTGTGTAAAAGCAAGTACGGGCCGGGTTCGGATATTGCGAACCTGTCAGCATGAACACATCACCAGCTGCATAGATTTGACGATGAAGTCAGCGTTCGTTCGCGAGGCTAACGTGCGCTCGCTCGCTACTGCGGCCTTTTGGCGCGAGATTACTGCAAGGCGGATGAAGGATGCTTGCAGATCTTGTTCGCCGCGCCAGGTCATCGCGCTTTTGCGTTTTTGGACATGGTACTTGACATAACATACAACATCCCTGGAGGTGTTCACCGCCAGGTGCAGGCCTGATTCGCTGCCCCTCCGAAATCTTTGGATGTAGTCAACCTATTTGAGTGTGTTCTGGTTTTCTTGACAGCTCCCCTGTAGCTGAGCTGCCAACACGACACAACGAGGCGCGTACTGAGGCCTGACAGAAATAGGGCTTGGTCGGGCTCGAGAAAGTACGAGTAAGGCAGGAACAGATTACGAGGGGAAGATGAACCAGATCTCCACATGTGTTGTTCCTGAAGTGGGGGTACGTCACCGCCATTACCCATGCTTGGCCAGAGAGACCGGATCTGCTTTTTCGTTACACTTGCGTTCGTAGAGTTGGTCCTCAGATCGTTTCTTTTGATGTTCGCCAAATTCCGGCAGACATACTCTCTCTGATCACCACCGCTGCCTCAGAGTGGTCTGTGGGTCAGAGTGGCGCCGCCAGCACTTACTCAAGGTAGTGGTAGCGCTTCATCTAGTGAGTGTCAAGTCAGAAACGAGCATCCTAATCCCAAGCACCCGGATCCCTACCACTATGGGCAGTGAGGCGGGTCCCAGCCCAAGGGATGCATGTCTTCGTATTACACTTGACACTAACACTCTCTACTCAAACATCCGTGCCCTAGTACTTTGACCCTACCTATCCATCCTCCACTCTCGCCAACCTGCATGCATCTTGCACCAAGACGATTTCCACCACCTTCGACTGTTCTGCAAAGTCGGTGGCTACGTGCACCCGCCAACTACTGACCCATTGGTTGGCCTGTTTCAAGCCCCTGCCCAATTGCCTCGATCCTTAACTAAGTAGCTTGGATTCACCGACCAGTCACAGCTTGTAACCTCGTGGGTACCTCGCAACTGGTCACTTTTAGCCTACATTCGCATCACTAGCTATCTTCCAATCTCGACACCTCACAAAAACACTCAGCTCGCCATCATCAACATCCGACATCCATCTCCATCATCATCATCCCACCGTCGATCCAACCTCACGTGCTGGTATCTCGAGGTCGTACCCATCCCGCCAAAACGACTCTATACCCCACGCTTCCTAGCTGTCGATCTAGTAGCAACAACGCATCGTTGCCTCTGCACTGCCACAGTTGAACAGCTCAACACAGGAGAAGCCATCAAAGAGCTCATCCTCACCGCAAGATCTGATCTCGCAACATCATTGTCATCATCCGGCAATTTCTCTGTCATCCTTTACGCTACTTGCACTGTGAAACCCCTTAAGGTGGTGAGATACTCCTTAAGACACTACAAGCAGTGTATGGCCTTGCCATAAGCCACATCCCTTTCACAACATGGACATCAACCTGCTCCTCGAGCCCCGCGGTTCGGAGTCACCGGCGAGTAAGAACAGCTCAGCATCAGTAACATCGAGCTCGACAGTACCAAGGTCTTTCACATCAGCTCCTCAAGCTTACACCACATCTCCCGCACACAGGACATCGCCTACATACCCTCATGGATCACCTTCCTACGCGACATCGCCTTACGGCCCCAGCCCCAGCTATCCGCTCCAGGCACCAACATCTGCACCCGCAGTACCTGGCACAATGCTAGGCGGACCTGTCCTTCCAGCTATCTCTGACCTTCAACGACACCCTGATCCCTCATCGCATCCTCCCTTCCGCCCGCTTTACGCTGGGCCCCCTGGCCCAGTCCCTGTTCACCACGGCTCAGTTGGCGCAAACCGGTCGCCTCCCCACCAAGTCATCAAGCGACAGGCTTCACAGACTCCCCTTGCCGATGAGAGCCCTGCTAAGAAACAGTCAAAGTGGACGCCAGAGGAGGACAACCTCACTATTGAGTTAAGAGGTCAGGGTATGAAGTGGGACGACATTGCGAAACGTCTTCCTGGGAGAAGCTCTATTTCTTGCAGATTGCGTTATCAGAATTACCTAGAGAAGCGAGCCATCTGGGACGAAGAGAAGAAGAACAAGCTCGCGAGGCTCTATGCTCGGTACGTACTTGATACATTACCTGCTATGCTTCGCGTTTCGACTAACACTCTCAGCTTCAAGGACCAGATGTGGCAGAAGGTTGCCACCGAGATGGGCATCCCATGGCGCTCAGCTGAGTCCATGCACTGGCAGCTAGGAGAACAAGAGATGAGCGCACGCGCAAACGCCCCTGTCTTCCAACTGCATCCATCGGCGACATCGAACGGTTCCCCCTCGCAAAACGCCGCCACACCCGCACAAGTACCTGCACCGACATCGCACGGCTTCACCCCAGCAAATGCTATTCAGCTCATGCCTACCCCTCCGCCCGCACCTGCGCAGCAATACCAATCAACTCCTCCGCCGCAGCAACAAGTCCCAGTTCACTCTTTGCATCAAAGAACCGACAGTGGATCGAGCCAGGGCCGACGAAGGAATGACTCGTTCAGTCGCCGACGTGCAAACACCCTTTCCAGGTCCAGCGTTCCACCACAGCTCAGCCAGCCCCTTCCTCAGATACATCCAGCTTCCGCGGACGATCTGGTGAGTGGCGCAAGGACAGCACCTGCCCCGATCATGCATGCAGACATCAAAAGAGAAGGCTTTAGCTACATTGAGCCATACCAAAAGCGGTGGGAAGGCGGTGCTACAGGCCCAGCTACAGTGGACTTGGAAACACGCAGCCTGGGAGGCAGGAGCCCGGATAGGCAGTCGCAACGCAGCGCGACGGGAAGCATCAAGAGTTTCAAGCGTGAATCCGGGGAGTTTGAGCGGCCAGCTACGACTGCACTGCCTTCGCCGCCTATCCATGTGGCTCCCTGAGTCTCGACTCTCGTTCGAGCTTCCATTGTAGCCTGGTACCCCTTACCACTGGCAGTACCTCACATCACACAATAGCATCTTACGTATACGCGCGCGGGCTGGCACCGACAAGAGCTGGGATTATGGTACGCCTTGGAGTTGAGTCCTCATCGTTCTGCGGTTTCAGAACTTCACAATACACATACCAAAACGAAAACAAGATTACGGGAGCATTAGATGGGTCAAGACGGTTTCACATACTTCTGGAAGGTCATGATTGTGGCATTTAGCGTGGGTCAGGTTCGTCGGTCGTCCTTTCATCTTACACTGTTTCGTTTCGAACATCATAGCGTTGTAATTCTCTGGGGTCAGCATCATCACACGTCTATTCCTTGCATATCTTAATCACACACATCTGGGGATTGCCGCTGGGCAATGGAGACGGGTTTCAAGAATTCTGTTCTACTCCACGACCTCATCTCTTCAGCATCCTTCTCATGAAATAATTGTCGCATAGCGTGGCGAGGATCTCTACACTGTTCTTTCAACCTAGCATCAGACTGTCGATTTCACTAGCATAGCGAAGCATCTAGCATCTCTGCGTCATTGCATCGCGCTGCGCCAGCGCATAGATACCAGCATTGAATACCATCTCGTTCATCTCCGACTCCATTACCCCTCTACTGAGATGCCAGACTTTGCAGACTCGCAGCCCAAGCAAGCATCCCATGTCCCGGCTTGTGGCGGTGAAGACAACGGGCCCATTCTCGACTCGCTCAGCCGCCCATTTTTACCCCAGATAATCGCCAGCGATGACGTACTAACGAGATGGCTTGCATTCAGTCGGTCAAGACCCGCTACGTGGCTATCTGCAAGTCGTGCTGTCAAGTCTTAAGGCCCGGAATAAACTTGGTGTGTGTTGCTGAGCTGTTCGCACAGCCACACGCACGCCTCACGAAAAAAAATCGTGCCATTTGATTAAGAGTCACACTCAATTGCTGCATGAACTTGGCTGAACCGTTCGTCATCCTATGCCCATTTCCGATGCAAAGTCCCGCGCAGATCGGTCGTTGACGTCGCCTAGCCCCGCGAAAGGAAATTGCTTTCAGCTTTGGGCGTGCAGCAGCTCGGTCCTATCGATACGATGGTGCGGCGATCAGAACATTCGAGCACTTGTTCAAGTTGTTCGAGAAGGATGCCTCGAACGTTAGGCTGTAAGGCTGGAAACTATGGCGTCAAATCGCACTTCGGGATGATCCCTGCGACACGCTCTCTGCTCCAACGCCATGCTCCGGTGGGGATTGACCGCTCCTTGCGTCTAGATACTTGGGAGGAAGTCACGTTGCTGCGAGTCTCGCCTTGCCGTTCTTGACGGCAATAGACAAATTCCAAATGGACCATCTTCGGCATTGAGATTCATGCTTTTCCAGGGCAAGTAGACACCGGCGAAAACACATGACACAAACGAGTGCTTACTGGCGCTATTTGTCCGAGTTGCATCCTTTTTCCGGGGTCGCATGGCTGCGAACATGTTCAAACATGACAACCCTGCATGACCCAAACGCGTTGCTACCGGAGATCCTTTTCTTTCGAGGAAACTTTCCGTGCACCACCTGTTCGCCAACGCGAATCATGGCATCTGACACACGGGTTATGCCAGGGCGCCTGGTCGACAAGTCGCGCTTCGGATGGGACTTGTTCGCCCTGAAATGTCTTTTTTTTCTCGATCGGCCGGGATCGCTGCCTCGGGCGAAACATGGCCGTTGTCTTAGCACGTCCTACGAACCACCCCTGGCGACCTGGGAACCATGAATCACGTCGACAGCCCCTCCAGCTTTCTGCCTGCCCAAATGAGCCCTGACACTGAGCTAGCAACGGAGAAGGATGGTGAACTGCATTCTTCGAACCTTCGCTCGTCATCTGCCGGCATGAACCGAAAGGGTAGGTGCGCTGACACGGCTAGGAAGCAGCGGTTCGCCTTGACATACATAGTTACGACAGTGTGGAAACAAGCGTCGTACATATTACGGCTGCCATACTGACTTGGATATCAGCTGGGCGATCGAACAGTGGACTGTGTCGTCTACGATGCGCCAAGAACCCGTCAAGCAGCTCGCTCGCTTCCATTATTCGCATACAGAATTACACCCGTGCTGCCTCAATGCAAACGACTCGCCAACCTCACCGACACACACATGGCCTACTCCAGTAAGAGCTCTCGGGGATCCACCTCTTATGGAGACACGGACGAAGATCGTCCATAATCACGCGACCTCACGGTCACCGGAACGGCCGCTCTCAGCGTCAAATCTTTTGAAGCATTGCATTCACCAAGTGGATCCTAGGAAAAGGTCACTACGCGGCGATGATGCGTTCGGTGGAGTGCAGCAGCTGGTTCGAACCAAATATCCGCTAGAGACACCGAAGCCTAGCCCGTCGTTTTCTGACATGACTCGGTTGACCGCCGTTCATAACTTCCTTGGATTATACGTACCGACGCTAATCCAAGAACAATGTGCAGGAGGCGCTGGGCGTCTTCCGGTGCGTGTGGAGATCGTCACCGCATGTTCTGTTGTCTCGATAGGTTGTGCGCAGCTGATAAGATTGTGTTTATGCGGCGTCGGCGAAGGCCATTGACTGTGGAGAGCTGTGGAGAGAGTCGCGTACATGTACAAATGTGGAATGCATAACAAACTCCTGCAGGTGAAGTGAAAGTAGTTGTGTGGTTGCCAATGCTGTTATACCTCTTTCGGCAAGCATGCACGTGAGAACGAGTGTTCACCAACCTTGACAGCCAGGTAAGCTGAGTGTTATCAGATCCTCGTCTGCTACGTAGCAACACGATGCTCGACGGTCAGTGAACAAACATTCAAATAAGAGGGGCAATGGCTCTACCCATTACTGGTCTGTGTCGAAAACTCTTCTCAAGCACCATCCGTTCGACGCGAAGTCGCCTCCACACACCGCTTCCTTGACCACCGGTTTCCACATTGCCACATACCGCTCTCTCGTGAACCTCGCCACCCAACCACACATACCCACCACAAATCAGCCCATCATCCATGCCTAGCTCGAACCCGCTTCGGAGTCTGCGAAAGAAAAACGACAAATCTCTCCCCGTTGACAAAAGCACCTTACCGAAGCTCTTGAACATCGACTCCGTCCGGTGAAGACGAAGAACTAGAGGCGACCCCGAACTACCATACATCTGCGTCGAACCGCTGGCCTCCACACCGCCTCACACCGCTCAGCCTCCAACGCGCAGACAAGCGGGCAGCAACAGGCGATGGAGACCCAAAAGCCAGACAGACAAGAATAGGTAGCCCACCCCTAGAACCCAGACCTGCACGCACTCGCAAAAGCGAGCATCCAGCCCACGTGACTCGAAGCGCCACAAGAGCGTTCCTCCAAGTTCGCGCCCATACGTGCAGTGCCAGCCCTGTAAGCCTCGCGCGGCTATCCAGCCACTCGCAACGCAGTTCCCCGATTCTCGTCCTCCATCCGACCACTCTGCTTCCGCATCACCGTTACACAACGCCTGCGGAAGCCGGGAACTGGTCCCCTACCCCCACAGCGAAGTGGTCGAACCCACGCACAGCACAGCACATGCGTCTGCATGCCACGCTCCCCGGTTGGAAGGGTCGTTCCCGCTTCCGCGGACGCTGCTGCTCCTTTCGTGACGCAGAGATTGCGATCGCGGTTGTGGGTTGCACGACATGTGTGTGGGCTTTTGACGCTGTCAGCTGTGGTGTGCTGTGCTGTGCTACCCGTGATGTAGTTTCACAATAGGTAGGTAGGTGGGCTGCGTGCCGGGCATGCATGCATGAACTGGCTGGTGAGGCGGATTGGGGGCCGCGTTCTGCAGACGCCCGTTCGCTTTTGGGGCGGGCGGAAGTGAAGTGGTGTGTATGTGTGGGTGTGGGCGCTGTTGGCCGCGGGATAGGTAAGGGGATGCTGGCGTTTTGTGGCCAGCGCATGCAGATGGGGATGTCGTTGAGGCATTCGTGGTGTAGGGGCGAGCGTACGTGACCATGAACATGAACATGTGTGTGTATGTGTTGGCAGGGCTGTCTGGGAAGTAGTGACGTCGGAGATGGGAGCAGGGCAGAGCATTGCGCCCTCCTCCATCCATGCGTGCCCACATACTCATACCTACCTGCCGTGCTAATTCGGCACGCGTTTCACGACAGCGGGAGAGAGTGCACGTCGGTCCCCGTTGTCTTCTCGTCCCCCTCCCCCATTCTGCATGCGTACCTAAGCGGCTCACGGCTCCGAGTGTCTGTACCACGTTCGCTTCAGCAGTCACTTCCGATGCCATGTTTCACGTTTCGTCGATGATATTGCCCTTCTGAGAGCGCCCCCCTCATCTCCCCTTCATTAGACAGAAGGAAGGCAGACGAGCGGTGAATGAAGGAAATGCGCTTTTGCGTTTGAGGAGTTTGGGATGTGCTTGTAGTCAGGAGGTTGTGTGACGTGGAATTGGGGGACTTGGAGAAAACGGATATGTGGAATCGCAGTGGAGCAGGGACATCTCGTGTTCAGAAGGTCGTCAGATACTGTAGTATTGGAACAGTCCAGCTCAATATCTACACATCCTCTGTGAAGACCGTCTCCCAATGATACAGGCGTGCATGTGTCTGTACACTGTAGCAAGACAGACAAAGTATCAACACTACTCCTCCTCGGGAACCGCCTCTCTCGCCTGGGCGAAGAAAACCCTCGCCGTCTTCGCGCCCACATTCCTGATACTATACGTATTGCCTGCACCAGATGATTAGACCTACACTGCGCTCTCACATGTATGTTAGACTCACCTCTAGGCACCTGCCAGATCCCGCCCTTGTGCACCGCGAACTCATTCTCATGAACCTTGACTTCCAGCGCGCCAGACAGCACGTGAAAGACCATGTGCATCCTGCGCGAGTTCTTGGAGCGCTTCATCTGATCCGCGCGCAGCTCGATGACGCCCCAGTTGAAGAAACCAGAGGGCCCGCTGCCGCCCACGCGCGCGTACTGGAAGGATCCATCGCCCACGGGCTCGGGCCGGATACCGTGCGTGCTCCAGGCGATGACACCTTCCACAAGGCCCGGAGAGGAGAACTCGTTGGCTGGGTCGAAGTCCTTGTAATTCCCTGCTAGGACGCCCGGTTCTTCTTCCCAGGGGTCGAGGTCGACTTCGTCGTCGTCGATGGGAATGGCGGTGGATTTCTTCTTGGTCCCCTTTTTGGAGGAGGTTGCGGAAGGTCGTGCAGGTTCTGGGGAGGGGGCTTTGACGATGGTGGCCATGCTGCCATCGTGGTTGTAGTTAATGCGGTCATTCTTCCAGAAGTCAATGGGCGCGACGCGGTGGCGCCCTGTGCGGCCTACGCGTGCGATGGCGTCCGGTTCCATCTCGCGGAAGACTGAGAGGTGCCGTCCGCGTCCGTAGCGGGAGCCTACTGAGGTGGTCGACATCTGCTCAATGTCCGCTTTGCTGAGTGGATTACCGTACGCGTCAACGGGCCTGCCGGCTTCGTCTTTAGAGATATTGTTTGTGGCGCCTGTGTTCTCTTTGCCTTTAGGTACGGGCTTTGCTTTGGGCTTTGCGAGTGGTCTCCCTGGCTTTTTGAAAATTGGCTCCTCCTTCTCCTTCTCCTTCTCCTTCTCCTTCCCAACAGGCTTGGTCGCAGCCTTCTTGTTCGCCTTCGCTGGCGCCGCCGCCTCAGCACTATCGTCTTTCTGGACCTTTGGCGGACGTCCACGACGCTTGGGAGCCACTGGCGCCTCCTGAGCCGGCTCCGACTCGACAATACTTGGTTCTTGTTCTGTGATGTCTGACACGCGCTTCGAGCGTCGAGCAGGAGCGGCAGGCGCAGCCTTCTTCCCTCTGCTTGCTGGCTCCGGTGCTTGCGCTGCTCCAGTCCCTCGTTTTCGTGATTTGGGAGGTTTAGGGCTTTCCTCCTCGATAGGCGCGACTTGATCGCTCTTGCGCTTTCTCCCCCTCTTGGCTGGCTCCTTCACAGGTGCGGGCGCTTCCTCTTCCTCCACTTGTGTATCCTCTTGTAATAACGATTCCACTGCATCGGCGCCCGTAACTGTATCATCGCCGATTTGCCCAACGAAGCTCTCCTCGATTTCAGTCATAATTGGAAGTTCGTCCTCTTCCTCATTATTAGCATTTATTTGCTCCTGCAGCTCGCTCTCCTCCATAATGGCGCTGTGAGGCCGACTGGGTGAGCGCGACAATGCGTAGATGTCCCGCCTCTCACGACGCTGCCCCGAACCACTCAGCGCCGGCGTCTCCTGCAGACTTGACTCCTCCTCCTCCTGGAAATCGAGGCGCCTGGCAACAGCTGAATGCGAGGTTGCGCGTATAGGGCTCGAAAGGCCAATTGAGCTTCCCCGAGGCGCCATAGACGACTGTCGTCGCGGAGAAGATCCAAGGGCAGTTTTCATCGGCGATCGCGATCGAGGCGGAGGAAGATGGGTGCGATTGTTGCGCAAGATAGCAGCGGACGTGGTGATATTCGGGATAGAGCCTATTAATCGGCGTGTCAGCGCAAACCCGTCGTGCAAGCCAGCGCATGTGCGCAAGGCCTTCGTATCGGTTTCACGCACTCTCCTGGATGTCCATCGACTCTGAACCAGTCACTGTGCTTCCACGTTTTGGCGGCGACTTCTCAGGCGAGGAGAAGATGCCCGAAATGGCCTCTATACCATGCTCATCGCGCGCGCGCTCTTCCAGCGTGATACCCGTCTTCCTGCGCTTTCTCTTAGTCGAGTTCTCAGAGACGGCGAAGGAATGTTTGTTTACTTACCTTCCCTGCACACCAACATTGAAGAAGGCGTTTTCGCGGTTGTCGCGCTTCCTTTGGGGCGCCATACTGATCGCGATCGACTTAAACGAAGGTAGGCGCGTCTTCGTTCACTGCTCGATGTGTTACAGAGGCTGTGGGGTTGAGGATGTTGACCGTTTGTTTGGATGCGCTCGGGTGTGATGAATGTAGACTAGTGCCCGGATAGCTTGGCAACACAACAACAACCTTCAGTATAAACTCGGCGCAAATAGCTTCACTTCATATAGAGAGACCTTGACAATACATCACGCAAAGAGGACAGATTGTTTGGGCATCCAAGTTGGATGAACGTAGTAAGGTCTTTCCTCCAACTAGTATACGCCATCTGGACCCTCCAGCAATTGCTAGATAGCCTTGATGCATACACCAGTCAAGAAGAAACCTCCTTTCTCTTGATCATATTCGTTCGCAAGACCATCACTACTCCCATTCCTTGCTCGCTGTCGAAGGATCCGCTCTCCTCTCCACCCACATTGTATCCACCGAATGCAGAATCTTCCTGAATCAAGACTTTTCAATAACCAACCCTATAAGTTTGGTCGATATAGAAAAGAACCAAGTCCAATCATGCCGGGCGATTGTATGCTTTCCGTGTAGCGTCGAAAAACGGCAGCTAGCCGCAGAATGAGAAAATGTACAGAGAAGGAAATCGTAATCGTGTCGGTGGCCGTCAATCATGGTGGTCAACTCTAACAGACGAACATGCCAGCCGCGTCGCACGTATGCGGGCGGCTGCATCAAAGCTACTCCAGATCAGGTAACCGACGAGGCTCGGTCGAGACGCTTAGTTGGGGCAAGCGCTCTGGACGTGACCGGGCTGCTTGCAGCGGTAGCAGACACGCTCAGAGGAGGTCTCCTGGGGGCAGTCACGGGACAAGTGACCAACCTCACCGCAGTTGTAGCACTTCTGGCCCTGGGTGCAGTCACGGCTCATGTGGCCGAAGCCACCGCAGGAGTAGCAGGTGGTCTGACGGGCACCGCCGCCGTAGCCGCCCTGCTGGCCGCCGAAGCCACCACGGCCGCCGTAGCCGCCACCGTAGGAGCCGCCGCCCTGGGAGCAGTTGCGGGCGATGTGGCCCTGCTGTCCGCACTTGTAGCACTCCTGACCGCCGGCGCGGCCACCTCCAGGGGCACCACCAGCCTGTGTGCACTCACGGCTGATGTGGCCGGTGCCACCGCAGCGGTAGCAGGTCTTCTCAGCCTGGGGCTGGGTGCACTCGCGGGAAACGTGGCCCTTCTCGCCGCAGTTGTAGCAAGTGGGGGTGCCCTTGGTGGGGCACTCAGCAGCGCGGTGAGAGTTGTCGCCGCCTGAGATATGTTAGAATGACGTTCTTTATTATATCGTTCGGAGGATAGCCAGTGCATTGAGTGTGCAAGAAACCTCGTGGGCGTCGATTGTGACTGAAAAGTTCGAGCTCGCGAAATCGCCCGAATGGCCGCTTCGCTCTTTCATTCCACAGCTCGAATGCAGTCACAGGACGTCGGTGCCAAGCGTGTCGAAATATTCAATTGCGTAGAGGAGGGTTGTTTTGGAGTGGCAAATTTCGTGCAGCGCAAGGGCAAAGACTCACAGTTGTAGCAGCCGCGACCGCCGGCGGGGGGAGCAGGAGCCTGGTAATCCATTGTGTGTGGTGGGATCTGGTGAAGTTTAGCTGATTTGATCCAAAAATTGCCGGAAGCGCGCTCAATGCGCTTGAGCTCGAACTCACTGTTGATTTAGGTAAACGGGAAATGTAAATCTGAAATCTCAAAGATTCGTCGTGAAGTGGAGAGTGTAAGAGAAGGCGAGGGGTAGCAGGCAAATAGAGAAAATATCAACCCGCAGCGGCAGGTGTGCGCTAGGGCTAGGCTGGAAGTCGCTAGCCCCGCCGTTCCTTAACGCATGAACCGCGGAGGTGAGAGTGTCGACGTAGAAACGACATTTTGATCGCAGAGAGTACAGAAGTTACACGGTGGCTGCCAGACTATATAGTCCTACTTTTGTACTCTCAATTGGACGCTATTGGCTAGTCTACACCTTGTTGTCCGTACATGTCCATCGAGTACTCTCGCTTGACAGCCTCGCAGATCGCGGACTACCAACGCAGCTAACCGCATCCGAATGAACGTTCAAGCGAACGATTTCTACGGCACGTGGTGTCTAACTCCATTGACGAGGCTTCTGAGGCCGAGACTCTGCACAGTGACGATGCCAGGAATGCTTTTTGAGGTCATCTGAGCGTATTGTGCGGTGGAACTCGACGGCGTCTTTCGTTGCGCAGGGCAGGCTGCTCACGGTTGTATGGTAAGATGCCTCACGTCTTAGTTGTCTTTTGCGACTTGTCTCTCAAGCCTATGCTTGCTGTGCCTGCCCTGACTCGGAAAAGTCTATCTATCACCCATAGTGGCTAGCAGTCCCCAAACGTGCACGCATAAAAACAGTCTTGATGCAGAGGGAGGAGCATACTCATTTTTGCCATCCCAAATAGTAAACCACTTTGGAAGGACCGGAGCTGAACCTGGAAAAGAGGGCGGTCCAAAAAATGATGAGTCTTGCTGAGCCACGACGATCCGCGCACCTCCTTTGTATTGACTGGATTAGTCGTCGCGCCATGTTGGATATGATTGTGAACAAATGTGTACCAAAACAAAAGTAAGAAGGTTGAGCTCTGGTGGAAACTAAAAGACGCAGCTGTTTTGCGAGTGTGACACCACCAAGCACCACGACAACAACATCTATCTCAACCCACCACGCAACGACGCCACCAACACATCGGAATCTGTGAGTTACAAAAAGATGCAAAAAAGATGGACTCGCGGGGAATCGAACCCCGGACCACTCCCAGTCAGGATTTCGAAAGCTTCAATGAAGCTGCGAGATGCTAAGGGAGTATTATACCACTAAACCACGAGCCCGTGCTTGAGTTGTTACTCCTTTGATGGAATTGAAGACAAGATTATTGTATTATATACCTATGATTGAAACTTACCATGAGCGAAAGGGATGCACGGAGGTCTTATGTGGATAAAAAAAAAAAAAACAGATCCTAATTGCCACAGCCGGACGTTTCCAGTGCGAGGAATTTTAGCCGACTTTGCCGAACGCACCTGCCCACGAATAAGGGAACACAGGCCTCACCTCAAGTGAATTGGTACGCTGGTTCGATTGCGAACATCAAAATTGTAACCTGGAAACACTCTGAATTCTATCGTACTTTTCAAAATCCGGCTATGCTACATAAAAATACAAGACGCTGGGGGATATCGTAGTGCTACAGAGATGCGGGTATATGAAGTTGCCAGAAAAAAAAATGAACGAAAGAAACAGGCTATATGGACAACGAGAAGGAGATAAAAAGGCTGCTTGCACTCTAGCAGCTAGACAGTAGCCTTGGAGGGCCGCCTCATATACTTCTCATCCTTTGGTGGCACGACTGGGGGTATGTCTTCAGAGTCCGTATGATGCGGCATGACCGAATCCTTACGTCCGTGCTTGGGAAGAGGAGTGTATGTTGCTGATGGTAAAAATGTACCCGGGGAGTACGTCGCAGAGGTGTTCGGCGAGTACGTAGTTGAGGGCAAGATAGTGAGGACCTGTGGTGCAGGCTCGTATGTAGTCGAAGGTAAAGTATCGAGAGAGGCAGTAGGAGAAGGATTGTACGTTGTTGATGGCAAGGTATCAACGGAAGATGTGGGTGAAGCACTGTACGTTGTTGCGGGCAGGAACTCGTACGTTTTCGCTGGAAGCATCTCGTACTGAAAGGTCGCGTTCAGAGCATTAGGCGTCGGCAAGGCAGCGTACAAATAGCTCTCGTCTATCGCAGCATCTATGTCGGCCAGCAGATCCTCATTGGAGATAGGGGTCTTCGGCCCTGGCGTCAGAGGACCGAATGCAAAATTGAGCGGCCCAGGCGTTGGAGGCTCGAATGCGAGATTGAATGAGATGGGGCGCACTTCAGGAATCTCCGGTGGACTGACCACGTGGCTGGAGATCAGCTCGGGCTGTTCATCAGACTCAGCATCTGAAGCTTCTTCATCCACCATAGTCTCGTAGTAGAGTGATACCACGCGAGTTGAAGGGGGATGAGTTGCCGTACCTGGGTACAGAGAGATGGGTCTGTTGAAGCTTGACGACAGACCACCATCATAAGTTGTCGCTGGGAGCAAAAAAAGGCTCTGCTCAGGAGCAGAAGCTGCTTTCGGGCTTAATGCCCCTGAAGAGGAAGGACGTTCATGCTGTGTTGGCAAACTCGAGACAGATCCGCTACGACCAGGGAAGAATGTTGGTTGGGAGATGCTGGGAGTGAGAACTGTGCTAGCGCTTTGGCTTCTTGTGTGTGGTGAAAGGCGAGGGGAAACCAATGACCGATAAGGAGGGGGCGCAAATTGGTAATCCGGAGGTGGGGCGATAAAGATATTGCCATGACCCATTCTGTCCTTTGGGTCGACACTTCGTAGAGCCTTCAGTCGTTGATTGGCCAAGTTGGATTCCAGGATATGTGCTCTCTCAACCAGCTTCTCCACGAGATGCGAGTGTGAATCCTTAAAAGTCTTCTTGACAAATCCCATCAAAAGCTTCGAACATGTCATCTTGACCTCCTCACGGATGTACAGCCCGGTACGTGGGACCTTGAGGCCTGGGTCGGTGCGATCCTTCGGCTCTCCAGGCAACGACCCACCCACACTCCATTTCCCACGGATGTCAAGACCGAGCGGCGCATAGACATGTGTTTCGAGGCAATCTGGAAAGTCATGGAAAACAGCATGATAAGACACTGATCCTGTTGCTAGACCCCCGGGAAGATACGATACTTTGTCTGTGGTACGTCAGTCAAAAGTCTAGCGAAGGCCAGCTGAAGCGCAAAGGATTTACCTTTGATTGTGTACCATGCCGCATAATATTCGGAAGTAGGTGCATAAGCGGGGGGCTTGCACTTAAAGCGCTCAACCACAAGCGGGTTCAGATCGATCATCGCCAGATGGTCCTTGTACATGTCCAGGACACTCTGGCGGGTGATACCCGAGGGCAATGGCGTTATCGTTGTAAAGACCGCTGTCTTAGGCATCTTGTTTTTTGTTGGTTTGTATGTTTTTTGTAGTGGAGATGTCGGCTCCCTGGCCTTGACTATGGCAAGAATCGGTGACTCGTTCTGAGGGAGAAAATGAACGACTGTTTGTACAACATAAAGAGGGCATGTGAGTTTTTGTTTCGTAGGTCACGCCTGGCCACAGGTATGTAGTGTCACGTCGTAACAACCAGGGTAGGGCTACTACTCATGGTCAAAACGCCCCCTCGCGGCCCCTGCGTTCAGTTCATCGGACGAAGGAACCAGTTTACCCCGCCAAGCAGCGTGGCAACTTCAGAGATGTTTCTCGCGCCGTTCGTGGAGACCATGAAGAACAATAAACTTCCCACTATATGTTTACCTTACAGCCGGACTGCTCTGGTCCAACATTCTATGACATCTCAGACAAGTGACATGTCGTCCTCCTACCCGTTCAGCATCAAGACGGTACAGTGACAGAGGAGCTAATTGCTCGTACGAAGTCAAAAGAGCGAGTGGGAATAACAGACGTGGTGATTGTAGGAGCGTTCATGTGTTGCAGAGTCGGAGATCACGCAGGGTCCAGACATGACCGCCACGAGTTCGGTTTCAGAGCACGCTATTTTTAAGCGCTAACCTAAAAGAGCAATCGCGATGAACGAGCTGCACAGCACCACTGAGCACGCTCTGAGTGGAATCTTGTGCAAAGATCATTAGACACCATACTACCCTGCACCATAAAGTTGTTCTGCTATCGCTTTCTTGAATCGCGTTCGTGGCGAATATATGGTGGAAAGTATCGACGTTGACGTTCTTGAGACGGCAAAGTCCGTAGCAGGATTTGTTTCATCAAGTTCGTGGTCTTGTTTGGTTTCACGGCAGCTTCACAAGGCATACGAAAGCAAGATCCAGGCAGCTTTGCTTGCCTCAGGTTGATTTGAGGCATCATCGACTTATGCGCCGAGACTCGGGTCACATCCGACTGGAGTGATGTTCGGTATGGGCATCACCAACAGAATTCCATCCTGTCTAAAGACCTATCTAAATTGTGCTATGTCTTCTAGAGCTAGCAAATCGTTTTGTCTGAAAGTATCGACCCAGAGGATACCCATCGCCTACTGCAGTAATGCCCTATCGTTTGATCGCCAGCGGTCTTCAGAGCAGCCTCACAATCTCGTACGGAATGTCCCGCCTGGCAATACCAAGTGTAACTTTCCAGTACCAAGTGGAACTTTTCCGCAGATCTCCTAACTAGGTAACTGGAATCGCGAAGGAATAGGCAATATCGACGATACGATAACAAAGATAAGGATAACGTCTTCATCAAGTTTCAAAGTATTGAGACAATCTTGGAGGTCACAAGTAGTCGATAGCACGAATACTTCACTTCATGCAGGTTTGTTTGCATATGAATCAAAATGATAAATTTACATTGGAGAAAGCAGCAAAGTAGCAATGATCGATCATTCCAGATGATCGATGTCCAAGCCCATCGTTAACATACTCATGCTATTGTCATTAAGCCATCACCCAAACATACACCCTCAACTCTCCTCTACGCGCCTTGACGCATTGCAACATCAGGTTTTTGTACTGCCGGCACCCTCCTCTTCTCTGCAGTGACGGCCAAGTATGTCCCGTACCCGAATGCAGCAGCAGAAACTGCCCAGCTGATGCCTCCAAACGCCGCGCCGGCTCTCGCAACATCACACACCTGACCAAAGCAGATTCTACCATTCAGGAATACGGCCAGTGCCACGAAGCCGGCGAACCAGAAGAGCATGGTGAGCGCATCAAGCGCAACCAGGCCCCAGCGGAAGCCTGCCGAGGAAAGCAAATGGCCGAACTTGAGCGGTATGAGGAGTATCGGAACGAGTGTGACGATCGACCATACAGGTGCGAAGATGAGGAAGGAAACTTGCGCGGGTGGCATTTGGCGCCAGTGCGATGTCCACCATGAGGAGACTGGTATAGTCAGTACGGCAAGATGGATTTATTGGAAGTACTGACCGTAAGCCATCAGTCCTAGCACAAGAATAGAAAACACAGCTTGTAAGCCACGCAGTGGATGCATCGGGTTCAGCTTCGCCATTGTGAATGTGATTGTTGTTGACCTCGTCAACGGTCTAGGTGGCTGATTTCGGTATGTTGCGTCTGTCGACACGGGATCGCGAGTGTAGAAGCCTCGAAACTCAGGTTGAGTGCAAAGGACCGAAGATCTCCAGAAGCAAAGATTATGGGAAGAATAGAAAGAAGAAACGCGGCCTTGAAGGGCGCCTCAGTATGCTCTATACTTTCCGTATGATCTAATTTTGCTTACTTCGACACAGCCATCAACAATGCAATCTTCGGCAACTTTCAAGCCCAGGTTAGAACTCTATGCAGTGGACTTGTGAGTGGTCGGCTACGGTTGGTGTTTCTGAGCTGCTTGGACTGGGCTGACGAGTGCAGCACCACGCCTGGTGGGTTCCATGTTTCAGATCAGACTGAACCCCTGGTCGCGCATGAAGCGTGTCAGGTCTGCCAGTACTGCAATGATTGAGTCGCGACGCGAATTATAATGGAAAACCACATAAGGATCAAACGCAAGTTGTGTCGCGGATCAAATTGCCGTGTCGCTTGACCTGAGTGGTCAGGCTGTTGTATATGTGCACACCAAAGCCGTCTTAATTCCGGTGACATTCATCGATTTTCTACTCAGAAGCACAGTGTTGTGTTGTCACTTGCAAGCTCCTGCCCGTCAAACCCTATGCCCTTTATTTGCACAAGAACTATTCGCCCAGCCAGCCGTTCCACAAACGGAGCAGGAAGGACATGATCTGGCACAAAGGCTCTCCCCAAAACTAGACCATCGACACAGACCTCGAAATATGAGAACGGCCCAGTGACAGTGCTGTATGGCATTTCTTTCAACGGCTGGCCATTGCAACTGTGATTCCAGCAGAGCCTTGTATGCTTTGTCTCTCCTTCGTCTTGAGAAGTCTTATGGATATTGGAGATAGTGCAATATCCTGATGATATAGTGGATGGCGATTGTTGCATCGAAGTCGCTTGGCTTGTGTTGCCTCTACAGTGTAAGGAATGTGGCAAGCCAGGGTAGGATACCACAGGCTGGATACAAATGTAATCAACTTCCGCAAGTCTCATGTCGGCACCTGTGTCAATAACTTTTGAGAAAAAACCGAGCTCCTCCAAGCGGGGTTCACCTGGCACAGCGGTGTCTTTGACATCGATCAGGATGTCAAGATGGTAATCGTCTCCATGATAATCCAACTTCTCAAGGCTGTATATCGTATCAGAAATCTTGATATAAAAGCCGGTCCCTTGCTTTGTCCTAGAAAGGTCCCGATAGACCATCCGCAACCGTAAGGAACCATCTGCAGGCATATTGTAAGTGAACAGTGGAATCCTCCAACCGTCCGTCGCTCGAAGTTTGTCCTCGACTGTGAGCTGTGGCAGGCCAGAGTGTTCGATAATAAGCTGCGAGCGTCCGCCAATATCTTCGATATCATGCTTTAGAGGGCTCGGCGCGTCCAATGGGTCCATCTTGAGGGGTAGAATCGACTGCGAGCCAAGCTGAGCGTGCAATTTGTAGCCATCGAACAAACTTTCTGCCGCTTCATCGCTATGTCGGCTATATGCTCGACTGAAGTCAGTAAAGAAGAAGGTATCAGAACCGGCACTGTAGCTCTTTGCAGACGTCGTTATGTGCATCGTTTTGTTCGGTTGGTGGCGGGTGCTGGGGTCTCCACATGAGCAGGTGGCATCTATGGGAAGATCTGCTCCATCCCACATCGTCCGCTCTGCCTCTGTTCCGTGCCCAGCAAAATGTTCAAAGGTCCAAGCCGGTGCAAAAATACCAGCCGAAAGGCCTAATTCTGCAGCCTTAGCTACAGCGACGCCCGTATTGGTTCCACCACCACCGTACTCCGGATATGTGATGCGAGGTTGTGTAAGCTTTGTTACATTCTGCGCCCAGACATCGACACCAAGATAGACATGTTGTGGCTGTATACCGTTCTGCAGTGCATTGTGCATCGAGTCCACTGCATTACCTTCTTTCCAGCAGTAATTTGTCAAAATAGCACCGCATGCTTTTGCAAACAACATATTCTGCGTATTGAGAGCGTTTTGATAGTTCACTTTGTTGGTAGTTGTCAGCGCATCGTACCTGCTGCGATTAGAACGACTCCTCACTATATTGTAGGGCGTTACCAGATCAACTGCTTCTCGACACCCAAATCCAACATCAATTGTCGGAGGAAAGCAGCTAGAATTTGGTGATCCCATGTCGATGATAAGAATGGCTTCTCAATGTTGACAAGCCATCCGTCGAATCCATACTGATCTGCGATGTTGGCGAGCTTTGTGGCCAGAGGAAAGGAGAGGCCATCGTCACCACGTTGTAAGAGCTCTTCTGAGCCTGATGTTTGCGGCTCGATCAGTATCGTGCCGAGTGCTTTGACTCCATTCCGGTGTAAAGAGTTGGTCCAGGTTGGTGGCGGAATGCAAACAAGTTTGTGAGAAAAATAGATAACTGTCTCGACATATTGCAAGTATTCACATGCGTATATCTCTTCAGCCAGGCCAATGTTTGTCGTCCCCTCGTAGGCATGGTAGTTGCCCGCGTAATCGTGACAAAGTAGTACATTGGCCTTCGCTGGCTCCTCCCTGCAGTCCCTCGAACGCACTAACAATGGTGTGTTGGCTCTTTGTAGAATATCAGTATCTGCAGCAGTCCAAGACTGTAGTTGCTCGAAGGTATCAAAGTATGTGAAGCCTTTCAGCCGATCGATAGCGCGTTGCTTTGTTCGTTCTTCTGGCGTTGGGCCTGTGTCCGGTGACGGGAATAGATGTCGGTAACCGTCACGTATAGGGCGAAGGATATCTTTCCAGCCTAGTAAGAATGCCATGTTGTTGTGCAAAATACCTTCTTCATTGCGTTCTGCACTATCAAAATCGCCGAGCTCTACAATAAATCGAGTAGAATACGAAACCAGTAGTTCGTTACCCACGAACCCTATGCACGACAGTGTTGCGGAATGACGTCCGATCTCCCGCGCAGGGACTCGGGGATGTTTGTGTCTTGGCAATGCAAGGATCAGCTCGCAGCTTCCCAGCGCCTCGCAGCTCCCAAACGTGTCATTTTAATGCAACATCGCGCAGAACGTTGAACATTCACCAACGTTCGGGTAGCTGCACTTTACCACAAGTCACACTCCAGCCAAGGGCGCGTCGCCATGATGAACCTGTTCAGGCTGTTAGGTAGGTCGAGATGTTGCCCTTCGTAAATGCGTATGCTAACAGCGGCTCTCCAGGGGACTTGTCCCATCTGTTTTCGATCCTGATCCTTTTGCACAAGATGAAGACATCGAGTGTATGTCGCATTTCTCAGTCAATGTGGTTGCGCGGCAGCTGACATACTCCCATAGAGTGCGGCCGGCATCTCGTTCAAGTCGCAGTTCCTATACTTGATTGTATACCTCAGTCGCTACATCGATCTCCTGTGGACCTTCTACGATCCCCACGCGCTGTACAATACAATCTTCAAGATCGTCTTCATCAGCACATCGGCGTACACCGTATACCTTATGCTCAACGATTTCAAGCCTACCCACGATCCGAACCTCGATACCTTCAAGGTCCAGTACTTGCTAGCATTTAGTACAGTGCTGGCGATTCTGTTCCCCTACAAGTACACATTGACTGAGGTAAGCATATAGACTGGGTCATGATGATCAAGGAAGTAACAATTTGCGCAGATCCTATGGGCGTTCTCCATCTGGCTCGAGTCAGTGGCTATCTTGCCCCAGCTTTTCATGCTGCAGAGGACAGGTGAAGCCGAGACGATTACAACGCACTACCTGTTTGCGCTTGGCGCCTACCGAGCCCTGTACATCCCCAATTGGATCTACAGATACTTCTTCGAGGTTCCGCGCTTCTACGACCCTATCGCAGTCATCGCGGGTATCGTCCAGACAATCTTGTACTCGGACTTTTTCTACATCTACTATACCAAGTCAGTCTCCACCACTTCTTGCAAGATAAGCATTCAATGCTAACATTTAAAAGGGTCATCCAAGGCAAGAAGTTCAACCTGCCCGTTTGAGGAGTGTGCGGTTCTTCATTTCAGGCGACAAACGGCGCATGCAAGCTTCATGTGCTTCGACATTCAATTACTGGCGTTTGGGGAAGCGGCATTGGGTTACTCAGTAGGGTGATATGGCACTGTGTTGCTGTTGTACGAATTACATGAATAGAGGAGTCCGGAACGCCAGTGTGGGATGTTCCAGAAATCTCAGAGCTACATTAGAACTATGTAGCACCACTTAGCAGTGCGTTGGCATTGTAAATGAGACTTGAAGAGCAGGTTCTGTTCCGAAGTGCGTGATGCGACGGTGCTGATGGACCAATCGTGCGTGCGTCATTCGAAGGAAGTCCGCAGTGGCGCGCGCTGACACGTGCCAGCTTGAACCACTGATTGCTCGAGTGCGCTTGCCTGCCTAGAGTGAGACATTCGAACACCACGCCATTTGCCTTCACGACCTTCTGTTTAATTCTCTCGTAGCACTCGTATTAATATCTATTCACTCGCTGATTCCGGCCTTGAGCCGTGCGAACGATTTCCTCGGCCTTAACACCGGCCACGAGACTCTGCGCTACCCGCACAATTCCGCACACGACACGCTCAAACGATGTTCTGCCTCCGTAGTTGGATACCTGTGCTGTTTTTCCTGTAAGTCTGACCGCTATCGCACTGCACTTGATCTAACATACTCAGGCTCCGTACCAACGCATCACCCGTCTACCTGGTCCTCTTTATCTCCGCGACATACTTCCTCAACCGGCCGTGCGTGTACTGCTCGCTATTGCTCTTCATACTCGTTGTCGCGCTTTGCGATTTCCATACGCCATGGTTCGATCCACCGCTCTCAGATCCGTCAGGCCTGGCGGTCAACGAGACCACGCCGCTGCTTGAGAGCGCTGCTGTCTATGCGCAAGCGGCTACGAACACCGCACAAGAGGTGATTAAGAGCACGGTCGACAGCGTGAAAGGGAAGGCCAGTACAGGCGCAATGAATGAGTGGGTAAAGGGCTTGCTGGGGAAGAAGGAATGGAAGATACAGTGCTTGGATGTTTTGATCCGGATCTAGGGGAACCTGATGATGATTGGCATGAAGGCGCAAAAAGCTGGACGGCATCAAGGGAGAATTGTCCACCTGGGATCCGCGATATTGCATAGCAGGCCCTCGGTTTTGAAGCATTTGCACACGGCGTTTTTGTATACCCACGGGCGATATTCATTGGTGGTTCTTATGCACAAGACAGTCTACAGATTTGGCAGCAAGCTCAATGTGAATTCACATATGTGCTTCTGGAGACAACCGTTGAGAACCTCAAGTGACGGCTTAAGCCTGCTGATCCATCAGAATCTTTGCGGGCCACTTCCCATGGCAGCTTGTCAGCTCAAAGTGCGAACTTGGTAAGAAGAAGAAAGGCAAGGTGCAGTGTTTGAGCCGCTTCCTGCGAGGCTGACTGGTTTGGTCAAGGGCGTCTTCGACATCTCAACATGGCTGCGCATTTAATGGTCCCGTCGACTCTTTGCCTTCGTTGCTTGAACGTTTGAAAAGAACCAAATGTTCACTCGGAGCTGCAAGGCGCTATTTCGCGCCAGGCGGAAGACTGCCAAACATCTTGAGGCAACAATTTTTTCTCGTCCTTCCTCGTAGCTTCATTTCCTTTCCTGGTGCTTTCCACGAGAGCCCCGCGCTAAGAGGGGCACCGAGGTCGAGGTCCCCGCAGTATGCACCATGACCAGCTCACAACAGCCATTGCGCAGCCCAGGACATAACAGCTGGAGTAACAGCCTGTGACAGTGAAATTACACATGTATGTGGCTTCCTATATGTGCATATGTTTTGTAACGTGAGAGACCTGATCGCGTGGACACGGACAATTTGTGAAGAGAGCGGCTCCCGCGACGCGCGAAGCACGACCTTCCGGAGCCAGTGGTGACATGCGGCACCATCCCACCCCCACCTGCTCTCACTTCGTTTGCTCCTTCCTTCTTTAAAGCTGGCGTCTCTTATTCATTACTCGAGACTTAGTTCTCGCCCACACCTCTGGACTAAGCTTTTGCCTAGACCGGTTCCTACATCGTGCCGCACAGTATCCGCTGCTAAGCGTTTCTCAACTTCGACTACAAGAGCCGCAGAGCTTCAGCACAACTCTCGTGTGCAACTGAAATTAAGACCGAGGCTTGCAGTCACTCGACCAGCTGCATTGAGTGCCCAGAAGAGATTCTGCCAGAGCGAAGTCACCAGTAGCTTTGCAGATATGGCGTCAGACCGAGATATTCTCCCGTCATGGTAGGATGCATTGTTCCTTTCTGCAATCAACGAAGTTGACATAAGCTTTATAGGGCCAAACCGTCGCACTACGCCATTTCCCTTTATGACATCGAGTTCGGCGGCAAGTTCGGCTACAAGGGAACCGTCAGCATCAACACCAAGATCACGAAGGACGATGGCTTCTCTGAGTTGGTCCTTAACGCACACCAGCTCAAGGTCCACAGCGCTGAGCTGAAGGCTGGCGATGCTACCAAATCGACCAAGGATATCTCATACGATGAGAAGCGCCAGCGCGTCACGCTTGATTTCGGTGAGAAGATCAACTACTCTGGAGATGTTACCCTTGAGGTCAAGTTCGAGGGAACAATCAACAACGTATGTAGGCACGCAAGCAAGTGATCATGGCTACTGCTGACCAAAGTACTAGATCATGGCTGGCTTCTATCGCTCCAAGTACCATCCTAAGGGCGAGGTACCAGCTTCTGTCGCGAAAGACGACGAGTTCCACTACATGTACAGCACCCAGTTCGAAGCATGCGACGCCCGCCGAGCCTTCCCTTGTTTTGACGAGCCTAACCTCAAGGCCACTTTCGACGTCGAGATCGAGGCCCCCAAGGACCAGGTTGCTCTCAGCAACATGCCTGAGAAAGAGACAAAGGAGAGCAAGCGGGAGGGCTTTCACACTGTTGTCTTTGAGACTACACCTATCATGTCCACTTACCTGTTGGCATGGGCTATTGGTGACTTTGAGTACGTCGAGGCTTATACCGAGCGCAAGTACAACGGCAAGAGCATCCCAGTCAGGGTCTACACCACCCGCGGACTGAAGAAGCAGGGAGAGTTTGCCCTGGACAACTGCCACAAGATCGTTGATTACTTTTCGGAGGTCTTCCAGGTCGACTATCCACTTCCTAAGGTCGATCTTCTTGCTGTTCACGAATTTGTGAGTTGACACAGACGGTGTACGTATATTGGCGCTGATCCACCAGCCAATTATACGTACACCTGCTCCTCGATAAATGGAAAAATTACTGACCTGGTATTCTAGTCACACGGTGCGATGGAGAACTGGGGTCTCATCACCTACCGGTCAGTAATAACCTCAATGGGCTTCGAGGTTTCGAAATTGACAACTGCTTCAGTACCACCGCCTTGCTTTTCGATCCCGAGACATCTGCAGACAGTTACCGAAACAGGGTGGCATACGTTGTTGCTCACGAACTCGCTCACCAGTGGTTCGGAAACCTAGTCACGATGGATTGGTGGAGCGAGCTCTGGCTCAACGAGGGCTTCGCCACTTGGGTTGGATGGTTCGCCATTGATCACCTGTACCCTGGTATGTTTCAAGGCCGCATATCTTGAGCATGGCTAACAAAACATAGATTGGAATGTGTGGGGCCAGTTTGTTGTACGTTCACGAGCACGAGGTAATCTTGCTCCACGGCTGCTGACACTACTTGTAGACTGATTCTGTGCAACAAGCTTTCGCTCTCGACGCGCTGCGCACCTCTCACCCCATCGAAGTGCCTGTCTACGACGGTCTCGAGGTCGATCAGATCTTTGATCACATCAGCTACCTGAAGGGTAGCTCCGTCATCCGCATGCTGAGTGCCCACCTGGGCGAGAAGGTGTTCCTGCAAGGTGTAGCGGATTACCTCAAGGCTCACCAGTACTCGAACGCGACCACCAACGACCTCTGGTCTGCGTTGAGCAAGGCCTCTGGTCAAGATGTCAGCAGTTTCATGGATTTCTGGGTCCGCAAGATTGGTTTCCCAGTCGTTACTGTCGCCGAGGAGTCTGGCCAGATTGGCATCCGCCAGCAGCGTTTCCTTCTTGCTGGTGATGTCAAGCCGGAGGAGGACTCCACAGTCTGGTGGATTCCCTTGGGGCTGCATGCGGGCTCGTCTCCTACCACTGCGTCCGTTCATGAGACTGGCGCTTTGACCCAGAAAGAAGAGACTATCCGCAACGTACAAGGCGACTTCTACCAGCTCAACAAGAACCTCACTGGATTCTACCGGACAAACTACCCGCCCGCGCGTCTCGTCAAGCTTGGTGAAGCCCGTCACGAGCTCACTGTGCAAGACAAGATTGGCATCATTGGAGATGCTTACGCCAATTCCATTGCCGGCTTCGGTTCCACTGCTGGTCTGCTTGCCCTTGTTGAGAAGTTCCAAGATGAATCCGACTACTTGGTTTGGTCGCAGATTCTGACCAATGTCGGAAACGTTCGCAGTGTACTGTCCGGTAGCGAGGATGTCAGCGAAGGCTTGAAGGAATACCACCTCAAGTTGATCACACCTGCAGTTGAGAAGGTTGGGTGGGAGTTCAAGGATGGCGAGGGTTTCCTCACTGGTCAGCTCCGCGCTGCGCTGATCTTGTCCGCCGGTCTCGTCGGGCACAAGGCGACTGTCGATGAGGCTCTGAAGCGTTTTGAAGCCTACACTTCCGGCAAGGACAAGTCAGCGATTCACCCATCGCTTCGCCGTGCTGTATTTGGCATTGCTGTCAAGAACGGTGGCGAAGCTGCCTACAAGGCGGTTCAGAACGAATACCTCTCGACATCGTCCATCGACGGCAAAGAGATTTGCTTGGTCACTATGGGTCGTGTCCAGACACCTGAGCTTGCTCAAGACTTCTTGAAGTTTATCTTCTCGGATAAGGTCGCCACCCAAGACAAGCACTCCGGTACCATCGCACTGGCCAACAACTCCAAGGTTCGCCCTGAAGTGTGGAAGTACATTCGCGAGAACTGGGATCAGACTGTCCACCCGGCTCTTTCCGGTAACCTTGTGGTCCTCGAGCGCTTCTTGCGTTTCGGTTTGAATAAATTCGCCGACGAGAAGGTCGCGGATGACATTGCGGCTTTCTTCAAGGGCAAGGACACTCGCGGTTACGATAAGGGTCTCGAAGTCATTGACGACACCATCCGCAGCTATGCCAAGTATGCAAAGAGGGACGAGGGCAAGGTCAGGGAATGGCTAAAGGCCAACAACTACCTGTCGTGACTTGTACCAAAGCTGTAAGTGAACACTAGGGAATGGATGTTGACACAATAGCCAGCTGCATAGAGTAGGCTCAAGTGACGAACCGTCTCGAAATTCAGAATAGTCGCATTACACAAATCTGTGCCAGGCGTGAACTCGAGTGGTTGTGAACATTGGTTAAGATTCCCTTACTTAACGGCCCCAGCCTTTCAAGCCAGACCCTTTGGCTTGACTCAAGCCTTACAAGCAATACGACCATCACGACACCACCAGCGAGCCGATAGATGTGCACCGACCCGCAATTATGCAGGAGTACCTTCTATATCTAGCGTAGCGCTACCTGGTATAGTGGGTCTCTTACCGTCTGTGTGCAAGCTCCCGCCGCTTTGCTTGCGAAATCGCAACCCTGCGATGTCGACATCGCCAAAAAGATGGACCATTTGTATGTTGAAAGCACAAGATTTTGCATCCTTCCTCTTGGCGCAAGGGAATGTAACAATTGCGTGCAACCCGCAGGGCGCACGAGGGAGAATATAAAAGATGCTGGCAGCTTGTGACACACACCCGATCATCCCCCTCCACCAACCGTAGCTGATCCTGAGGTTCGCCAACTCGCAATGGCGACACCAGCTTCGGCCAAGGCGCCCTCAGTTGAAGACAATTCTCTTCCAATTTCGGCCACACCATCTATCAACCAAGGAAAACGCAATTGGTACCGATCTACACTTTTCAATGCTTTCGTTATTGGAGGTGTGGGTTTCCTTGCGCCTGGGTTGTGGAATGCCATGAACGACCTCGGAGCTGGCGGCGCGCTTGACCCTTACCTGGTCAACGCGGCTAATGCGCTTGTATTTGGCATCATGGGCTTCTTTTGCTTGTTTGGTGGTCCCATTGCGAATAGAATCGGCTTTGCCAATACTTTGTTTTTGGGTGCTGTGGGCTATCCAATTTACAGTGCTGGATTGTACACTAATGTAAGTTTCATATGTGAAGGCTGTCTGTCTTGGAACTTCTTTCGAACAGAGCAATTCGCTTGGCGGACATGCTAACTCTCCACAGAACCGCTACGGAAACGTATGGCTTGTTCTTGTTGGCGCCGTTTGCTGCGGCGTGAGTGCTGGTCTCTTCTGGGTGTCCGAAGGAGCAGTGGCTCTGGGGTATCCCGAGCCTGGCAAGCGAGGCAAATACATGAATATCTGGCTATGGTTCCGTACAGGAGGTCCGCTCGTTGGCGGCGCCATTGTTCTCGCCCTCAACAATAACGCGGCCGCAAAGAAGAAGGGCAAAGTCGGATATCAAGTCTACCTCGTCTTCATTGCACTTCAGTGCATCGCCTGTCCCCTGGCCCTTGCTCTCTCTCCGCCTGAGAAGGTCCAGCGAAGCGATGGTACCAAGGTCGTTATCGACAAGGAGAAGTCTTTCAAGGCGGAGTTCAAAGCTCTCTGGCGCGTTTCCAAGCGCAAGGACGTATTGCTTCTACTTCCTATCTTCTACGCCGCCTACTTCAACCAGTACTCCTCGAACTTCAAGTCATACTACTTCGGTGTGCGCGCCCGCGCACTGATGGGATTCGTTTCGAATTTTGGAACACTCCTGTCATCGCAGCTGATTTCTCAGTTTCTCGACTACAAGCGCCTGACCGTCAAGAAACGCATCACCTACGGCTTCTTCTACGTCATTTTCTTGCACATTGTTGCATGGGTGTACGGATGGATCATCCAAGAGAAGTATACAAGGAAGAATCCCGTATTTGATTGGGAGGACAGCGGCTTCGTGGAAGCATTCTTCGTCATCATCCTTTGGGACTTTGCCAGACAAGCGTTGCAGAACTGGCTCTACTACCTGCTTGCAACTAAGACAGATAATATTTCTGAGTTGAGTCGCTTCGCGGGTGTGCTGAGAGGACAAGAGAGTTTCGGTCAGGCTGTTGCATTTGGCCTGAACACGAAGAAGTGGAAGGGCGGAAGGGTACCATTGGGTGTTACTACAGTTCTGCTGGTATTGTCGGTGTATCCCACCTGGCTGGTGGTCAGGGATCATGTTCCTGTTGAAGCGGCGGATGCGAAGGCAGATGATCTGACGCCTGTTGATGATCTTGCACTTCAGCAAGTTGTTACGCTAGAGGAGAAGAGGAAGTTCGCAGAAGGCGAGGCGGCTCTTGGGAGGAATTTGTAGTGTCTGCCTCGTAAAGTAGATCTTATGATATTTCACACATTCACCGGTGAATAATATATCCAATGACAGAGCGAAAGACTATAACGTTGCTTTGTTTCTCACGCCATGTAATTACGTCTTACTCAGCTGGTGGAGCAATCTGTGATACCTCTATTGTTCCTGAGACTTGACCATGCTTCCGTTTGGGTTAGCTTTACCCCGCAACATCATGAACCCCAGCACCGCATTTCTTATCATACTTTAGCTACGAGGACAGCAGCAGACTCGAGGGGCCCTATGATCATTGCGGAACAGTAGCGCATACGGTCTGACAAGAATTGTGGAAGCTGTGAATGAGGAAGCCGTTACAAGCCCCAGATCGGCAGTCGCGGCACCTCATTCAGGATGCCGACGAATCCACCACTTGTGCCGCTTATCTGCATGGTACATGTGGACTCAGACTAAGCGGGACAGTTCCGCGACACTACGCTGTGGTTACTCGAGTGGAGTATAGCTACGGCTCGAAGGCTCGGGAGCTGATATAAATGCCCTGGCTCCACAGACAATTGCCAGATAGCTCTCACAGTCTCGCAGCCAAAATCAAAATTATATCAACATATTTACACTAATCCTGATAAGTACCTCAAAGCGATGTCTGGTACGGTGAAGGTAGCTGTCACGCAGCATGAGCCTGTATGGTTTGATCTACAGGGAACCGTCGATAAGACTTGTCGTTTGATCGAAGAGGCTGCGAATAATGGCGCGCAGCTCATTGCGTTTCCGGAAGTGTGGGTGACAGGATATCCGGCTTGGATATGGTCAGTACATCTCAAAGTTATTGAATCGTTGCCAGCTTTCTTCATTACCATACTTACGAGCAATTACGACACATACTCACATCCATAGGGCCCGTCCTCTCGACCCTCCACTGGCAACAAAATACATCAAAAATTCCCTCTCCTATGACAGCAAAGAAATGGCCCAGATCTGTACGGCCGCGCGCAAAGCCGGCATCACCGTCGTCCTGGGCTTTTCCGAAAACGACCACAACTCGCTCTACATCGCTCAATGCACTATTTCCCCGTCCGGTGCCATCGTTATGAAGCGCCGCAAGTTCAAGCCCACCCATATGGAACGCACGGTCTACGGCGACGCGGGGGGATCGAGTCTGGATAATGTTCGTGAGATTGAAGGCGTAGGCCGTGTGGGCGCGCTCAGCTGCTGGGAGCATCTTCAGCCGCTGCTCAAGTATCATACTATCAGCTTGCGAGAACAGATCCACGTGGCTGCGTGGCCGCCGCTGCATCTCCACACGGACGAGAATCCGAATTTGTACAGCTTGACTGCAGATGGTGAGTGCAATTTCCTCTCCTCGTCCTCCTTCTTCGTCGTCTTTCCGCGTCTTCGTGCAGACACTAAAAGGAGTTCTCAGGCTGTGCATGTCTCTCGCAGACCTACGCAATGGAATCGAGCACCTTTGTGCTGCACTGCACGTCTGTGATGACGCAAGCCGGTATCGATGCGCACAAGACGGAGGGCACATTTTTCGGTGTCCAGGGCGGCGGGCATTCTGCCGTGTTTGCGCCTGATGGGAGGCGCTTGACGAAGCCTCTCCCCGCAGGCGAGGAGGGGTTTGTGTATGCCGATCTGCCAATGGACATGTTGGTGGGATGTAGGCATTTTGCGGATCCCGTGGGGCATTACAGCAGGCCCGAGTTGTTATGGCTCGGGGTTGATAAGAGGGAGAAGAAACATGTTAGGGAGGAGGGGCAGGAGAAGGGGAAATTGAACGGCGAGAGTGGGTTGGATGTCGAGAGGGATGGAGGCGGTGGGAAGGCCAGTGAGGTTCAGGTCTGATGGTGCCGTACAAGTTAGCGCACACTTTCAGAGCATGGTTACACGTATGATTGGTACTGTGAAATGGCAGATTTGCTCTTCATAGTCGGTTTCAAGATACCATTTGCCCTGTCGGAGCTGGCGAATTGCTGTACTGCACCTTGCAAGCTCCGAAGAGACACTTGGTGAAATGCAGAAAATGCATTGTGACCGAAGGGCTCCAGCTCTAATTGGCGCATATTGGACAAATGCAAGGCTCTTTCTGATGGCTATGCTGCTCATTGGGTTTCTGAAGCATTCACTTTTCACCATTGAATCCTTTAACAGTGTCAATTGTCTCGTGGGAGTTGGCGAGGGGCAGTAAACTTTGTCTTGCAGAAACCGTATTCTCGACAGGACTCTCTATGGTTATAAGCAAATGGGGGAACAGAAGCTAAACTTATTCTCGTGAATTGAGTTTGGTTGCTGTGTACTCATGATGTAGCCATCCAGAGTTCGATCACCCGGCCATAGAAATTTTTGAAGGGCGTTGATGGAAGCTCATGGATGGTTGGGTCTAGGATTGCGTCGTGGTGGAGACGGTGACGGAGCTCGAAGCTGATCGGTGGCGCCTTGGCAAAGCTCGATTAACAGCATCAACAGCACGTCCTCGATTGACTTTTATCCCATCCAAAGCTTGCCTGACGCCACCCCGCGCATCAGAGCATCTCGACTGTCTCTCTGTTTCTTTTGTGAAGGGCTCAGGCCAGGCCACACGCGAATTCTGGGCAGAGTAAAGTAAGTGAGAGCAAGCGGCGCCTCCCAAGCACGCAGCTCTGCGCGTCATTGCGTTTGCCTTCACCTTGGGTTGCTTGCTAACGGGGCAAACAGATCGCCCAAGTCGCCTTTACCATGGCTGATTTGCAAGAGCTGCTCCAGCGGCTCAACGGCGGCCAGCGCCCCGCCTCCGGCCAACAACAGCACCCTCATTACCAGCAACCTTCGGTTTCTTCGCCCATCTTTTCGCCCGCCCCCAGCGGTCCGGCGCCTCACCATCCTTCGCACATTCTGTCGCCCGACATGTCTGCCGCGAGCACGCCTGCACCTGAACAGGGAGCGGGGCCTGTGCCTCTGCAGACGCCACAACAGCAGTCGGCCAACCTGCTGAACCTGCTGCGCTTTAACGGCCAGCCAGGACAACGCAGTGTCTCGCAGCAGGACCAGCCACCCATCATTTCACACAAGGGTCGCATCGTTTCGGCCTCCGACTTTGTCGCTGGCTTCACGGGCAACCGCTCGGGCTCGCAGGGCTCTATCCCCGCGGCTCCAGCTGGCGTACAGTCGCCTCCCCCTCCCCCTGCTGCTGCCGCTGCTGCGTCGGAGAACCCCCAGGACCTGCTCCTGCGCCTGCTCAACCACCCCAAGCCGTCGCAGTCGCCTGCCCGCTCGTCGCACGCCTCTGCTGCCGCCTTCTCCCCGCCAGTGCTCTCCCACATGCCTGAGACGGCTGTGGACGAGCTTGCGGCGGACCTGGCTGACGCAGCTCTCGAAATCGAGAAGACTGCAAACGACCCCTTCAGCAGCGGTGCAGCCTCGCCCTTGAATGTCTTTGGCAGTCAGGGCGCAGCTAATGCTTCCCGCCAGCATGAGCCTGCCTCACTGGCACCCAAGTTCACCTACGTTAACCCGTTTGATAAACTCGCCGCTGCCAGCCCTCGCAACCGCACCCCTGTTGCAGAGACATCCCGCGCTCCCGCGCCCAAGATGGAGATCCTGAAACCCAAGCACGTCCTTGACGCTGCCGCTGCTGCGAACAACGCTCCCGCTCATTCTCACTCACACGAAACTGTGGCTGAGGCCGTGAGCGACCTTGGCGAGCAGGTGAATCAACAGATCGAGGAGGCTCTTGCCGAGGCCGAGGGCAAGTCTGCGGCTCAGATCGCAGACGAGCTCGACAACGTTACGACTGACGAAGTCAAGGAGATCGAAGAGACCATTGTCGATATCGCTACTGAAATTACGAAGGAACTCGAGGAGGAGAAGACCAAGAAGGACTTCGAACAGGCCGTACCCAAGCCGCTTGCTGCTGCTTTGCAGCAGGTGGCAGCTGAGGTCGCTGCAGTTGATGCTGATGTCGTCGAGAACTGGGAGACTGCTGAGGCTGAAGAGAGCGCTGCAAAGGGCGAGGAGCAGACGGTGATAGTCTACAAGTTCCCCATGCGCGCCTTCGCCTCTATCACAGTCCAGGATATGCCACCCCGTCGCCTCTTCTTCCAGCCCGAGCTGTTCATGGACATTGCTAGGATCAAGAAGGACTTCGACCAGATCGATCGTTCGCTAGTTGCTGCCAGTAAGAACTTCATTGTTTACACGCTCACCAAGAAGGGCGGCTTCCGTATCATTCGACAGGAGAACGGCAGTTACCGCCAGGTATTTGAGAACCACCAGGAGCGCATCTTCAATATTGCTGTTTGCAACGCCGGTGACGGACTCTCGGACGCCCAACAGCCCCTCGAGAGCATCCTTGGAATCGGTATCAACGGCACCGTTTTCTGGACATCTATTGATCCGACTCGTGAGGACCACTTCGGCGAAATCCTCGACTCGCAGGGGCTTTTGCTGCCTCCTTCGCCATCGCAGGATGACAACACATCTGGTGGTCAGCTAAAGACTCGCGCCAAGCCTTCTTCTCGTCACCCTGAGTTCTTTGCTGTCGGCCGTGGCAAGTCCATCCACATCATCTTCCCTGGCGTTGCGGCGACTTACGTTCGTCCCAAGTCCCGCATCTGCCACACTGAGAAGTACCTCAAGGAACGCTCGCTGAAGATCCTGACTGGCAAGGCTGGCAAGGATTTCACTTTCAGCGAAGACGACACCGTCATTGTCTCTCTTGACAAAGCTGGACGCATGCGCTTCTGGGACATTCGCACTCTCACCGACCCTGAATTGGGTATTCCTGGCAACCCACCAAAGAACGTTGAGGTTTCTGAGACACTGCTCGAGTTCCACACCACAACACCCAATGCCAAGTCGTGGCCGACATCAGTCTTCTTCTTCGACAAAGACAAGCCGTATACTAAGGGTATCGCGCTGCGTTACGTCATGGTTGGAATGAAACAGAACCATTCCTTCCAGCTGTGGGACCTCGGCCTCGGAAAGGCGGTACAGGAAATCAATCTTCCACATGGCAACGAGTCCGACGCTATTTGCAGCGTCTCGTTCCACCCCAAGACCGGTGTCATGGCTGTCGCTCATCCTACGCGCAACTCAATCTTCTTTGTGCACGTATCCTGTCCAAGGTACAACTTGCCTCTTTTGAGCCAGGCTGAGTACATCTCGCGTCTCGCCAACAAGGGTGCCTTGCCACCAGTCAACGCGACCGCTATCATGACAAGCATCACTGAGTATTCCTTTGCTTCCAAGGGGCAGATTAGGAGTCTGCACATGCTTAATGAGCCTGCTGGACCTGTTGATGTCGACGACCCAGACAACGCTGCGCTGTTTGAGCTGTATGCCATGCACTCCAAGGGTGTATGCGTTCTGCGTATCCGCCGTAGCGACCTGGGTTGGAAGAAGGAGATCGGTGAGCCTCTCAACCCCAAGGATGGCGAACAGGAAGGCATCATTTCCATCTCCCAGCTCAAGCCGCCTGCACCTGCTCCTGCCACTGTTACTGGCGATGAGTCGTCTACCGCTGGTGACGCTCCTACTGCTCCTCGATCAGTATCTGACCGCTCCGCTCGCGAGAACGTGAAGAAGGAGACCAGCAATGTCTCCAAGCAGTCTGTGACGCCGGAGGCTGCGATGCGCGCCTCAACTCTTGCTAAGGTCGAGAGCAAGCAGGACGCTGCTCGCGCTGCTATCATCAATGGTGGTGCTGCTGAGAAGGCGGAGAAAAAGAAGAAGAAGCGCAGTGCTGCCGAAACCGCTTCCCAGGCTTCAGCCTCTGCTCGCGCGCCTGTGTCGTCGTACGCTCAAATCGCCCAGGCACCGGCTCAAGTCAAGTCTCCCGCACCTGAGCCGTCTGCGGTGCCCGCACCTACGGCCGCCACTGCCTCTGGCCCTGCTGCAACATCATCGTCATCCGTGAAGGCCCCCGACGCCGAGGTTCCCGAATGGGCCAAGCAGCTCTTGGCTAAATACATGCAGCAGTCGGCAGCAGCTCCGGAAACCGCGGCTGCTGTTGCTCCGGCTGAGTTTGATGAGAAGAAGTTGGAGCAGCTCGTCTCCAGCGAAATCACCAAGGGCTTCTCTCGTGAGTTGGATGTCATGTACAAGCGATTCGACGAGGACAAGCGTGTCATGAACGCCGCCAACGGGGCTAAGCAAGAGGCCATTCTTCGCCTTGTGTCGAGTACCTTGACTGAGAATGTTGAGGGTGTCATCCGTAAGATGGTTGATGAGAACATCCGCAATGTTTTGCTTCCCGAGGTGCTCGCAAAGACCTCCTCCACCCTTGAGCAGAGTATTGGCAGCAACCTCAAGACTGCTCTCGGACCACAGCTGTCGAAGGAGATCCCAGATGCCGTGTCACGAGCTTTGAAGGCCCCTCAGTTGTTCCAGTCACTGTCTGATCAGGTTGCCAAGAAGGTCTCAAGCGGTTTCGAGCCTACTATAGTCGCTTCTGTTGGATCTGTTGTCACTCCTGCCATAGCCAAGTTGACAAACACAATCGAGCAGCAGATTGGCGAGCAGCTTCGCCAATCTCAAATCCAGCGACGAGAGGATGCCGCGAAGATCTCGCAATTGACTGACACCGTGCACACCTGCCTGGAGACGATTCAATCCATGGTCGCAACCCAAGCAGAGCTCCAGGCTCAGGTCGCGAAGCTGCAGCAGTCCATTGCGCAGCCAGCCCCTCCAGCGCACATGCCTAGGCAGGAGGCTTCCGCTCCTGTTCAGCGCAAGACACCAGAGGAGCTCGAGATCGAATCGATCACCAGCCTGCTAACCCAGGGCAACTACGAGCAGGGTACAATGCAGTGGCTTCAGTCCCCACGTACCGAGGAGCTGTTCGATGCCATCTTCGTCCGCTGCAACCCTGGGTACCTGCGAGAAGTCAGCCCCTTGCTTGTACTGTCAACTGGCGCAGTCGTGTCTGAGCCTCTGGACCGCAACCTTCCAGAGCGCCTGGCCTGGCTCGAAAATGTTCTTAACAGCGTCGATCCTCATGTAAGCCGCCTGATCACAACCTCCAGAAATCTTGATACTGACTACAACCAGGACAACGAGATTAGAGATATCGTTCCCAAGATCATGGACGTGATGAGCCAGCGCCTGACCAACAAGTACATCGAACTCAACGAAACTACGCCCGGCAACCCGCTCCTCCGCCGCATCTCGGCTCTGAGCCGCCGCTGCAACGAAATGACCCGTGCTTCCCGTTGTTGAGAGACGACTTCATGACGGTGGATAGTGTTGGCGAGAGTGACAGTCCTGTGCTGAAATGCCTGGGCCGCCTACCCGAGCCGTCCTTTGTTCATTGTCTTGATTGCCTCCGTCTTGCCAATCACGTGGACTTTTTTCTTTCTGGGACACGTATAATCTGCGAATGACGGCGCTGCGGAGTTTGCACAATCATCTTCCTTTTTTTCCGCGTTGTTTACGATCGATCACATAGGCCAGCATGAACGATGATGAGTACAAGTAGATAGGACGGTTATTGCATCCGATCATTGTTCATCTCGGGCTTCTGCAAATCAAGGATGGAAAAGTCGGGCGTTCAAGGTGTGCGCATAATGGTGCTGGAATGCCCGTTCGCGTCACTCGATGGGGTTTGACGGATCGCTTACTTGGCACAGGCTGGGATGGATGAACGAGCAAGGAGAGGACACTCGCCTCACGCAAGTGTGTCTTCTTAATGGCGATGGTGGCGTTCAAAGCTGCTGCTGCTGTTTCGGCGCACAAGAGTCTGTTCGGCATGTGCATAGATAGCATAGCATAGCATACTGGGCGCACGCTCGTACGATCATCGAATATACTTTCTTCGTTTACAAGACCAGCTGTGTTCTAGTGATATACTTATATTATAGCTGCTTCAGCTCCTGCTAAGTCGCAATCTCATGCAGAGTCGCCAACGCCGGCGGCACCAGCTCATCCCCCTCAGCCACCGCAGCACTCTCGCCCTTCGAAAACGAGCTTCTGGGCATAATCAACACATCCCCAAGCAGCTTCGGCATCAGCACACTCGACACCTCTTCCCTCTCCACAGTCCTATTCAACATAGCCTCCAAACTCCCCAACACAGCCCTGGTCAACCTCCCAGGCCCCGAAAACGTCCCCACGTCACCCACCATCCCCTCCGTCAGATTCCCCACATCTCCAACATCGTAAAACCGCATCGTCTGGTGGACCGCAGCCACAATATCCTGCACCACGGCCAGCAGATGCGGCGACCCGGGCCGCGCCATCATAACCCAGGTGGCGAAGCGGTGCGGAGGGTCCTGGGGCTTCGCGCCTGCTGGGTCGGGCTCGCGCGCTAGCATCAAACCCGTAGCATCTCGCTGCTCTTTCGGCAGCCAGGAGGAAATGGGGACCCCGGCCGAGCACGAGGCGCCCACGTCGAACCACACGCCGCCTTGGTCGTAGAGCAGCATGTACCGCAGCATATCGTGTTTCACGGCCCCGAGGCGCAGGGCCGACCATGTGGCTAGGATGTCCGGGTGCTGGGCGAAGGCGGTGGAAACGAAGTCGCTCGCGTCGTCTTCGTTGAGGTAGAGGACTTCATGGTCTGGGTTGCTGGTTGTGCAGGTTTCTGTCCATTCGAGCGCGGAGGTGGGGATGCCGTTGGGGGTGCTGGGTTTGTACCAGATGATTTTTGGGATTGGGGGATGTGGGGTGGTGGAGGGGGGGAAGGAGGGGGAGAGGCTGGTGATGAGGGTGTGGGTGCGATGCAGGTAGAGGAGTAGTATGGTCGTGCTAAGTAAGAGGAGGGTTAGGTAGCTTGTCCCTCCGCGTAGGAGCGTGCAGCGCCGCGCGGAATACATTTCGGGGGGTTACATGTCTTTGTGGGAGGGGAGGAGGGGATGGGAGGGTTTTGGGAGGAGGGAGGGGGGTGTGTCCCTTGGTGAATGGAGCATTCCTGAGGGGGCTTTCATTGCATGTACGGACTGAAGCAAGGAAGTGGAGCGGGAGAAGGTTTGAGGAGATGGTAGTGAGCTTTTGATTCTTTTAATCCTGTGCCGATGGCGGAGGGTGTTTTCTATGCTGTGAGAGTGTGGCAGATTAGTGGTGTTTATGGCAAGGATAAGGTGAGGTTGATCGAAGTGCCCGATGCAAGCCCACGTGCCATCGCGTCTGACTGGCGCCAACCGGCGCGTCATTGCAAGAGTCGCATCTTGAGCACGTAACAACAGCCATGACCGATGTCTGGCAGGGAGAGATTCTGCTTCCAGACAACACGTCTGTGAAGGGTAGTTACACGTCGTTTTTCAATGGTTGTGTGCTGACGGGTAGTAGGTGTTGGTTTTTCGGCGCACAACGTCACAGCGTCACCAGCTTTCACAGCGACGTCTCTCCGCTTCCTCTCCACCGTTGACCCCGCAAGAATACCCCTGTACCTCGCAGCAGGCCCCAGATATGATGTTTGGACAACGAGCGAAGCTTCCGAAGCTTGGTTCGAGTCGATTCTGCTGAGCCAGCCGGTGTCTTCTGCGGCAGCTGATGGCAATGATGGCACGCATGAATGGTGGACACTGGCAAGGGCTCAGTCGCCGGTTGGAATACTAGTAGAGGTACAGGGACAAGCAGATGGAGTGCTGAAGCCGAAGATCACAGAGGTGCTTTTCTACGGGACCATTGCGGCCGAGCCTACTGTCCTAGGTCTGCAGACACCATCCTCCCCACAGAATGCATCTAACGCACCGCCAGGGTCCCTGCCTGAGCTCCACGTTCACGCACTTCCGCTATCTTCAGATTTGCTGTATCAGGGCGCGGCCTCTGCGGGCCTGCCACCTTCACCGACACCAGGCTCCGTCGATCAGCCGTATGCGTTCGAGGCTCAGTACCTACCACCATTGCAAGGATCCACCGCCACCACTCCGAAATCGCCCAAGCGCAAGCGTGACCTGTTCGAGGAAGCAACACTTGCTCGCAGGAAAGCTAAAAGCCGAGGCGGAGAGGGCGTCGCAGCAGCGGCGGCGGCGGCTGCCCACACCGGGGACTCACAGCGCGCATATACACACCGCAAGTCGCTCTCAACCGACACCAAGCCCTCGCCCTTCCCCGACTCGCGGCCCCCATCCGCCCACGGAGCCATCTCGCGACCTGTGTCTCGCCAGCTCTCGCGCTCGCCCAGCGTCAGCTCTGACATCAGGCCCCTCAGCCGCAAAGACACGGCAGCAGAGACGACTCATGGGCGGCGCTCGCACCTGTCACGCGTCGACACCATCTCTTCCCAGCCCGAGGAACCCACCACCGAATCCCGCAACAAGGAGGCCCTCACCAAAGTCGTCCTGGCTGCGATGCGCATGCACGGCCTGCAGCAGCGCAAGAAGGGGAAACCGCGTGTCGCATCCGGCGCTGTGGAGTCGAGGGGTACAGGTACAGCAAGCGAGCGCGCACTTGCAGAAGAAGATGCGGCCAAGGACGAGGAGTATAAGCAAATTTACCATCAGACATACCGCGGCGCGGCCCTGGCTTTGGTTCGTTTCTACTCTACTCTACGCTTCTGCTTTCCCTCTACTAACGCTCGTACCAGAGAGACCACATAACATCCAAGCCCCTGCACGCACAGCCAGACCGGATGCGCGACCTTGTCGAGCAGTTCCTCACGCTCTTCCTGAACGATCCTTTCGCAGAACCCCCGCACAAGGAGGCTGCGGACCACCCGGCCAGCACGCCTGGTCTCAAACAAGGAGCACAAGGTGCTTCCTCGCATCACGCCAGCCCCTTTGACCTGCCCAGCGGTATGAGGCGTCCTCCCATTGCCCGGGCGCAGACAGATGGTCAGGTCTATACAGGCTCGCCTGTTTCTAAGAGAAAAGGCAACGAACGCAACAAGCTCGACGACGTCTGACATTCCCCTACGCCTTGAAATCAAGCAAGCGCCCGTCTGGGGCTATTCTTGTATGTTTCGTCTCTCGTTGTGGACTACTTACTACCCACGGCCCTGATGCCCTGCTTCGTGATCTCGAACTCAATTCCGCGATCCGCGGTGGGCGGCGTCCACGGCGCAAACACGACCTTGAGCCAGCGGCGCCATTTCGAGACGTGCGTCTCTTCCTGCTCGTTCCACTGGTCTTCGCCGTTCACAGTAACCACTAGCGGCCCTCTGCTCGCAAAAACAGGCTTCTTGATGAGCGCAATACGGCATGCCAGCTGGTTCGTCCAGACCAGGCCCAGCGACGGGGTTTTGAGCGTGTGAGGGGCTGCATGGGGGTTGTCTCCCCAGCCGGTGAACCAGCGTTGTTGGTGGTCGAGGGCGAGCGGGTCGGGGGACAAGACGAGGCTGTCGTCGAATTGCGAGCCCGGGGCCGAGAGAGGCGCGGGGTGTGAGGGCTGGGGCGTGTTGTCGCGGGTGCCCTGGCTATTTGCTGAAGGATTCCGCGACACAGGATTCGAATTCGATGCTGACGCGGGTGGCCGTGAGAAGCGGTCGGCGACCTGGTTAGCCACGACCACGGCAATGCCCTCTGTACGCGCCAATTCGCGCAGCAGCGCGCCCAACTGCACGAGCTGGGCACCGCGTTTCGCCATAGACGCGGCGCCGCTACTCGCCCCCTTCTTCTCGAACTCAGCGCGGTAGTTGGCGGCGACCGAGTCCAGAACCACAAGTCCCACATTGTGTTTCTTGATCGCAACGGGCAGCTGATAGCGCAGAATATGCTCCTGGGACTCGAGATCTGGCGTCTGTATAGCCAGCACCTTCCCCAGCGAGGGCCGCTCATCCTCCCGCAGCCCCTCGAACGCCGGGTGCGAAGACAGCAGTTGCGCGAGGCGGGTGGTAGACAGCACAGCTTCGGTGGAGATGTAGACTGCCGATTTGGCGAGGCCCAACGGGGCGGGGAGCTGCACGGCGAGCAGGAGCGTGAGGAGCAATTGCGTCTTGCCTGCGCCACTAGAAACTCATGTATCAGTTACCAAAATACCAAACCCCGCAATTGCTGAAGCAGGAGCCGCGTGCGTTTCCCACATACCTCTCCCCCGTAACCTCGACCACATACCCCGGCGGCACACCGCCTCCCAGCGCCCCATCCAGCTCCCCATCCAGCGTACTGATACACTTCCACGCGCCTGCGGGATCGCGCAGCGCAGCAGCGAAACCATCCTCCTCCTCCTCCTCCTCCTCCTCCTCCTCCTCCTCCTCCTTCTTCTTCACCGCTGTACCTCCCTCCTCCCCTCGGGCAGCATCAATTGCACCGCCATCCCCATCCCCATCCGCGAATCCAAGCCCCCCAAGCAACGCCTCCACAACAGCGTCAACCAGCTTCCTCACCTCCCCCGCAGGCAGCTGCGCCCGCTTCGCGACATCGCCCGCGTCGAGGACGAGCAGGTCCGCGGTTGTGATTAGTGCGCGGTCGAGTGAGGGGAGCAGGTGCGAGAAGCGGCGTGTTAGGAGGTCGACATCGACAGTTGGAGAGGTTGAGGAAGGGAGGATGGTTGAGAGATCTGTCATGTCATGGGTTGGTCACGAGTGGAATTGATCATGGTCTGATACGGTGTGGATTGGTGTGCGGCTCTGCGGAAGGCTGGAAGTTGCGCTGACAATTCGAGGCTGAAGTGGTGCGTTGTCGATAAGATGGGATGGGAAAGTCGCGTTGTGTGGGGCGCGCCTGTCTGGTCTGGAATCTGGATGCATGTGCTTGCTCCGTTTCTCCAGCGCGGCCCATTGGCAGACGTCACGGCACCCCCGCGGAGCTTCTACCTACAGAGCTCGAGCTCCCCAAGCTCCCCTCCCCCGCATTGTAATCACATGTACTTTCGACAGTAGCCACTCAGCGCAGCCCCGTTATGCCGCTGCGGCCAGTGACAGACGTTTGCGTCGCACTGCCCTCGTGAGCCATGAGCACCCTCAGAAGTCAACAGACAGCTGTTGTCTTAGCCCAAAGCCGCTCTGCTGCCATGTCCAAGCTGTCCAGATTGGTCATGGCTCCATTAGCCGGCAAACCCAGGCCCACGCAGTGACGCTGCAGTGTGCACCGTCTCTTAAAGCATCCCACCACCGACTTCCACTCGTCCGTGTAACCCTACTGGTAATCCCACCAACACCTCGGGGCAGCCCTGCGCGAGCTCCGTATCCTCCTGGCCGAGATTGCCCCAATCTGCAGCGCTTTTGCCGCCATAGTACTCCCTTTCCGTCTCTTTAACCTCGTTATTCGGCTTTTCTGAAGTGTATTTCACCTTCTTGGAACGCGGCACAATACCCACTTGAGTAGTAAGTAGACAGATCAACCCACATTAACGTCGCAGCCATTGTCGTTTCGTACAATCAAATCGGAACGCCGCGCCCTCGTCCTGCAGCTCATTTAGAGCTTGACGCTACCGAGTAAGTTGCATCTCCTTGCATGGGCGTTTGGGAGGCTTAGCTCGTCGGGTCATTCACCTCCAGCCCGGTCATGTTTCCGTGTCAGCGGCCGGCTACTTGAGAACCTCCTAGGTCACACCTTTTGTAACGAGGGACCCGCCCGCGGACTTCACATGCGTGCTTCTTAGGCTGTAATTTCAGCTTAGCTTATGCTCCTTTCGTCCATTTGTTTTAAAAGACGCTTTTGCTCGCACGCGTTGTGATTGTCTTGGTAGAAAGCTTGCGTCCTCATGCCGGCCTACTGTCTCCAGGACTGTCACTACTTCTACCGTAGTGCCTTGCGGCTGCTCAACATCAGCACCAGTATCTCACCTCTATACGCTTGACTGACATATCCACCATGGCAGCTCGCACCTTCACACGGCCATCGTCTCTAAACGAATCCTTGGCAACCGCAGCCATGTCCACCACCAAGGAGGATGGCTCGGGCCGCTCTCTGGAAGCTGCCAAAGATGCCCAGCAAGCCTTCCCGTCCGAAGCAAAGGCACCCCTGGCTAACCATACAAACCCACACTCGAAGCCGGGAATCACCTTTGCATCTCAGGACAAGCTGCCAAAGCTGCCCATACCAGAACTGGACGCTTCTTGCAAGAAGTACCTTGCTGCTCTGAAGCCACTGCAGTCCACGAAAGAACACAATGATACCCAACATGCAGTGGAAGACTTCCTCAAGTCGGATGGTGCTGTTCTGCAAGAGAAGCTGAAGAAGTATGCTAGTGGCAAGGCGAACTACATCGAGCAGTTCTGTGAGTGTCTTTCATTGTTTGTTCTGTGAACACTTTGTAAACATCTTTCGAATCAGCGTCTAACATCCACTAGGGTACGACTCGTACCTCAACTTCGATAACCCCGTCGTGTTGAACCTGAACCCTTTCTTCCTCCTCGAGGATGACCCAACGCCTGCTCGCAACAACCAGGTCACGCGTGCCGCCTCTCTGGTCGTCTCAGCGCTTTCCTTCGTTCGAGCAGTACGCCTGGAGGAACTACCACCGGACACAATCCGCGGCCAGCCTCTCTGCATGTACCAATATTCCCGACTATTTGGAACAGCAAGAATCCCCACCGAGAACGGATGTCAAATTGGGCAAGATCCAACATCGAAACACATCGTGGTCATGTGTCACGGGCAGTTCTATTGGTTCGATGTTCTCGATGACAACAACGACCTTATTATGACGGAGAAGGACATCACATTAAACCTCCAATCCATTGTAGAAGATGCACAAGAGGTATCCATCCAGGAAGCTGCAAAGAGCGCACTGGGCGTGCTGAGCACGGAAAACCGCAAGGTGTGGTCCGGGCTACGAGATGTATTGCACAGAGAGGAGGGTTCGAACAACTCCGACAGCCTGAACATTGTCGATTCGGCACTTTTCATCCTGTGCTTGGACTACACAGAGCCACAGAACGGTGCCGACCTATGCATGAACATGCTCTGCGGTACCAGCAAGGTCGAGAAAGGTGTTCAGGTCGGCACATGCACGAACCGATGGTACGACAAGTTGCAAATTATTGTCTGCAAGAACGGAAGTGCGGGTATCAACTTTGAACACACCGGTGTTGACGGCCACACTGTCCTACGCTTTGCCTCGGACGTCTACACAGACACTATCCTGCGATTTGCAAGGACGATCAACGGCAGTGCCCCAAGCTTATGGGCCACGCAAAGTCCCGACCCTGCAAAGCGAGACCCGGAGAGCTTTGGTGACGTGCAGACCACTCCCCACAAGCTGGAATGGGACATGGTTCCTGAGCTGAGCACAGCGCTTCGCTTTGCCGAGACCCGTCTTGCGGACCTCATCCAGCAGAATGAGTTCGCGACGCTGGAATTCCCGCACTATGGCAAGAACTTCATGACATCGATGGGCTTCTCGCCTGATGCTTTCGTCCAGATGGCCTTCCAGGCAGCTTACTATGGTCTCTACGGTAGGATAGAGTGCGTCTACGAGCCGGCTATGACCAAGATGTTCTACCACGGACGGACGGAAGCCATTCGATCAGTGACGGAGGAGTCGGTCGACTTCCTCAAGACCTTCTGGGGCGAGAACCCAGCAGCAACCAAGATCGACGCGCTCCGCAAAGCATGCCAAAAGCACACGGAAAACACAAAGGTCTGCGCCAAAGCCCAGGGCCCGGACCGCCACCTCTACGCTCTGTACTGCATCTGGCAGCGCGCCATCGACGAAGACGGCGCCGAAGCCGCCAGCAGCGACGGCTGGGACTCAACCCGTCCCTCCAGCCCAGACGGCGTTGCCTCTCCACACCGCAACTCAGTCATGTCCGAGAACGGCAGCATCTCCAGCTCGCCCCCAGCACCCATCCAACACTCGATGCCCTCCCTCTTCGCCGACAACGGCTGGGACAAGATCAACACCACCATCCTCTCCACCTCCAACTGTGGCAACCCATCTCTCCGACAATTCGGCTTTGGCCCCACCTCCGCCGACGGCTTCGGCATCGGCTACATCATCAAAGACGGCTCCATCTCCATCTGCGCCTCCTCCAAGCACCGCCAAACCTCACGCTACATCGAAGCGCTGGAATCCTACTTCCTCGAAGTCCGCAAGCTGCTGCGGCAGCTCAAACGGCGCGGCACCAGCGCCGACAAAACAGCCTCCCGCGCGCGCGAGGCAGAAGCCCAGCGGCCCTCCACAGGCGGCCGCCTCAAGTCGCGCGGCCGCAATATCCTGCTCGAATCCGGTATTAGGGCCGCGCAGACTCCAACCGAGAGCGTCGCCGACGACGACGACACCGACGACGGCCTCGGCGGATGTAGGACTCCCCCACCCCCTACCCTGCCCCTTCTCCCCCATACCCGCACCCATACCCATACACGCACACTTCCCTCCCCTCCCCTCCCCCCATCCCCTCCTTCAGACTTTGCGCTCGACTTCCAACAAAGCTGCCCATCCTGCCTGTCCCAGCAGCAGCGCGCAGCCCTCCCCCCAACGCCCCCGCACTCTCCCCCCTTCAAACCCGCCATGACCCCCGTCTTCGTCAGTTCGGGACCGCCTCGCACGACCGCCAGCACCGCCGCCGCGGCGCTAAAGACGCGAGTAGCAGGGCGGGGAGGGGCGGGGCAGAGGGAAGGGGCAGCGAAGAGACCCATGTTCTACGCTTCATGAAGCCTCCCCCCAGTCTACCACAAAACAGCCTGGCCTCCTGCCTCTTCCAGGCAGCGTACACTTCACCGCCCGCCCCTTTCCCCCACCAATCTCAGCGCTCTACTTTCCATACATCCGCCTTTCCTCACTCCCTTTTCCACCCGACGCACTTGCTTTTGGCTAATACGCGCCCCCCTCCCCCTTTCACACCACACACCCGCTTTTTTTTTTTCTTCTATTTCATAGCTGATCCATCCACCATCACAGACGGCTTCTTCGACGCCGGCATGCTGCGCCAGGCGCTCAATGCGAATCGCGCGCACCACTCGCACGGCGGCGCTGCTGAGCAGCCCGGTGGTGTGGACCGCGATGTTGTACGGAGGAATGTGGGGCGGAGATTGAGGTTGTCGGAGTATTGAGATGGGTATGGCATGGCATGGTTGGGTGGAGGAGGGGAGGGATTTTTGTGAGTTTCTCTTTGGGATTGGGTTTGGCAGGAGGGGGGAGAAGTCAGGTCTTGTGGCATTGAGTTGAGGTAGTGTAGTGCTTTCTTCTGGGCTTCTATTCCAGAGCTTCAATTCATCTATCTTATAGTTCATGACTTCATTGATCTTGGATATTTACTTCATACATTCAGTCCAGCGCACAACCGATCCCATGTACCTCGCACTCTCAGACAATGACGACCGTCTTCTCTTGCACCTTGATCCCTTCTTTGTACATGCGTAGATCCGGTAGCTGCTCGCCCTGATACTCATGCTGATGCTTCCATCGCCCGTCTGGCCCATCTCCCCCAACCCTTTCCGTACATTCATAGAGCTCCATATCATCCCACCACAGCTTCCTCCACTTCTCCATCCAACTTGTCGCCTTCCCCTTTACACGAAACCCATCCTTCCATTCCCGAGGCGTAGTAATGCGCCTCGCGAGATCCTCTTTCCATCCGCAAAGATACCCGTACCACGCGCAATCATCCCACACCGCGAGTCCCACACGCCGATACGTCCCGCCCTCGTCCTCTGTGCGGACGAGTGCGAGCGTTCGTACGCGGACCGGGTCGTGGTCATACCGGGTACTCAGCCGCGACGATAGGTTTGCGCCGCGGTGGACCTGGGCTATGGCGATGAAGGTGAGTTCTTGGCTGGGTGAGATGAGCTCGTCGGGACGGAAAGTACCGCGGACGAAGCGGAAGGAGCCTTTGCGATGGAGTTGGGCTAGGTCAACAAACCCATTGGGGCCGGGCTGGCGGTCTGAAAAGAGGAAGTATTCGTCGGGGTGGAAACTACGTTCTTGAAAGGTCATGCTTTCTAGCCCCATACGGCCCGCGGGCGGAGGAGCAGTCATGTTAGGGACTTTTGCAGCGGCTTCGCGGATTGTGTAAGGGTAGACGGCGTTGACGTATCCTGTCCGAACGTGCCCACGTATCGTGACTTGGCCGGCTTGTTTGGCAATACTGCCGGATACTTGGACATTGGATATTTCACAGATGCGGTCGTTTAAAATGGTGTTATTGCCGTACATTACCGGGGCTGTGACGGAGGCCCAGGACCAGCTCGGGGCGACGAGTTTCTCGTGGCGGATATGTAAGTTGTTCTCGACGTCGAAGTTTGTTTCTGCGCTCATGGCGTTAGTATCGTAGTGCGGTAGGCTCCAGAGAAGACCAAGGAAGAGGTTAATGGACCAGAGGCCGGCCATGTAATGGTGCTCAGAGTGCCTCGATAGCGCCTGTCCGATACCTGCAAGAGCAACGAGGCGGTCGCTGGATTTCGTTATGCCGCGGTGGGTGTAGTCCTCAATGATTTTGGCCCATGATACAATTTTTACGCGTGGCCAGAACAGTGTATTGAGTTCTTGCTGTTCCTTTCCATCAGCGGTGGCGAAGATGTCATGATCTTCCATGATTGCACTGCGAATAACCCTGTAAGACTCGTAGAACCTCGTAGTTCCTGAAGTAGGTGATTTCTCCGTTCCATGCATGGTAAGGCAATCCCACTTAAGCTGAGTGCCGTCGAAGATCAGAGATCTTCGGGACAGCAGCTGTTCTTGCAGTACCCAGGCGCGCCCATACAGCACAGGGTTTCCACCGCCAAGCTCTTTCATCTCAGATCGGCCATAGGTTGTGAAGTGTAGGTTAACGGGCATCACCGGACTCGTGCGGGAGGAGATATCGACGTAGAAGGGGAGCTTCAAGAGCCCATCTCTGTCTGCAAAGCATCCAATGTTTCCACCTGTAGCATGTGCGGCTGCAATGGTCAAAGCAGCGTGCTGGTACACGTCACACATGGTTGCGGCCTCAACTGACCAATCGTTATCATCGTCTTGAATGATGCACAGTGAATCGATCCAGATGTAGCGGAAGCCCAGCTTACGTGTTGTGTGGATAGCTTCCCTGAACGTCTTGGACAGTGTCTCCCATAGTATGACCTTCATGTGCTGCTTGTAATTGTTCTTGAGGGTACGAACGATTGGATTTGATCCCCAACAATGACTGAGGGCAACATAGGATCTTTCTCTGGCGGGCGTCCGAACTTCGGATTCACTCTCGACAAGTCTAACTTGATCATCGCTCACGTCCAACACTCTCGTGGGCATGAAATATGGTGACTGTGCTGAATCTTTGAAGCGGCATTTTTCGTGAGTGTCGACACAGGTCTTGATCCAGTATGAAGCAAGCTGTAAGGCGCCGTCCGAGCCAGTACTATCATTGTCCAGCTCTACGGCTTTGTCTAACATGGTCGTGAAGTCTTCAACAGATGGATGAGCCTCAATCTCAGCTTCCGGACTGCTATTGCATGACGCTATCAGCCTGCTTGAGATCCGTACATCATCGCTCGATCCGTCTCGGAACTCAGCTAGTAGGATTGGAAGGGGCCCGTGTGCTGTATGGAGACTAAGCACCACCTGTATCTTTTCATCGTGGTCTTTGAACAGCGCTGCATGTTCATGGTCTGTTGGTAAGTGATAGATCAGGCGGCAAATGCGACAGCGACCATCCGATGACTTCTTCAGTTCGCGTAGGCTCGTGTGGAGGACTAATTCATGAGGTGCCCATATGATATCTTCTGGTCGTCCGATGTCTTCTGGGACACGAGCTTTTTCGAAAACTCCATCCCAGAACAGTTGACAGCGACCGCAGAACATTGTGGATGGTAGTAAGTATGAAGTACGACGGAGCAAGGCTGAATTTAGCGCGCGCGAGCATCCCTGTCAGCTGACGCTTGGCTGCAGGCTGTGATCTACCTTTCTCGAACTGTGATTGAGTACGAATGGGGGAAGGAATCATTGTTGTCCGTCTGCAGTAGAGATTGTATGGAGTGTAAATGCGGCACAAAGAAGGATTCGCGTCTGAACTACGCAAGATCCAGGGGAGGAAAGAGGGGACAACAAGAGGCAAGAACACCAAACTCGTAGCACGACAGGGTATCTGTTGATTGCGTTTACTCTACCTCCATCAACCGGTCATTGTCACGTCTCCGTTTGCAGTCCCTGCATCAGCGATGGCCGCCGGGTCCAGCCGACTCAAGCAGCCAGGGCAGTTATGCAGCACCATGTGGCAGAACATATCGCAGTCAATACAGAAGTGACTCTCGCAGGTGCGGCACTCGTACCGCGCGCTCTCACTTGCGTGCTGTTCTCCATTCTCATCATCTTCTGCCCTGGTGTCCCTCTCCAGAACCCCGTTCAGCATGCTGCCTGTAGTGGACTGCCTCTCTTTCTTCAATGCCCGCGCGGCCAGATCCTGCTTCGAAGGGATGTTCGGGAAAGCAGTGAGACAGCCTACGCAGTCTTTTGAGTTCTTCTCACGGGCGCGTTGCCATGACACGGTAGCCCAATTACGCAGGGGAAAGAGGTGGTGATAACTTCGCGCCAGATGCGTCGAGAGGAGGAGTGTGAGTTCGCAGCTTGGGCAAGTCACAGGTAACGAGCATACTTTTGCTTTGCATCTTGAGCATGTGTAGCCGCCTAGTGTCAGATTGCCGTGGCATGCACACATCGTGGGGGAGTCTTCTACAACGCGCGAGGGGAAACCCATCATCATCAACGCTGCACCTTTCTCGGGTTGCTGAGCCGTAGAGGTGGAGTCCGAGCGGATGACAGGTGGCGTAGTGGTCGCGATCAGAAGCTCTTTAAGCATCTCCTGGTCGGTTGCAATGGTGTATTCGCTCTCATCTCCAGCATTTGTTCTTGTAACGATTTCCGAGCAAATCTTGAGGCGTGCGCCCATGCCTATTATGCTCACTCTGATACGATCGCGGGCGCATGTCTTAACTGTCTGGTGAATGTCGCCCGGATCAAGAGACAGCAGAGAACCAAAGACGATGATCACCTCTCGTGTGCCGTGGTTTGGCGTATGATATAATGTCGCACGTGCCAGCTCCAGTGCGTTCTGCAGACTGGGCGCGCCCTTTGGCTCTCTTCCTGTCTCTTTGCTTCGTAGCCCCAATATCGCGGCTGCGTGTTCCGCTGGATTACCTGAGAGCTCCGAGACGCGAATGCATACGCCGTCATGCATACCAAGAACGCTCATTTGCGAAATGGGGTTCTGCTCGAAGAACTCGCGAACATATTCTTGGGCGTAATTGATCATGGCATAGAAGCGATTCGGTCGCATGTCCTTCTCCAACATGGCTTCAGACAGATCCAGCACCAGCACGACATGCCGTATAATACCTCTCTGAAAAGGCTTTGTGTCCTTTCGCAGCCGCTTCCTCTTACGCTCTTCCTCTCGCTCTTGCACGCTCTGCCCTATGTCATCATCGTTGATGGGAACTATGGTCTTCTCGACCGTCCGGGAATCCTCCGTCTCCCATGCTTTCCGTGCTGGCTTCGGCGCGGCTTCTTTGGCTCCCTGGGCCTTTCTCCCCGCAGCTGGCTGTGCTGGCCTGGTTGAACTGGCGCGGGAGCCAACGTACTCATCGCCGGAAACTTCGTCACCGTCGTAGGAGTAATCTGAGTCGGCCATGGTTTGTGCGTGCGCTCGTGAGCGGCTTCGGCGGGAGCTTCGACAGCGACCGCCGGCGGTGCTGGTGCTCTACAGTCGCGGGATCACGTTCGATAAGTCGGCGAGCATGCGCGGTTCACTCTGGAGGCAACGTGGATATTGCAGGCAACGCGTGGGGTAGGTTGTGGTGGAAACGCGCGACAACTGAACGAGGGATGATGACGTCGTAAACTTTCATTTGCAGCGCTCGGCAATGGTCTTTATTGTCGTGGAGAAGTTCGACACACTCGCTGCGCGGGCTAGCTGCCTGTGGCGCAACAGAACCCGGTCGTGTGGAAGCTTTGTTGAGCTGTACCGATCATCTGGAGATCTCTAACAGGGCTGCTTTCAAGATGCGTGTCCACGTGACCATTATAACGCGTCTTTTTTACTTTTGCATGTGAATTTTTGTCAACTAAATACATTCTCTCGTCCTAGCAAACATTATCCGTGTATCGTGAACTAGCAGCATGGCGCACGACCGCGCCCAAGGAGCCCAAAATGGTATACGCTATGCTCGGGAAATCATGAAACATTACGCCGTGTCTTGTACATCCTCCCAATTACATCCTAGATCATTAATTATAGCTGCCAGAGCCAGCAACTGTTGGCATTGGCCAGTCATCCTCGGTAATGCTCGACCAGAAGACCCAGATCATGACCACTGCAAGCAGCGTGAAGAGAGTTTCAAACAATCCACCGTTGATCTTACCAGACGTCCCGGTGCAGATGTGAACACTGATGACATACTGGAAGATCTGTCCAATGGCGAAAAGTAGAGCTGCGCCAACCAAGTACACTGCAGACGTCGTCAGCGGCCGTAGTGGAATCTAGACTTTCATACTTACGCATCGGTTTGCGCTCGCCAAGGACGCGGAGTACAAGGAATGATTCCAAGCAGAAGAAGACGAACAAGAATACCAGGGGCACGAGTTGGTAAAGCGTGTACAGCGCGTAGGCCTTGTTCTCACCGGCCAATGTGTCGTCCCAGTAACCAGTCCAGCTGAAGCCGGTATCAAGAGCGATGTAACCAGTTCCAATGAACATGATAACAGCTGAGATCAGAAGCAAACCGATAGAGATAGGGGTGCCATCATCCAGAAGTTGGTAGCCGACCAGACCATTCAGCATGAGGATCCAAGATGTTGCAACAATCGCAGCGATGTGAACGGCGACAAATGCCTGCAGAAAGGTAAGCACTCGATCGTCCTTCGCTGAAGCAAGCGACATACCAAGCGCACGGAGTTGTTGAGGGGAAAGCCGCCAATAGTGAAGATCTCGCAGATAGAGATGATGATATATCCGATGAGGAAGAGCTGCATTTCTCTGTTTTGAGTCAGTCATCCGTTGTTGGGCAATTGCTATCGAATGGCGCACCTCCGCCCAACGGCAGCCTTCTTCCTTTCTGACTTCCAGAGCAGGAAGAAGGTCGTGAGAATCGCGATACCGCAAAGTATGATAGAGCCTTGGAACGTTAGCAGATTGCCAACTGTGCGACCATTGCGATAACCGACCAAGATTGTGCAGTCTGTTACCGCCGCCAACAGGAAAGCCCTCAAGAGTGCAGCCACCTTCCCATCCTCCACCGTTCCTTGTGGGTGCTTGTTGGAAGAGCTGTAATGAGTAGCGGTTAGCGGCGCGCGCGCGAACAATGAGGTCGCCCAGGGGTCAAGGATAGTAGCAACATACATAGCATACTGCAATCGTTAGTATATCGAAAAATAGCGAGAAGTATTTGTGACGGCTTACCTGGCAGGGTCGACCAGCTGTTCCCCGTGTCGCGACAGAAGTCGTCGAACTTCCCGTATCTCGACATGGCCCCGGCTATACGCAGCACAGCCTCGCGTTCGGTGGATTACCGCGTACCTCCTCGGTATTGCAGGAGCAGCGATCGACGTGTTTCGTGAAGTAGATAGAGTGATGCGCAGGCGATGAGTGGAGTTGACACCTGACAGGGCAAAGGTAGCGAGAGTGTTGTGGAGGAACGGTGATGCGCTTGCTGCTGGTAACCTTGGAAGGGTGGCTGGTGCTCCCGCCGTTTCTAACCTGATTGTTTGGAGCTAGGTGGTGCAGGGATGGTTATAGAAAACACTTTCGACACAAACCAAGGTTTCGATAGGATGACTCTGCTACTCTCTCGTCGGCTGTGGAAATATTTTGCATATACACCCGTGATGTGTGCTTTGTTTGCTGTGCGAGAAACAGCCTCCATCACATCTCACCAAGCGACAAATGATGCCGCGCGCATGGACTCCACGACTGGCAATCAAAGGAACAACCAATCAGAAAGCACACTAAACTTGTTTCAGGACGATCCGCGCTCTCACCCGGAGAAGATGCCTTGCAGCCGCCCACCAAACGAGGAAGGTTGGAATCATAGGGCATTCAATTGCTGTTGCCGGCGTCTATGAGAGCACCAGGCCTCTGGGTCACAGGTTTAGCTTCACGCTGTCAAGTTTATAGCATCTCAACACGGCCAGCGTCCTCGTCGAGAATCTGGTACTGCACGTCAGTGGGCACAGCATTTGTTTATGCAGCACGGATCGCCGCGCCAGCAATCTGTGGGCGGCCAAAGCGTCTCTCTGGGGCTGCAACGGACCCTTCACGTGTTCGTCATAGCAAATGCAACTCGGCATACATTTCGTAGGCAGCCAGTCTTCCAGTTGAAGTTGAACCCGCATGAGGTGCTCCAACCGATTTCTGGTTTGACGGTAGCAAGACACGCTCGTGCTTCGTTGACTCTCCACCAACCGTCGATGTTCCAAGATGCACCTTCGAGGCGGCCAACAGGGGGCTCTTACACGTGGGTCTCTTGCGAGCGCTGTTCACAACGTCGTGCACGCTAGATTGACTTGGTCTCCAGATCGACGTTGGGAGATCTTGTTATCGGTGGACTGTGGTGCTCCTCTGGAGGCTGGGTAGCATGGTCGATTGCAAGTTGCAATGCTTCCCTTGTTCAGAGCAGATAGAACGCGCCTTGTCGGTACCTAAGCTGAAAGCAGCTCACCAAGGCGATGCGACCCCAGCCTTCCGCAAAAAGTAGACTGAGCTATGTTTACGATAGGTACACTTTGTTGGGCAAAACACAGGCATTGCGAGCACTGAGGACTTTCTAAACGCGTTGCGCGAAGAAACGGTTGACTCCGACGGCGTGCCGTCCTCCCTGCAAGGCGAGTGTAGCGGTCAGCGTCCATGTTGACACATGTGCGAGCTTGTGGGGTTGTGCTCCCCATCGCGTCTTTGGAGGCGCAGATAATCGAACAGCCAGCCGTAGCAGCCGCCTGAAGAAGGTACGCTCCCGCGATAGCCTGCAACAACGACATCATCGACGCCAAGAACCTGTGCGTTCGAGGGCTGATCAGGGTCATTTTCCTAATCACAACGTGCTCTTTCCAGTTCCACTGCCGTCGAATGACGCCAAGTTAGCTCTAGACCCACCTTTACCAGCATCACCTGCGAGTGACCGCCTTTCGTATCGACGCTTTCCAGTTCCAGATCCACTGCATTGCATTGGAGTAGGCTGCTCCTCTCAGCCTGCAACCTTCATTATTCCTTTCTCCTCAAGCAGCAGTGGGAGGCGCCCTGCGAACATCCCTCTCCACAACCTGAGCTCGTCCGCCCGCCCCCGTGACGGAGACAGTGCTTATCTGTTGGACGACGATAAGAATAGCGCGCGGTCGTCCTTCGACACGCCCTCCTCGCACTCCGACGACTTCTCGCTCTGGAGTGACACGGGCGATCTTGTCGACCAGCTTGCCGATCAGGAAGACCCGCTTGCCATCCGCCTGGAGAGCCAACACCCTCCGCAACGTCGACACCCGAAGCGTGCCCGATTCGCATCGCAGGACAACCTCCACGAGAAAGGCGAGCGCATCCTCAGACTTGAGGACATCGAAATACCCGATCCCGGCCCACGGACAATTAGCAAGGCAGAGAGAATACTCGCTCGGATCATGGCGCCCAACGATGGACCTTCCCGTATTCACGGGTTGCACGGGAAGAAGCTCATGTAAGCGAAGCTGTGGAGCTGCTACTCAGGACCATGCTAATGTTAGATAGCTACTTCACGAGTGTGTTTGTTTCGTTAGGTGTATTTCTGTTTGGCTATGACCAGGGAGTCATGTCCGGTATCATCACGTACGCTGTTCCGCAGCCCTCCGCACTCGAACAAGTCTGATCAAAGCATACAGGGGCATCTACTTCAAGGACTATTTCAACCAGCCCACAGCCGTTGAGCTGGGTAGTATGGTGGCTATCCTGGAAGTAGGCGCTTTCATCTCGTCCCTTGTGGTTGGTCGCATCGGAGATGTTCTCGGACGACGCAAGACTATCTTGTACGGCTCGATCATCTTCGTTATTGGCGGAGCCCTCCAAACCTTTGCCAATGGTATGCCCATGATGCTCTTGGGCAGAATCATCGCTGGTCTTGGTGTTGGAACACTTTCCACAATCGTGCCTGTGTACCAGTCCGAGATCTCACCACCCCACAATCGTGGAAAGATGGGCTGTATCGAGTTTACCGGCAACATCGCAGGTTACGCATGCAGTGTCTGGGTTGACTACTTCTGCAGTTACATTAAGAGCGATTATGCATGGAGAATTCCGTTGTTCATGCAGTGCGTTATGGGCTCGCTGCTGGCTTTGGGCAGTCTGCTCATTTGCGAATCGCCAAGGTTTGTGCTGTGTGCCCGACCGTTCGACGTTGTTAACAATTGGCAGGTGGCTCCTTGACAACGACCATGATGAGGAAGGAATCGTAGTCATCGCTAACCTCTATGGAAAGGGTGACATCCATAACCCAAAAGCGCGCGACGAATACCGAGAAATCAAGATGAACGTGTTGCTACAACGTCAGGAAGGTGAACGCTCGTACACGGATATGTTCAAGCGCTACTACAAGCGTGTTTTCATCGCCATGTCTGCCCAAGCCCTCGCGCAACTCAACGGCATCAACGTCATTTCGTACTATGCACCTCTTGTGTTCGAAGAAGCCGGTTGGTACGGCCGCCAAGCTATCCTCATGACCGGCATCAACGGAATCACCTACTTACTCTCCACGATACCCCCGTGGTACGTTGTAGACACTCTAGGACGTCGGAAGATTCTGCTGTCTGGTGCCTTGATGATGGTTGTATCTCTTTCTGCCATCTCTTACTTCATTTTCTTACAGGCGAGCTGGACACCAAACATGGTCGTCATATTCGTGATGATCTACAACGCTGCATTTGGTTACTCATGGGGTCCCATTCCGTGGTTGTACCCGCCTGAGATTCTGCCCCTCAGCATTCGTGCAAAGGGTGCTAGCTTGAGTACGGCAACTAACTGGGCCTTCAACTGGCTGGTCGGAGAGATGACCCCTATCCTGCAGGAACGCATTCAGTGGCGTTTGTACCTCATTCATGCATTTTTCTGCGCTGCTAGTTTCGTCATCGGTAAGTGCTGGCAGCTGCAGTATCGAACCGATTGCTGACCTGCCCCAGTCTACTTCATTTACCCCGAAACCGCCAACGTACGTCTCGAAGACATGAACTCTCTGTTTGGTGACGCCACAACGCAAGCTGCTACACCGCAGCAACGAGCAGAGGTTGAATCTCTGATGAGCGGCAGCGGCCGTGGTCGTGGCTCTGAGCGCGGAGGCCCGCGCCTTTCTTCCGAAGCTGCCATCCCTGGCCTTGATATTGACCCACCTGATCTCGAGAACGGCAGATCCCCACCGAAATCCGAGAATGGCGACGGCGTGGGTGGTTGGATCTCGAACATGGTCAACAAAAGCAAGGGCGACAGCGATAGCGCAGGTGGAAAGTACAAGCGTGTTGGACAAGATGAGGATTAGACGCTCGCAACATTGCATGGTTTGGCATTTTCTGGACATTTCTGCATACGCGATGCTCTGTAACAAGCGAATTGGTTTGATATCCACGAGCAGCGCTGCTCGTCATGTAAGTTTTCGATGATAGACGGTTGAAGCGAATTTTTTCAGGAGTGAAGGCTGAAGAGCATCACTTGGCATTGTATGGGTACGAACGGGCTCAAGGAGGTGGCTTGACTGTCAATAAAAGCTTTACTAGGCCCAATAAATTTGTCCACGGTTAAGGTGATGCCCAGATGTTTGTTCTGACCAGGCGTGTACCACAGGCGGTTGTTCTTGATGTCTGCAACATCTTGTTGAATCCCACTGCTTGTCAGACTCCCTTGAGTACCAGATAACTACTCCCTTTATCCATATGCAGAATTCATATGCAGAATCGTTGAACACGAACACGAACACGATGGCGTCGGCTGGCACGTGATTGAGGACAAGTGTCATCAGTAGGTAAGCGTAAGCTTTCTCCCTACGCGGAGCCTAGCGCGAAGACAGCTCTCCCCGAACTACTAGAACCTATTTTGGGACCTCGATTTCCCGCAGGGGTCTTCATACGCTGCCTTTGACCGTGAGCTTTCTTCATGGTTGCAGTTCCTTCGGGGTCTTTCTTTTTCATTCATTAAGTCTGTTGCATCCAGCAACAGCACACGTTACGCGGGCCTGACCCTGCCGGATAGCAAGTGCTTGCTCTGGCGCTACCTTCGCACCCCTCGCTTCCATATCAGCCACGAGTCCTTTCGCCATTGTCAACCCTACACGATCGCACCTTCTTTGCGAACACCCAGTGTTTCTCTCAACCATGGCGACAGCGCACACAACAGGCGCTGATGCGCAGACGGAGGAGCTGCGGAGGAGAAATGTAGCTGGTCAGACAACTTCCCCGGTTATTAGCCAGGCTCAGATCAAGGAGAAGTCCAAGGAAAAGGCACGCGCATAGCAGCGAAATCTGAAAAGAGCACGCAGCTAACAACCACCAGCCATTCAATTTCATAACCTTCCTCGATGAGTACGAGTTTATTTGGGCACCGCTCATCTTCACCGCGCTCGCCTTCTTCACGCGCATGTACAAGATCGGTCTTTCGCCTATTGTCACCTGGGACGAGGCTCAGTAAGTACAGGAGAATACAGAAATATAGCCGCGATCTGACTGGGACATAGCTTCGGCAAGTTCGGTTCTCATTACCTCAAGCGCGAGTTCTACTTCGACGTCCACCCTCCCCTCGGCAAGATGCTCGTCGGCCTTTCCGGATACCTTGCAGGATACAACGGATCATTCGAATTCAAGTCTGGCGAGACATACCCTCCTGAGCTGAACTACACCTTCATGCGCCTTTTCAATGCGGCATTCGGTGCCGTCTGCGTTCCTCTGGCCTACTTCACCGCGAAGGAATTGAACTTCCGGAGACCTACCGTTTGGTTTGTCACCTTGGCTGTTCTCTGCGAGAACTCGTACACCACTATCAGCCGTTTCATTCTTCTCGATTCTATGCTGCTCTGCTTCACATTTACCACCGTCTTCTGCTGGTCCAAGTTCCACCGTCAGCAGCACGACCCCTTCTCCCCCGAGTGGGGTCTTTGGTTGATGCTGACCGGTGTCTCTATTGGATGCGTATGCAGTGTCAAGTGGGTTGGTTTCTTCGTCACTGCTCTTGTTGGTCTGTACACAATCGAAGACCTCTGGAACAAGTTTGGCAACCTTAAGATGCCCAAGGTATGATCACTCGGCGAATTGCTCAGCCATGAAGCTAACGAGATTAGATGGAGCTTGCCACTCACCTCGCTTTCCGCGTCTTTGGCCTGATTATGATTCCTCTCGCCGTCTACACATTTTCCTTCTATCTGCATTTTCTCATCCTTGAGAACAGCGGTCCAGGTGATGCCCAGATGAGTTCGCTCTTCCAGGCCAACCTGCGCGGCACCGAAGTCGGCAAGAACAGTCCCCTCGAGGTTGCATACGGCTCGCGCACTACGTTGAAGAACATGGGTTACGGAGGAGGTCTACTCCACTCTCACGTCCAGACATACCCCGAAGGCTCCACCCAGCAGCAGATTACTTGCTACCACCACAAGGATGCCAACAACGACTGGTTCTTCTATCCCAACCGCCACGAGGTCCCATACGAGGCTGACGAAGAGCTGCGCTTCCCTGGCAACGGCGACACCATCCGTCTTATTCACGCTCAGACTGGTCGTAACTTGCATTCGCATTCGGTCGCCGCGCCGGTCACCAAGGCCGATTTGGAGGTCTCGTGCTACGGCAATGTCACAGTGGGCGACACCAAGGATCACTGGGTCATCGAAGTCGTCCGTGATGCAGCCTCAAGAGACTACTCGAGGCTCCGAACTCTCACAACTGCATTCCGACTTAAGCACAAGGATCTTGGCTGCTACCTCCGGGCTGGCAACGTCAACCTTCCCCAGTGGGGGTTCAAGCAGATCGAGACCACTTGTGTGAAGAAGAACAACCCTCGTGACGTATACACCCACTGGAACATTGAGAGCCACGTCAACGAGAAGCTCCCACCAGGCAACCCAGGCGACTACAAGTCTCCTTTCTTGCAAGATTTCATTCACCTCAACGTCGCTATGATGACGTCCAACAACGCGCTCGTCCCTGATCCCGACAAGCAGGACGATCTTGCTTCCGCCTTCTGGCAATGGCCCATTCTCCATGTCGGACTTCGCATGTGCGGCTGGAATGACGACAGTAAGCCCCAATCTATTTGTCTTATTATCGGACTATGCTAATCAAAGATACAGTCGTTAAGTACTTCTTGCTTGGTAACCCCTTCGTCTACTGGGGCAGCACAGCCAGTCTGGGCATCTTCGGTCTAATTGTCATCTGGTACATTGTCCGTTGGCAGCGTGGCTACGACGACCTCAAGCAGAGTGAGATCGACCAAATCCACTACGCCGGAATCTACCCTGTCATCGGCTGGGTCCTCCACTACCTTCCTTTCATGGCCATGGGCCGTGTGACATACGTGCACCACTACTACCCTGCGCTGTGGTTTGCTATCTTGACCATGGGATTCTGTCTCGACTGGACTACCAGGAACCTCAATAAGCAGGTTCGCTGGGGCATCCATGCCGTCTTGTATGCGGTCATTATTGGCCTCTACTGGCTCTTCAGGGCCATTTCCTTCGGTATGGTCGGTCCTAATAAGCAGTGGAGCCACCTCAAGTGGTTTGACAGCTGGAGGATTACCGACTGAGGTGGTCTAATCTTTGGACGATGCCATATGAATGTCTGCGCCGTGTGGCAGACGTGTAGTGTAACAATACCTTTTACTTGCGTCGCGACTTACAAAACAACATTTCTTTACCACACCTCTAGGGATTATGGATAGAGTGCATCTGCGACTTGGACTGTCGACCTGGCTACTTAGCAGGGTGTTGGTGGAGAGATCTGGCATGACGTGCTTTTCATAGTGTCACGAAACTTTCAAATCGAAATATCCACTTTTGTAGTCATGGTGTGTTCCCATTTGATTTCCGAACTACTTTTCCATCAGCAAGAAAAGCACGAAGCAAGCAGGGTTGTTCCTGTGGTGTCTGCTACAGATCATTTATACACAGATGTGGGGCCTCAGGCCTAATCAACGCGGGTCGCGTTCTAGTACGCGTCGCGTGTTCCCAGTACTCTCCAATCCGCAACTCCAAACTACGAACGAATCAGCTAACAAATCGCACAATTTCACAATGGCGGACACATTAGAGGACGTGGAGATGGATACACAGGAAATCGAGCAGGAGACTCCGCCAGACAATGTGTTTATCGCCCCGTCCATCTATGAGACAGACATTCTCACAGGCAAATCCTATTCGCACTTCTCGCCCATACCACAACAGATCGCTGATGACATGTCTACTGAGTGCGTCCTGGGAGTCGATGAGGCTGGAAGAGGACCCGTGCTAGGTAGGTTGAACCGGACTTTTCGAAACAGAGAGACTTATCCATCGCAGGCCCAATGGTGTACGCACTCTTCTACCTCCCTCTTCCGCTGCACCACTCCCTCCTTGCCGACACGCACCACTTCGACGACTCCAAAGTACTCAGACCTGAAGTCCGCTCAAGCCTCATGCGCACGCTGTGCACGCCTGGCACCGATCTGCACGCGGCTGGCGGCTGGGCGACTCGATCTTTGTCCGCACAAGATATTTCCGCGCACATGCTCTCGCCCAACCAATACAACCTCAACGCCCAAGCTATGGACGCGACAATCGACCTCATCAAGGGTGTGTTGGCGCGCGGTGTAAACGTGAAGGAGATCTACATCGATACAATCGGGAAGCCAGAAGTCTACCAGAAGAAGCTCGAGCGCATCTGGCCCACCATCTCTATTACAGTAGCGAAGAAGGCTGACAGCCTGTACCCTGTCGTCAGTGCCGCGTCTGTCTGCGCCAAAGTCACGAGAGACGCCGCACTTGATGTGTGCTACACGCCGTACCACACGCCGGCCGAAGCCACCGCTTATGCCAAAAAAGAAGGAGAAGTGAAGGTCGCATGGGGCTCGGGCTATCCGAGTGATGCACGAACAAGCACATGGCTAAAATCTAACATGGACCCTGTGTTTGGCTGGGGGAACGAATGCAGATTCAGTTGGGGCACGGCGAAAGAGCTGCTCGAGGGTAAGAAAGCTGATCTCAGTATCGATTGGCCGGTCGAAGATGATGGAGACGATATGCGCATGACCGATTTCTTCAATGGTGGGGACAAGAAGGGGGATGAGTTGGTGGAGTGGTTTGGCAAGCGCGTCACTGTCGAGATGGAGGCTTTCTGAGCGTGCGACCACTTCGTCGCAACGCGCACACGTTGCAACCCATCAGTGCGTAGCGCACGAAAAGCGGTTTCTGCTCATACACTGCGAGCCGTGGTTGATCTCGGACTTCATAGCAGCTGCGATGGGGCCTCGGGTTTCGGGCCTGGTGAAGTCGCCTAGCCAAACGTTAGGTCCCCGACCACTCCCAACCCCGATGAGCCACCCCCAACCACAACCTCAGGAGGCTGCGAAGGTCGGACATTGCTGCAGACGGAAAATTATGTACCTGCAGCAGAAATGTAAGGCTGTCTTCAAGCGCCGGTATTGCAGATCGGTGGGCCAACATCGGGGTTGGAAATTTTGGAAGGACTGGAAAAGGGCATAAGTATGCTGAGGCATTCAGCTGCATGCCTCTTGCTTTCTGCATCTTCTACGCGCGCTCTTAGCTGCATCTGCATTCAGTAAGTCTTGGAGGCCTTCGATTGGATATCCAGCACTGGAGCCCGCCACGTCACAGTCAGTCGAACAACATTCGATCGAAAACAACATCTTCACAAAACGATCCTTATATTCATCTTGTTCCAAGACTGGTTTCATCTCCAAACTGCCTTCATTTCAAACATCCTTGTTCAATATTGTAATGCCTTCCTTTTTCACCCCCTCAACCTCCAAGAGGCCCACCCCAGTCTTCGCAGGTCTCGATGACCCATTCAACTTCCCCGCCTCCAAGATGAAATACTCCTCGCGCTCAAGGCCGCGCACATCCAGTCCAGACTCAGCCACAGATTCTGGGTACGGCAGCGTGGACTCATCCGACAACGAGCGCCCTCTGAGCCCCGGTACGAGCTTGCCAGCAGAACACAAGCGGCGGCTTCAAAAAGACGCAAAAGGACACTGGCGCATGCAAAGCTACGAATATCAAAGCGAAGACAACGACGCTCGAGCAGAGCGCCAACCCATCCTCACACATCCGCAACCTCAGCCGCAGCCACAACCCCAGCCCCAGCCCCAGCGTCAACGTCCCCAAGGCCCCAGATTCCCGGACAACGAGCACGCCTGGAAGCCCAACCTCAAGCACACCTTCACGCTGATCGTCAACGAAGACGCCGCCACTAAGCCCACGAAGCGCGAGAAATGGTTTACCAAACGTGTGTACGGACGAGCGCTGAAGCAGAAGGAGCGTAGTGAGGGCCTCACACAGCTGCAGCGAGACATGGCGCCAGTGCTGCGTCGTGCATCGCCGTCGCGGGCTGATGCGTCTCTCCTCACCAGCAACAACAAGAACACCAACAGCAGCAGTAGCAGTGACGGCAGTGCCAAAGTCCTCCGCCCCTCCCCCGGCGCACGGAAACACAGCACCCTCCTTCACCCCTCTCCTCCTGCGCCGCAAAACACCATCCGCCTCGTCACTGCTTCCACTGACGAGATATGCGAGACTCGAGGACGTGCGCGTAAAGCGTCGACGCTGCTGCATCCCTCTGCTCCGCCTCCACTCTCCTCCTCATCATCTTCCTCTTCTTCTTCGACAAACAAAGCCCTACCCTCCACTCCCTCCACTCCCCCCACAACCTCCTCCTCCTCCCCTGGCTCCACCAACCCCACCTCTTCCTCTCCGTCATCAGACTCCGGCGTCCTCCGCAGCCCACGCCACCGCTCGCCCACGCCACTCGCAATCCCAACCCACAGCGACGGCCAACCCGCACCAACACCGCTGCGCGTGCGTTTCCCAGCGAACGCGCGGACAAGGAGGGGCAGCGTACTGCACTCGTGCTTCTCGGACGGAGAAGACGGCGGCGAGGGCGAGGGCGAGGGCGAGGCGAAAGACTCAGACGCTCACACGAGTGGAGCGAGCGGAGACGAGGAGGACGCAGATACTGCTCATGACGACAACCACCTCACCATAATCAACTCGTCCGAGGAGGACGAGGAAAACGAGCAGGACGCTGCCTCCGACACCGAAGACGCAGACGCCGAACTCCCCTTCCCCCTCTGCCCCTCCCTACTCTGCAGCCCCCAACCCGCCGAAACAGAGTCTTTCACACCCCATAACAACGGTATCATTCTCGCGCGCACCGCGTACGTCGCCCGCGCGCAGAGAGTAAGGGTTGTGGGGTTGCACAATACCGTTCAGCACAATACCGTCCAGCACATTAGTGTGAAGGGTAATGGTGGTGGTAGTGGTGGCAGTGGTGGTAGGAGGGGGAGTGGGAGTAGGAGTGGGAGTAAGGAGAGGGTTCGGAGGAAGAGGTGTAGCGATTTGATTCCTAGGTGTCCGGAGCCGGTGCCAAGGTGAGGGAGGGTGGTGGATGGGGAGGAGATGTGGCTGCGACGTCGACGTCGGTCTGGGACTGATGTTTTGTGATATGGGTTGTGGGTAAATTGTGGTATGAAATATGCTATGTTGCTCTCTATGAATACACGGTTGTCGCCTCTTCCTTTAACGTCGCCCCGTAAAAAGCTGAGGTCTTCGCTGGACGGTCTTACTGCATACTGGCCGTGCCGCACCCCAGCAATCACGAAGGGAGTCGTCTCCTCACTCTCCCCCCTCATTGCCACACACACATGAACACCCCTCTACCCGCTCTTCTGCCCCCACCACAACTCCGCCTCCTCGGCCTTCCACTTATCAAAATTCCCCTCCGCGCGCTCCTCAACCGCCAGCGCCGCACTCGCCTGCCATGTCTTCGCGAGATGCCCGTTCCTCAGATCCTCCTGGAACTTGGCTACCTCGGTACGGAACACATCCGATGCCTGTAGCCACCTTGGCCGCGTGTTGTCAGCATGGCCTTGCCGCAGTTTTTCGAGAATGAGCGCGGTTTCGGGCGAAGAGGGGAGCATGGAGACGAGTTTCTGTTGTCGGGAGAGGGTCAGCGAGGTCCAGGCGCTGTCGTCGTTGGTGAGCAGGTGGTAGAGATCGGCTTTGGCTAGGCGGCTGGTTGAGTTGGTAGTTATGTAGGTGGGATTGAAGACGCGGCTGGTGGGTTTGGTGGCGGAGGCAGGGGTTGTTGTAGTGGTCGGGGCAGGTGCGGAGGATAGGTGGGAGGGGGGTTTGCGCGTGCGTGTGCTGGTGCGTTCGGGGGGTGCGGTAGGCTTTTTGGCAGCAGGGACTTTGGTTGGTTTGGGCGCCTTGGGGGATTGTGGCTCGTCCATGTGTGTTGCGGGCTCAGATGGTTCTGGAGCTTCAGTCTTGTCTTTGCTTTGTGCGGGCTTCGACGCTCCAGCTTCCTCAACCATTGAGTCTTCGCTGGCGCTATTGTGTTTGCATTTTACCTGAAAGGAGTGAGTCTACGGACTATGGTTGAAGTGCGTTCCACTGACCTTGCGCTTCTTGCATGTGGCACAGGCACGGCCGCGTGCCGGTTTATTAGTCGGCTTCTTGGGTGTGGGCTTCGTCTTTGCGCCGGGCCTCTGGAGTGATTTCGCTGGCTCCGCGACCACACTTGTGTCCTCTTTGCTGTCTTCCGTAGGTATTTCGCTGGGTGTGGCCGTCTCAGCTGAATCTATTGTGCCGACAGGCTCTGCATCTGAAGCTAGCTCTTTGCAGTGCTTCTTAGGAGAAGGCAAAAGTTCTTCGCCATCTGACGTTTCTGTTAGAGGATGCTTGCTCGACTTTTCTAGAGACTCTTCTTTGAACAGCTCGGGTGCATTCGTCGTATGTTCTCCGGGCGATGTTGTTACCAATACGACTCCATGGCGGTCGGTTTCGTTTCCAGGGTTTGGGTCGCGCGAATCCTTGAGAGATGGCTGATTAGTCCGGTCGTCATTAGCTAGCAGAACATGGCCAGTGAGAGCTTTTGGCGAAAAATGAGAGGTTGACGTGGGTTCCTCCATGGCTTTTGGTGTTTCTGACGAAGAAAGGTTGATGTACTTTAGATCTTTAAGAGGTGGTTGACTGCGGAAGAGTGTGGGTCAAGATTGCGTTTGGCCGTTGGTAGAAACGCCGCCTGTATTGTTCGTGACTCTAGTTGGGTTAGTGAAAGGAGCTGCCTCAGAGACAATAGATTGCACACATTGACGTAGAAATGTTGTTGACAACAGAAAAGGAAATCATTTTGGGAAACTGCGCTAAGGCAGGACAATAGGGTCATGGCTAAAATGAAAGGCAGGAGCTTACGGTGAAGGCGACGGCGTCACAAGCCGTCTCGCGCCACGGTCGATCAGAGTATTCCTCTGTCCAGGATGAGCCCGGAGGAGCAGATTGTACTACACGTTAAGTGCGCGTACTTGATGGCGAGTATTCGCCTGTAGAAGGCTTCGTATGATTGACAGAACCTCTCGGTTGTAGAGGCCACCAGGCGAGGAGCAAATCAATCAGACACAGATGGCAGTTGAAAAATCCACCTCATGTCCAGGAAGGCAAGCGCGTTTGAGCAAGCATACCGATGGGGTTGTTGACGTGCCAAGTCACGTTACTCCCTGCACTATGAACCAGAAACTCGACGCGGTGGGTTACTTTCATACATGGTACCTCCTTATAGATCGTTTTTCGATCATGCGGTGTCAATTCCCAAGATCATCTGCTCGTTGTCCAGTGATGTAGGTCCAGACTGCATGTTGCTGTGACGGGGTGTTGGTGGCCCGTGTTGTTCACCTCCGCGCTCCTTCCGCATCGTCACTCAGGGACGAAATAGCCAGCTAGAGCTTCGACACGTAGCCTCAACACCACCACACCTTTCGCCCTCTAGGCAGACATTCAGTTATCTGCGCGGCCGAGGATTAAACCCTGGAATAATAGATATCGCGCCATTCTCTCTACACAATAATAATGATCAAGCACACGATCATCTCGCGGCTTGACGGTAAGAATCGACGCCAGCAGACGTCATTGTTTGGGTGTTGACGGTCACAGGTCTGATCTTGACCGCCTCAGTCGACGATGGCCAAGAAGACGCCGAGTTCAACGAAGTCAAGGGCAAGGTCAAACTTGTGCAGCGCCGACTGAATCGCAACTCCGAGCCCCAGGCCAGCATTGAGAGCGGCTCCTACACATACCAGTATGCCCACCACCCTCATGACAGAGCGCTGATGGCTAAATTCTCCGCCCAGCTACATAATCAGTGGAGATCTCTGCTTTCTCTGCATATGCGACCGGTCTTACCCCCGCAAGCTCGCCTTTACATATCTCTCCGATCTCTCCCAAGAGTTCACCACTATCTACCAGCCGCAACAATACCTGTCGCCTACATGCCGTCCGTACGCATTCGTCGAATTCGATACATTCATCCAGCGCACAAAGAAGACATACCAGGATTCGCGCGCAACGCAGAATCTGGACAAGCTTAATGATGAGCTGAAGGACGTGACTAAGGTTATGACGAAGAATATCGAAGATCTGCTGTACAGAGGCGACAGCTTGGAGCGCATGGGCGACATCTCAAGTAGGTTGCGAGAGGACAGCAGAAAGTACAAAAAGGCGGCAGTCCGAATCAATTGGGAGTTGCTGCTAAAGCAGGTAAGCTGAGCGCTGAGATGTTAGCAGGACTGCGGTAAGCTGACACGATACAGTACGGTCCTATCGGCGGCCTTGGATTCATCGTTATTGTCTTTATCTGGTGGAGATTCTTTTAGACGCTTGACTGTCGCAAGCGCAGCTCGAGTCCAATCGAGGATGCGCCGCGTCTCATTCTGCGATACCCTCAACAGCAGCGAGTGCCGCTGGAACAACTAGCATCATGGTTGGACGAACAATATACCCAGTCTCACTTTCTCCATAATCTACAGTTTGGATTTGGAAGCACAGCCCTTGTGCAGTCCGATCGTCTGCCAAGTCATGTACTTCGAATGTGTAAATGCTGATTTGAATACTCGACAGTAACAGAAACCCTCCAGGTAGGATCTTGACATGCTGCCCCAAACTCGTGGTAATTAAGATGCATTCTGGTATATACTCCGGTTTCAGGCTACTGCTCCATATGGACTTATGCATAGGCATTCATTTACTACCCCCTGATGTGACCATCGGATGGCGGAAGTATTCATCCCCCGAACAGCTCTTTACGTCTGAGCAGACAAGTCGGATTTAAAACTTACGCTATATCCGCGTCTGGTCGTACGAAGTACAGATTGTAGAAGTGGATCGTGCAGGGAGTTCACGGACACTCGCATACTTCGCGGACCGAATAGCAGAAGCTCACCTTCTCAGTCAGACCAAAGACACCGCTCAGGCGACCAAAAGTATGTTGCTTATCTGGTAACTGACATCTTTAACGCTACTAGATACTTTACCCCGCGGTACAAATGGAACTAGTAGAACTAAGAAAATGGTAGCAAGCCATGTAAGCACGATAGCCAACCAAAACCTTGGCTTCAACCAAAGAAAGATCAGAGAATGAATACTAGCACACAACATAGCGGTCTCCTGCCGTGGCCCACTGTCATAGCGCTCTCCTCCGTGCTGACTCGCCTCAGTCCACCAAATGTAGCACGATACCGAATATAAAGCCACCCAAACCCCAGGTCCAAGGAAGCCATCACCTCATCTACAGCTCAACATGGCGTCTCCCAAGCCCCAGATTGTCTTCATACACGGCGCATGGCATTCACCCATCTACTTCATCAAGATCTCATCTATGCTCCAAGACCACCTCTACGTCGTGCACGCTCGCCAACTCCCAGCAGTTGGCGTCCCGCCATCCTGGACTCCACCAGAAGACACCACGCAGGACATCGCCGCGGCGCGCTCACTTGTGGACACGGCGATCGGCGACGGTAACGATGTAGTCGTCATCTGCCACAGCTGGGGCGGCACGATCGCCAGCGCCGCGCTCGAAGGGTACAGCAAGAGCGAGCGAGAACAGAAAGGACTGAAGGGCGGAGTCGTGAAAGTCGGATACATGTGTGCATTCATGCTAGACGAGGGAACGAGTATGACGCCCGAGGGCGGAAAGTATCCACCGTGGTACGATCACGATGTAAGTAGGCCAGTCGGGTGGTCTGCAATGCAACCGCGTTAATAAAGATTTTGATAACAGGGCCCTGTACTCACCCCCAACGACCCCAACGTCTTCTACAATGGCCTTTCGGAACCCGAGCAAGCATATTGGTTCTCACAGCTCCAGAAGCACAGTCTCCCGTGCTTGAGGACGCCTGTGAAAGGCGCGAGCTGGAAGACCATTCCGAGCAGTTATCTTGTTTGCGAACAGGACCTGGCTATCCCCGCGGCGTTTCAGGAGAAGATGGCTAACGATGCCAAAGAGAAGGGCGCGGATGTACAGATTGAGAGGTTGGATTGCGGGCATTCGCCGTTTCTGGTTATGCCTGGGGAGACGGCGGAGTGGATTAGGCGGGTCGCTGGGGAGACGTTATGAGGAGCGCTTGAGGTCTTGCGTGGCTTGAAGCCAGGTCGAATAGGACACTGGAAGTTGCCCCGTGGGAGAAGCTCTGGCCGTGGCGTATGACTCAGCCCTGATTTGGCTGATTACCGTTCATCTGTTCTGTGGTTGTGTATACACGGAAAGGTGTATGGTGACTGCTCTTCCAACCGCAATCCCGGAAAGCCCGAGTCAGCAACCTTCTCGTGCTGACTTGCAGCGATAATCTTCAACTCAGACAGTTTAACCATCACGTCCAACTCTTCGTCACATTCTCTGATACAGTATGCAACAAGCAGCAGGAAACAAATCAATCCAGGGTCTGCCTGTCGTGATCATCACAGCGCCACTGCAGTCCATGACGATATATCCGATAGCTTTGCCAATACAAATTGCCCAAAAGTACTAATTCACAGCACTCGGAATCTGACAATAGTTGGTGTTTGTTGAGTGACCGCTTTGTTGATCAGGTGTCATACGTATGAGAGACCCCTCACCTCATCATCCATGCGGTGCCCGCGGGGCCCTCCCGACGAGCATCGGCTCTCCACATGTGCTCTCCACACCAACTTATATTGCTGGGCCTGCAACCACAGAATCTCAGGCTCACACAGCTCATCAGAGAAAGCCGGTGCATTGTGATCTGCCCCGCCAGCTGAACCATCTATCAAGCCTTAAATACGACAAAGCTGCCTTACCACACCAGATCAACTCACCTTCTCACACAATGTCGACCTCATCAACCACAATCGAAGTCTCAGACTGGAAACAACTAGCTCTGTCAAAACGCGTAGCAACCTTCAACAGGATCCCAAAGAACTGGTTGCTGCCCATCGAGCAAGTCTCGCAGTACACCGAAACGAATCCCATCTCTGTGATAGACGTTCCCAGGACCAGCGGGCTACTTACAGAGCAAGAGCTGGAGATCACGGAGCGCTACGATGCCACCGACCTTGTGGCGCTGATGGCGAAGGGCGAATTGACATCTGTGTCGGTCGTCACAGCCTTCTGCAAGCGGGCAGCAATCGCGCATCAGACCACGAACTGCCTGACAGAAATCATGTTCGACGAGGCACTTGCCCGGGCTCACGAATGCGATGCATATCTCAAGGAACATGGGCGACCGATTGGGCCTCTGCACGGCCTGCCCATTTCGCTGAAAGATAGCTTCAACGTGAAGGGTGTACAAAGCACCATTGGCTATGTGTCGTTCATTGCCAACCCGCCTTCGAGCATGAACTCTGCTGTTGTGGAGATTCTGTATGAGGCCGGTGCAGTGTTCTACGTGAAGACAAACCTTCCGCAGACTATGATGACGGCTGATAGCCACAACAACATCTTCGGTCGCACTCTGAACCCCTACAACCTCACTCGGACTGCAGGAGGAAGTACTGGCGGGGAGGGAGCGCTTGTAGCTATGAAAGGCAGTGTGCTGGGTGTCGCGACAGATATCGCCGGCTCGAACCGTATTCCCGCAGTGTGCTGTGGCATCAGTTCCATCAAGCCCAGCGCCTTGCGTGTACCCTTCTCGGGCGGTGTGCCTCCAGGTCGAGTGGGTAGTCCAGGACAGATCGCACCTGTGGCCGGACCGTGCGGGCGATCCGTTCGAGACTACGAGCTCTTCTTGCGGACGGTCATTGCTGTTCGGCCCTGGTTGGTAGATCCCATGGTCCTGAACATTCCCTGGCGGACACCAGACGCTGGAATCCGAACGAAGAAGCTGCGCTTTGGATTGATTCGAGCCACTCCATCGAGACCAGTACATCCGCCCATTGCGCGGGCATTGCACACCACGGCGACCAGCCTGCGCGAAGCTGGCCACTCCATCATCCTTCTCGACGACAAGGTAGGGGACATGTATGCCGACGTGATATTGGCATACAAACACCTCATGCTTGATACCGCCAACACGCCAATCCAGCACCTGAAGGCTTCAGGCGAAGACCCCATTCCCAGCCTGGCGATATCTGGATTTCCAGAGCTGAAAGATTGGAAGCCCAGTCTCGATGAGCTATGGGACATGAACATGCAGCGGGTTGGTGTCCTGCGCAAGTACCAGAGCCTTGTTGTGAACGAAGACCTCGATGCCATTATAATGCCGGCATATCAGGCTGTGGCGCCCAAGCACGATTCTTATGGACTGCCAATTTATACAGCGTTCGTGAATTTGATCGATTATCCTGCAGGGATCCTCCCGGTCGGAAAGGCTGACAAGGCTGCGGACGCGCAGTTTCTGAAAGAAGACGTTGCCTATGATCCACCTTGTAAGTGATTTTGCGAGAAGATGCGGTACGTTGTACTGATACAGAACAGATGATGCTGAAGCAGTCGAAGGCTTGCCTACCCATATTCAGATTGTTGGCAAGCCGCTCATGGACGAAGAACTTCTTGAAGTCATGGGCGTCGTTGAGGCAATGCTTAAAGAGGTTAACCCCTAAAGAGTCAAGCATAAGTGGCGCCGTGCAATAAGAGCTTGTCTTTGAACTTTTGCTGAATCTTGCTGATATCCGCTTCGAGCGTTTCGTCGTGATCGTCTCTATTGTCCGTCTTCGAAATACCCATCTTTATCGGTCTCGATCTCGTCAGCCTTGATCCTGTTGGTCTCAATTTCGCCAGCCCTTGTCAAACTACATTTTGTTCGTTACCCTTGATGTCGTCCGTTATGTTTAAATGTGTTCTTCTTGCTTTTGTTTTTGAGCGTACCATTCTTATATTTGATGACGTTGATTTTGTTGTTCGCGTTTTAGTTGCCTGTCTCCTCAGACAGACTAGCAGCCGCCTTGAAGTCAATGTTGTCCTTGTTCGGACCCCTTGCAGTTGTCTTGGGCTTGGTCAACACACCTAGGCTCACTAATGCTCCACCTCCTTATCCTGCTGTCCTCCTTTACTGTCTGCAGAGGAGACAGAGTAGACCTTGCTCTTGCAATTCTTTTGAGTATGTCCTCAGAAGGGTTGGTCTAGCTGTCTTGTCTGCCTCTTGGCCTGGACATCAATCATACCGGCCGCAGCGGTGATGTTACTCCAAAAGACACCGATGTCCAAGTACTTTATGCTCCAAGATATCGATGAACGGCGTGGTCTCGGGACTTCGGAGTCTCGAAAAGCAGTGGTCTTGCGTAGCCGTGGCATCGAAAGCGGCGAGTATCTTGTGATGTTCGTGGATAAGATCGCATGGCTAAATGAGCACAGTCAGCTATCTTGTTTCTCATGAAGACTAAGCTGGAGTGGAGCTTACTGACAAGTGTACAAGTCGTCCCAAAGCTCGTAGTGTACGATGCCGTCAACTTCTTCGCTCGCATCCGGCTGCATAAAGTCTTTGAGCGCCACGCTCTTGCTCAGCACTAGTGAACAGCGGCCTTGTCTCCGGATTAACAGTCCTCATACTCCACGGCCTGGGTGAACTGCCTCTGCCTTTCTGTCCTGACCTCCACGATCCCCTTGTTATCAACACAGCGGTACTACCAAATGATTCGATCATCTCGGTAAGATCCTGGTATTCTTACAGAGCTGTATTCGCCTCTTCGACCGTGGTGTTCTTGGTGACTTCATGCAGCTTGACTGCCGCGTTTCTCAACCTTCGATGAGATCCTTATCGTTCTTCCAATTGGTTACGAGGGAGCAATGTGCCTACACTCACTGGAAGACGGTGGTGGATCTGTACCAGGAGCCTGTTGCCTGTCTGGCTGCTTGCTTGCTGCTCTGATTGTTTGCCGTCCTGCTTGCTTGCTTGTCTGCATGAATGCTTGTTTGTCCAACTAACGTTGCTCTTTGCACCGGCACTCCCATGGAAGGAGACATCCCGTGGCTCAACAATAACGGTAGGGCGAGGTAGTGAGTGTTCCTGCACATAAGGGCTTGCGGTGGCTGAAGCAGGACGGGGGTGGTGTGCCAGTCGGACCCAGAGCAGTGCCAGTCGGAATATGCAGAGCGTGCTCAGAAGGTGGGACAACAATTCGCTGGGTCAGAGGGAGAGGGGTAACGGTGCTCTTGCTGCGCTTACGTGTGAGATGATTGCCGTCTGCGGTATCGTAAGTTGCATTCTTCCTTCTGAGGCCGGCATACTTACACGGCTGTGAGAATCAGGTCGTCCAAGTGCTCAGTCTCAAGCACCGTTCTCATAACCCTTTCCTGGTATGTAGGCTGTGGCGCGGAATCCGGATCAAAGCGTGACGATCGGACTACCCAGGTTCTCGTACCTTTCGTGCTTCTGTCTCTGCGTTCTTGACAATGAGCCTGTTTCGGAATGCACTTGCCTGGCACTCGGTCAACTCGAGCAAAGATGAAGGTTATGTTAGGGAAGCGTTTGTTGCCTTTGACCTCGCAGGCGCCGTGAGCAAGGACGACAATCATGCCGGTGCAGCACTTGCGGCCAATGGCTTCGAGACCCCTGATGTGTCAGCTGTTCGCGCAGCTGTTACGACACCTTGCGCTTCTGTCAGCGTAGTTCTCATAAGAACAGGTGTAGTGGAGGCAGCGTCAGTTGACGTAGCGGAACTGTAATAGTGCCATAAATGCTACCCGCACCGTCGCAACTGCTGTTGGCGCCGGACGGACTGGCCCGAGGATGCGTGGTGCTCTGTTGTACTTGCTTGTTCGCTTGTTGCGCGGGAAGGTAAGAGCTGGGGGTATCTTGTTCTGGCACTCGGACGCTTCGTCAAGCGCAAGGATGTCGAGGGTGACAAGCAACAGCTGTGGCGTATGAGCATGAGCTTATGGGCGACGTGAGGGAATACAGATCAAATTTGCAGAGAAGAGGGAGGGATAAGTCTTTGCTATCGGGAGAGGGCCCAATCGTGGTGGGGCGGTCGCCGCCTGCGGCGCGGAGGGGGGAGTCTCTGTGAGTGCTGGGTAAGGTTGGAAACCTCCCCACCACGACGCACTCCGCATCTGTTGCGCGAGCCTTAACTGATGCTACTCATCTGATTTCGCCCCCTGGGTTCCCTTCTGTCGCTTCTAGAAATGCTGTCCAGCCTCCTGCGTCTCTCCTCCAAGGCCCCTTCTGCGGCTCCGCCGCTCTTCCTGGGTCGACCTTATCTCGGAGGTTTCAAGGACGGCCCTGGAGGTTGGAAGCTGCTTCTACTACGCTGTGACTGATCTGTAAGCGCTGTTCCAGGCTGCGTTGACGAGATTTGGATCCTCGAGCAGGTGACGGGGGCGCCGTGTTATGGACGGGCTTGTGGTGGCCATGGTTGACTTGTGAATTACGGCTCGCTGGCAAACCGCTATCCGCGAGAGCGCGGGAGTTGTTCAAGAAGCTCTTGACTAAGTAACTGAGCATTAGCGCCACCTTCAAGCAGTGTGGTCGGTACTCGTGCTGGTGATGCTGAGGACAGCAGACGACCGACACACAGCCAATCGTGATAAGTCCACGCCGACTTTAGTATTAAAGACACGCAGGGACCTTGCGTTCTGAATACAAATATACGTAGTGCATCTCTTGGGGTTAATCAGTACGTGTTTGCGTGCTGTCTGCTGGGCTGAGTGACGTAGCATAAAGCTCCCGTCAGACCACTCCCCTCACCGTCACCCTCAGCAACTCTGTCAGACAGCCTGAAATTTCCCCCCATGGAGGGAATTTGCCTATGTAAACAAGCAGCTGATGCCAATCTCCTGCCCAGGGAGCGCGTCATCTCCCTGGGCGGTCAAGGTTCACAATCTGACTAACGGTGTACAGGTCATCTCAAGAACTTTCTCAAGTTCGACTCTCATGAGTCCCAAGCACATGTGGTGCAAGTCTTTTTTTGCACTTCTTTTGGACAATCCTAGAGCTCCGCACGGCCACGAAGATATCCTTCACGCATGTAATTCGCTTATGTGAACTACAGTCCAGATGCTAGTCTGATAGCTCGCGGGAGCTTTACAGCTAGCACCTATCAAACAGCGAGCCCCTCTTGCTGTTCCCTTAGATGGTTTGCATGCTTAAGCGCGTTTCCCTCTCGCTTGCAGGCAACCTCAACCCATTCAGTCTCTAGCTTGGTCTCCAGCTGCCACCTCTACCTTTTTGCGCGCCGCCTTCCCTCCTCCTGATATCACTCCTTCTGATTGTGACACGACCGTGAATTAAACACTTACGGTCAATTCAGCTGCCGACAGCCATTTCAGACTGGCGCCGCGCGGCATCGAATTGTTGTCACTGCGCAAACAATGCATCACATGTTGAACATCACGTATAGGCGCGGTGTCTCGTGCATTCACCATGTCAACACGAACGCAGATCGGTATAAAGACAGGAGCGCCTTGAAGTAGGCAATCGACCGTACCTAACACCATGCCTAACAACGCCCGCACCTTAGCAGAACACGAGCGCGACCACTTGGTTCTCATCGCACCAGTCTCTCTCACAAACGAATGCAGCATCTGTAATGAACGCTACTCAGACACCGACCGCCCTGTCGCAATCCGACAATGCGGTCACATCTTTTGCCAGACCTGCATACACAGTTGGCTCGAAACTGGTGCCAATACATGCCCTTTGGACCGCAGAGAACTTTTTGCGCCTCCGGTGCGTGGCCAGCACGCAGTGGAGGCTGCTCTTCTCCACGCTGACCAACATGTAGAAGCTTTTCCTCTCGCTGTCGGCGCCAACCCGAGACCGCAGCAGCACCCCGAAGACGTGATCATAAACGGATACCGCATTGTTCGCGCAGGTACACTTACAAGGAGAGGGTCTCTATACGTAGTCTACACTCTCTGCGCACGCACGAAGCAGCTAGTGCGTGCCTCTGAAGCTGAACCAGAGCCAGAGCCAGAGCCGCTGGAGCTGAACGTTGAGCGTCTCAGGGGCTGCATCGAACAGGCGCTACCAGGGCCGTTAGAGTTGTCGGAGGAGTGTTGGGCGCTGCTCTTTGAGTGTGCAAGGGACATGGTGATTAGCCATCGCGAGGGAAGGTTGCGCAATTCACGGTTTGGCTGGATTCTGGATAGAGAGGAAGACCAGGGGCTTTGGGAGGACATAGCCAGGATGCTCTTTGAAGCCTCAAGGTGAGCCATAGGGCATAAAATGGATCTGAGATAGGACTACTGTGATGAGAATTTGAGGACTAAATACGACCAATCGAATGTGTAGCCATCTGAGGAGCTATAGATTTACCTCACCTACTCCTGCCAGCCTTGGACACATCCTGCTCGAAAGACCACCGCTCTGCTCATCTAAGTGCCACTGGTCTGCTCTATCTTGTAATGCTTGTCCGGGCTTGTAGCGCTGGACACGACGCAGTTGTAGCTCCCACCGTCCGCGGGATGGCCATGGACACTTGACCTTACTCATTGCTCGTACGGCATACGAATCAACAAGCTCCACACAGTCTGCATGAAGAGATTGTGAGATTGGAATTCGAATAGCATAGACGAAAAATGTCAAAGTGACGGCCTCTGCCAATAGAAAGTCAGATCACGCCTTGAGTCAAGACGTTGTGGTGGTTCGGCGCTAGTCGGTCATACGTCATTTGTCGCACATTTTGTTTTCTCTGGCCTCCATGCACTTTGTTCTTGCCCTATTCTTAGTGAAGACCATTGGCCAGAGCCGGTGTTCCGTGTCTGACATGGTGGGGCGAGTAGGATTGATTAGAGCCGAACTTGATACTGCACTCTGATGCTGGTGCACCGAACATCAGACCGGGGGGCAGCCGAATATGATCTGCTTTTGCACGCCTACTCTATGCTCAGAAGCTAATGTTTGAATTGCTTTATGTTCTCATTGCTGCTTTGTGCGAGCCATCCCAAGTTGAGGTTGGTCCCGCTCGAGCGTCAGACAATATATAGACAGGCAGACGCGGCCCACAACAAACGCATTGGATAGATATTGTCAACCGCTCAGAACAGCGCAAAAGCTCTACCTAGTTTTCTTTACTGATACCGTCGCCCCTGTGGCGTGTACCTCTCATGAATGTGCTCTACGAAGAAGTATGGCGCAGTGCGATGGAACATAGCATGTATGGGGGGAAATCGTACAATTCACTAGCTATGGCATGACATGAATCATAGTTTTACAAGGGCGTGAATGTATGGTTAGATACTTCATATACATGATTTGCATTACCGACAATGATTGCGACCGGCTTAAGCGTACGCCGGAGACGCTTCGTATGTCTTAGATCGAAACCTCTTGATCATCATAACAGAGCCAGTGCTATCGATTACAAGGCGTTATACTTAGAGGAGAATTAAAACTAAGGCTCAGCGAATGTCTCTGCCCATGTGCCGGCTGGGGAGTCAAAGACCACAAGTGCATACCGTCAGAAGAGCGGAAATGGATAAGAATGCGTTGAGGCTTGTTTTACAATCTCACAAGGTGTTCTAAAAGACTACAAACGCGAAAAGACGCCATGGGAGCTGTTGCCGTGGCACAGTCCATAATCACGTGTTGCCCTTTTGAGAGGCCGACGGGACCTTGACCACACTACGGCGACTCTTCTTCACCGTTACCGATAAAATCAACCCCAACACGAAATTGCCTCCCTTTCGCCGCGGATAGCTACTGTGCATGACTGCGCAATATATCAAATATTGCGTCGGCGAACACTTCTCGCGGACCGCCAGCGCATGCTCCCTTTGAGTGGCCTGAGAGTCGCATCTGAAAAGTATCGCAGGCCCAATTCCCGCGGACTCATCGGCTTAACAGCTATTCGCAATCACTACATTCGCTCTTCTTTTCATCCACGTCGCATCGACTGACCGGTAAGTCGTTTGCTCTCCTTTCCTCCAGCTTACATCATCTACCAAGATCAGTCCGGCACATTACTGCCCTTCCCCGACCCCACATCAACTGTGCGCAGTCAATCACAAACCAAACCCCGAGTTACAATTGCAACTGTACGAAATTTGAACCCGCTAACATTCGCAGTACATCGTCCAGAAAGACCATGTCCGGCACAGGGGAGTCAGAGATAAAAGGTTATGTTGACACGGAGATCTTACTTGACATCCACAAGTACTTGTGCGAGAGCGCAAACAGTGATGATGCTGAGCTTGCTGCATGGGTCAAACATCAATATTTGCAAGAACCTTTCCGCGAGGTTGGTAGACCTATTCACAATGCCGAGGGGTACGCCCAGCTCAACAGGGCTTATCGAAGGGTGCGCCTTTTGACAGGTAAGGCTCAAGACAAATGGCCGTTTTTCCATGAGACCTGGAAGAAGATGTCAGCGACAACGGTCAGGAATGCCAGTCTCGGCGTCGCAGTCATCGGTATCCCAGGATCGGCCCACACGGGTAGCGTCCTCACCACCTCAGAGGCCTACGGCGACAGCGGTCAGCAAGGTACTTTCTCCATTACGAACTCTGCTAGACACAACCTAACCATGACTAGATAATGGATCGAATCTTGAAGAGACACCAGATCCTTCCGATCCAGCAGGACAAGAGACCGAAGGTTTGTAATTCTGAAGCTCTTCCTTCCCTGCCCAGAAACTCGTAGAACCGCATGCATACATTACCAGCTCGACTCGACTGCCCATCGCACATCTCTCAAAGCAGTTGTTTTATCAATGGCTAATAGCTCTTAGCATACAACAAGGCAACTAGCACAGACAATGCCGCCAATTCGCGGAAAGACAGCCCCCTCGGTGCTGAGAGTAGCGAAACCCAAGATTCTCCAGATCAACACGTCCGTAAGAGCGAGCGGAACCACTTCAAGAGAGGTCCACACATCAAATACGTGAAGAAGTGTGAGTGCTCATGGTCGCTAATGCTGGAGAGACACTGACAACAAGCAGCGCGTACCAGGGCAGCTGCAGAAGGCGAGAGCAGTGAGGAAGAGTATTGGCGGTCATTCAGTGAAGACGTAGAAGCATCTCCATCGCTGGTGGTCCGCTTGCAAATTGGTATTTCTGACTGGTCTTTGCTGCAAATGCTACATGCTGATGATATAAAGGGAAGGACAAGACTTCACCCACTACAGACGCTCTCGAAACGAATGACCTAGCGGCTGAAGATACTCTGTATAGTATGCAAAGTACGCCAACAGCCCTCGCTGTTGAAGCTGAAGGTGTACTGTCCAACCTTGATCGATTCCCGCCAGGGCATAGAACTAGGAAACGAAAGAGTGAGACAGCTCCTGTCTCCCCTGCGAGCAGTCCAGTCACAAAGCGGTTATCTCTAGGATCGCCCAGAGGAATGCCGGGTCGACCACTCAGATCTCAGACACACACCAGGAGCCCAGAAGAAGATACCATCAGCTCTGAGGCAAAAGCCAGTCCTTCCAAGATCAGCCCCCAGGACGCAAGTCGCCGAAATTCCCGAGCAATATCTACCGCCCAAGCAGAACAGTCCACAGCCTGGGATCCTGCAGCTGATGTGCTTGTATCTGGTAACAGGACAGATAAGCGTGTTCACAGTAGCCTATCCACCGACACCAAAAGGAAGGCATCCATACTCAAGAAAACGCCTTCGCCCGACTCACTAGACCTAACACAAGGCCAAGGCCTAGAGAAATCGTCCAAGCGTGTCTCGTTTTCACCTGACAGTCAAGTATCCTCGTCCGAGGTTCAGGCAAGCAAAGTGCAGTTCTTTGCACGTATTACCACCAGCGCCGGCAACACCGAGGAAGTGTCTTTAGAGGAGGAGGATCTCACATCAGAACTTGACCTGATTAAGAGATATGCAGAGTGGAAAGATGCTGGGCGCGAGGCTGTCTCTTTCAATGTCTTCAAGGATATCGTCAAGTTTGCTAGGTAGAGATATCTAGTGTTCAGGGGTTTTGCGTAGTAACCTTGAAGATTCTGAATATATCGAATCATTGGAGGCTTATCCTCTCACGATACCAATAACTTCCAACCCAACGCATTACCACAGGTTTTGAGTGATACTCTCTTGCTCAACCTTGCTCTTTAGAGTAGCATACAAGAGAACAGGCAACCTAAATCGGAATCCTACTCGCGATGCTCCTCAGAACCTCACACCTCGCACCCCTTCCACCCTCCCAAGTCAAAGCATCAACAACGCTGAAATCATTCTGAATCCCGGGTCCCATGAACTCCGTAATGTTCACCCCCTCCGCCTGTTCGGGAACCACGAACGGCACGCCCCCCGTAGTATTCAGATTCAACATCCTACTCTCCCCATCGTCCACCCACGCGGGCCATGTCAAGTTCCCCAGCCCCTCCGCACTAGTCGGCTTCGCGGCCTCAATAAACCCACCCCAGATCTGCCTGAACACTTTGGTGAAAACAGGGGGTTGGTTGGGCGTCGCAGGCCCAAAGTAGCCGGTCACATCGTTCCCATGCAGCGAGACAGGAACCGAGTACTGGTAGTGATAGCTCGTGCGGTTGCCACCTGTGAAGGCGCTGTTAAGCCAGTACGAGGGGCACACGAAAGTAGCCTCGGCGTAGATGTTGTCTGCGCGCTGCTGGGCGCCCGTGGCGAGCTGACTTACGTCGAGTGCTGTGAGCGGGCCGAGCCCCGAAGTGGCGAAGCGGGTGGTGGAAGAGGAGTTGGAGGCTGGGTAGGCGGTTAGGATGGTGTCGAGGTCGCTGGGCGAGAGGTCCGGGTACGCGCCGCGTAGCCAGGTGGTGAGCGCGGCGGTGCTGGTGATGTTGGAGGGGACGAAAGGCGCGCCTTCGTTTGCGTTGTTGCCTACGAGGATGTGCTGGCCGTTGACGCGCTTGGAGGTCAGCGAGTCGCTGGGGAGAGTGGTGATGAAGCCGCTGGAGGGCTCCGTGACGGGGAGGAAGGCCCAGTTGCCGTAGAAGCTGGCTGTGTTTTCGTTCGTGTTGGCGGTTTGCAGGGTTACGGTGTCGACGCTGCGCAGGCAGGAGAGGGTGGAGGTCGCGTTAGCACATCCGGCGCGCGAGGTAAAGCTTGAGTATTTCTGGGTTGGGATAGGTGCGTCGAAGTCGTATTGAGGGGGGAGGTATGGCGATGCTGCCACGATCTGAGGGGCTGTCAGCGAAGCATGGAAGGAGGATCGATACACTTACGCCACTGAAGAGGGAGGAACCCAATGTACCGTTCTTTGCGATACCCAACAACATGACTCCGCCTCCTCCAGCACTCTCACCCGAGATGGTGACTCTGTGGGCGTCGCCGCCGAATTGGCCTATGTTGTCTTGGACCCACTGGAGGGCAAAAGCCATGTCGAGGATACCAGCATTGACAACGCCATTCTGTTCGACTTCTGCTGAAGATAGGAAGCCAAACGCACCAAGCTAGAGCACCTTTAGTATAAACCATAGAACAGTGAGGTACTCTGCCTACCCTGTATTGAATGGCGACAGCGACGAAATTGTTATCATTCGCGTTGATGATCTCGCTCATATCTGTCCTGCCATTGCCCGCACCATAGCCTCCACCATGGATCCAGACAAGCACAGGCAGCTTCCTGCCAGGTTCGAAATTCGGAGCATACACATTCAGAAACAAACAATCCTCGTCTCCAGATGGCGCTGGAGCACCAGGACCGGGCGCATCGGGAGCCTGTGGGCACTGGGGAGCAAAAGTAGTGGCATTCACTGTACCGTTGCGAGACACAGCTGGAGCTGTGGGTGCTCGCCAGCGGAGGTCGCCAGTAGGTGGGGAGGCATAACGGATGCTGTAAGAACCCGGGTCAGCAACCACGTCTACAAATATGAAGCTTTACGTGTCCATGCAAGATTCAAACATACCCTTTCCATACATTCAGCTGCGTCGTACTATTATGCACTCCCTGATAAACCCCGTACCCCAAATCAACAACCAAATTCTGGGCACTAAGCAGCGGCGCCGCGGATACAAGCGGTCCAACAAGCAACCAGAGCGCGGAAACGACCAGAGCGCGAGCCATTGGAGCCATCTTGGTCAACTGCACGTTTCACATCTCCAACACCTAAGTACCGTACCTAACGCGTTTATGTATCCTTCCGCATTCGCGAACTCCGCTAACTCCGGAACCCCCTCAGCGTCATCGGGGTTCTGCCGAACCTACTACCAGACGAGCCGTGTTTTCTACGGTGCCGGTTACCAATACCGTCCGTGGAGTACGCAATGTGGCAATCATCGTGATTGATGCTTGCATAAGCTGGGTTCGGAGAGACGCCCGGTGCCGACGTCATGGGGTTGGGAATAGACGTTTAGCCGCTTTAGCAGGGTGAGGCTACTTAGTAAGGTGTGGGGATCGCGAGGATCGGCATTTAGCCTTGGGATGGGCGGGAGGATGGGTCTCGTGAAGCGGGCCAGCAATAGGTGGTGTTTGGATGGTGTAGATGTTTGAATTGATATGTTGCATCATGGTGTGACAATGCAGCATTCATAGTAGCCTGCCGGCCCATTGGTCTTGCCTGTGATGAGCCGATCTTTCTTGAGATATCAGACGTTAGCTTTGGGAAGCTGATAGTATTCAGAAAACGCACTCATGAGTGGTATATCTTATATCCGGACATAGGTACAGTATTATCTCTCTCCTCCACGTGCTAGGAACTCCGCAACAGACACCTCCTCATCACTATCTCTTGGCTCCTTATTGCTCTCCACATGCTGCTCGAAATGTTTTGTAACATAAATGTTATTCCTCCCATGCCTCTCACTCTCACTTGGCCTTGATCCAATCGACTGCGAATGACTGACATTCGATTCGGTCGTAAGCTTCTCCTTATCGTCACCGGACCTCCAGATATCTTTACTCCCAAACTTATGTAGCCTGTGACTGTTGGCACTGGCTGCTGTAGAGCCCCCTCGTCCCCGCGTACTGCTCCTCGTCCCAAACATTGGCACCACTCTGACAACCAGCGGCTTGAGCGCGGGTAGCGAGGCGCACACGATGGCGAGGTTGGCTTCGATGGCGCTCCAGTATGCCGTCGGGGCGCTGAAGTAGGTAGCGTCGTCTTGCTGGCTTTCAAAGACGTGTAGGGCGTAGACGCGCAAAGCGGACACGATGCAGACGAACCAGCCAACCGTGAGGATGCTCAGGAGTGCGATCTTTTGCCGTTTGGGAATTTGGAGCGACCAGATGCCGCGTACGGGGATGGTGGCGACCATCAGGTCGGTGATCATGTTGATGGAGGCGTTGGTGTACCAGAGGCTAAAATCGAGTTAGCGAGTATAGCTGATGTGATGGTATTTGGTGATTGTGAGAACGAGCATGAGAAGTGGGGACTTACGCCATCCGATTCACACACATTGCTCCATTATGCTTCAGCACGTTCCAGTACGCGTCAACCGGCACGCATGAGAAGATCGATGTGAATAGCGTTGTCACGCCCCATGCGCTGACGAGGACCATAGCAACGTAGACCGGGATGCGCATCTCGCGTAGCGTGAATATACGGTAGTATTGTAACAATATCGAAATCTTGGTAACCGTCAAACTGATGTTGTAGGTGATGATGCTGAAGTAAAGCCACTGGTCGATGTGAGTGCAAGTCGAGCAACACTGTATACACCACGAACCTTCAGAACTTCTGTCACGCCTTCTGGATAGGGCACAAATATCGCATGCTTCCCATTACCCGCTCTGACTTCTGCAGTTTGTCAGCAGCTATCCAGCTTGGACCCCTGTAGCAGAACCTACGGAGTACTTGGAAAACGCATGTCCCTATAGATGCTATCTGTCGTAAATCGTCAGTAATTGCTGGCCCAGCCGAGCGCTCTGCTCAACGTACCATAGACACCACGATTGTCCAGTCTTCCCATCCAGTCTTGTGATACCTTATCCTAGCATACAGTCGAAAGCAAACCGAGACGAACGCGAGGGTCGTGAAGGCGATTACAATACGCTCGCACAATGGACCTCGATCTTCTTTTCTCAGCGCAGCCACTGCCTCCGGCGAGAGCTGATCCATAGCCGGTTGCTGTGTCTTGCCAGCTCTGAGCAACCGCTAGATAAGATGCTGAGGCGAGCAGAGTAGGGCAGGTCAGAAGTCGAAGCTTTGCTGAGCGTCAAATAGCTGCTCAAAGCCGGATATATGTAGCTTAGAAGGGTTGCACTCTGTCTCTGATATTAAAATATACTGAAGTCATAGGACCGTCGACAATCCTCAGAATGCCGATTTTGCGAACAACTATCCAATCGAAAATTGGTAGTGGGCTCCGATTAGAAGATGTCTTGAGGGAAAAGGCCGCGCAAGCAAGTGTAGGTACGCAAAGAGCACTTTTGTCGAACTTCGACCGCTCCACAAATCGACCGAGAAGAATGAGCGCCCAACGGAAGGTGCATCCAAACGCGGCACTGTAATCAAGAATACGGGATTTCGACGTTAACAGGCCGAGCAGGCACAACTACGGTGCAATGGGTTGCAGGTCGACAGCGAAAGACGGGCAGGTTAAAGAAGGAAGAAAACAAGCATTTGATTGAAGCGCGGCTCGCGAAGGGAGGAACCATCTCATGTAGGGGACTTCGATTGCGTGGCGGCGCCAAACGGGCACCTCGTTCGCGGGCTCGGAATTCGACCCGTCGTACTGGGTTCGGATTCTCGACAATGCGTCGCGTATCAGCGTACCAAGGTTCCTTGCAAGACGTGGGTTTGATGTCAGGTACACCACCTTCCAGACTCAGCTGAAAGCCTGTTGTACAAGGTGAGCTGGCCCCACCCGATTCAACGATGCGTCCGCTCGCGTTATCCCCCCTCCTTTTGGCTTGTATTGCGATGATACTCGTCTGAAATCATTCGTCAGCAACCACCTACGTTGGTGTTGCGCTTGTGTTGCTTCTGCTGCCACACCCGACGGCATGGTAATGATCGACTAGCGAACCGCCGTGCAGCGCATGTCGATGGCTCAAATCCATGACACTTACCGGGGCTCGCGATAGTACCTATGGCTTGAAATGATTGCACACGTTGCATGTCTGTGTGAGGAGTGTGGATGTATGCTGCCTGTCATTGATGGAATACCGTCCAGTAGAGCCTGGACCCACCGTGATCAGCGCCGAGATCTACATTCGGAAATATCAGTTGGTCGTAGATGACAACTAGACTCAAGACAGCGGCCAGCATGATAGAGCCTCGTGAAGAGAGATGAAGAGGCTGCTGGGGGCTTGCATGTTAGGATAGAGTGGCTTGACCATTCGGGCCGCCCGCGCGCCCATCGGTGGGGGCTTCCCAGTTGACAAACCTTGCAACTCGAGGCGAGATAGATCCAATTGTATCCTGCCTGCTCGCTGCATGCGTGGGAAAAGACACGCGGGCAGCCTCCTTGGCTGCTGTGCGTTCAACAGAATGCAGCTACCTGCATACTTTGACACGGCGGGCATACTCGTCTTCAGCTTCATCAGCCTTTCCTACTAGGGGCAATCAAGACGCACCGTACGATGAGGACTTTTCTATTGTACTGAGCAGCTGCGTCATTAGCACGTGTCCGAACGAGCATCGGTGGATTCCAAAATGACCTGCCAAGTAGGGATAGAGGGCTTCCAGAAGTCACGCAACCTAGTGACCCCAATCGCTCTTTGCTTTTAGTCTTGTCTGAACGTTCTGAAGGGTCAAGTGGCCGCTCAAAGGTGGTAAAATGCTGCACCATCCAGGATTCATACTAAATGATACTGATACGTCTTTGCAAAGCTCCAGAATTACAAATCAAATGGTCGTACACAACAGCCATCATACGCGCTGTAACCCGTCAGCATCAGGAGCAGCCCTCTATGAGGTTCTGTTACTCACAACAACAGCAGGTGTCCTAGATCGGTCAAGTTCAGGATTAAGCTCTATCCGAGCTAGAAATTTTACAGGGACTGTTGCAGGCTTTGCTGCTTGTGCGTCCATGCTGACATGTCAATCTTGGTATTTACAAGTATCGACTTCAAATTAGTCAAACCCATGATCATGAAACCTTAGCGATCCTCAGCTGGGGAGGTCATTCGGAGTGTTGCGCAGCAACACCTTCGTCAGCATTCTCCGCCTCACATGCTGACGAGTGATGTATGGATCTGGGCGTGTGTGGGACGGAGATTCGACCAAGCAAAATGTGCAAGGGTGTATAAATAATATGTTCATTGAAGTCTTAAAGGTAAGGGTTGTGGAAGGTATGCAGAAGCTACGATGAACATTGACATGTTAACCCGCCCAGTATACAAAGACGCCTAGAAATGCATGAAACCTCATCAGCCATTTCGGACGTAAAGACAGAAAGGAGCATTAAGGATTCTAGGAAAAGCGCTCCCGGAAACCTTAAAGAAAAGCACACAGCCCGCTAAAAGAGCTCTACAAGATAGTAATACACCTGGTGAAAGAAATTCCCATAGGCTACGTCAACCCGAGCGAGGAACTCCCCTAGTTAAGCTGCGGGTTCGTCGTTGCTCTTCGCAGCTTGTACAGCGGCAGGTAGTCGAAGTCATCCTTCTCGGGTTTGTACCGCCAAGCCTTAAACTCTACACCGTAAGGTTTGGGCTCGAGCTGGTAAAGCATGCCTAGCGGGCAGTCAAGATCGGCGACGTCCTCCCTGTTGAGACCTTGGAAGTACGCTAGCAGAACGCGAGCAACGGAGCGGTGTGTGATGAGCAAACAGTGATCCGTCATGCGCTCCAGCTCCACGATGACGGGACGGATGCGATTAATGACATCGAGATAGCCCTCGCCGCCAGGGCCAGGATAGCGGTATGCAAGCTTGTCGCGGCGACGGCGGAGATACTCCTCTGCATGCTTGGTGCGAATCTCGTCGTATGTCAACCCCTCCATAATGCCTGCGTTCAGCTCGTCAAGCATGCGCATCTGCTTGACCTCGAAATCCTCGTCGCAAAAGTACTGGCCAGACTGGACACTCCTCTTTAACATCGAGGTCCATACACAGAAATTGTGCTGCTCGAACTCGCTACTAAAGTACGGGTTTGGCGGTGTATGGTCGCCAGGAACCGGAGGAAAATGTGTGTTCGCCATCTTGTCTGCCTGGCGAACAGCCCATTCTGTGCGCTGCTTATCAATAAATCGCGTCATTGCCTTGGCGTATTTCTGACCGGCTTCAGAGAGGTCCGAGTCGCCTCCGATCTTGCCAGCAACATTGTCAAGCGATTCACCATGGCGGGTGATCCAGATCATTCGAGGCGCAAGGTTGAAGTTGAGAAGATAATAGACTGCTTGGCCGGCAAGGAAGCCCCTAATCTGGTGCGAGACCATCTTGCGACCTACGTCAATCATCTTGACGTATGGCATGTTGTGCTCTTCTTCGTAGTCGCCGATAGGAACGTAGTTCTTCTCATAGATGGCGACTCGTTTCTTGAAGTCTTCCAGTGCGGCATGTGGATCCTTGTCCTGATAATCGGGCCCAGACAATTTCAAACGCATGTTGGATTCGAGCAAACTCTTGTCCTGGCAGACGCTCTCTACGAAGAGAACATTCAGCTCGGGACCAGCGCGCGAACGAATCTTTTCCATGATCTGCTTCCTCCGCCCGAGAGTGCTGTTCGTCGCATCAAAGATGCCGACAGAGCCATTGCCGTTCAGTATGTAATCCAGCAAGTCGTCCAAAGTCTCCATGGCGCACTGCTCTCGGATCTGAGCAGCCTTTTGGTTGTTGGGATCAAAAAAGTCCGCCGACTGGTCCATACCCTCCTGCCCTTTCTCCGGTTTCCCGCCATTGGACTCTCCATGCTCTGGCGTCGCAGCTTTTGGGCCTGGCGAGGTGACCTCTACGCGGGGCACATCGACTTCCTCAACAGCGGTGGAGTTCTCCGAGTCGTTAAGTGGGTCCTTTAGATCCAGCGGGGCGACTCCCCCATTATCCGCAGCTGCCGAGTCGCCGTTGATGAGGATTTTGGCTGCAATCTGAGGGAGAGAGTCCTTGTGCTGGTCTAGCGCCTTCTTGACCCCAGAGGGAACCCTCTCTAGACTTTGCTGTGACAGACGAAATCCGGATGTGCTTGCAGCCACACGACGCTTTTCACCCACGTTGAAAATTTTCGTGTCATGCTGTAGCCAGTTGAGGTATCTTGTCATCTTCTTTGTGATGTAGGACTTGCCACGCGCAGGCAGACCAACCATGACAATCACGAGCTTCGAGCCGACATCGCGTGATGCAATCTTGCCGTCAGGCGAGACCTTGGATTTGGTGAGACCGGGAATGTCGAGGGTGGTGGGGCGGATGCGGGGTGTCGAGGCAGCACTGCTGTTCCTCGTCAGTGCCCTGGGTCTGTTAGTACGCAGCGCCTCAGCACTTTGAGCTTCTTGGACTTGAACGGACCCCTTGGGGCTTCCCGGCTGCGACGGCGCTGGGGTATCGCTCAGCGCGACGCCAACTCCATCTTTCGAAGTTGCATGACCGTGGTGGTGGGCGCCACCAGCAGACGAGGGCGGTGGCTTCAGCTCTCCTCGTTGAACGGCAAGGTCCCTAATGGCCTGCACGCTCTTCGGGGGGCCTGCGGAGGGGACGGCTGACGGCGCGGGTGTCGAACGCGGGGCTTGTTCGCCGTTACTCGTTGTGGGGGTCGTGGGCTGCGCGGGGTCTCTGCTTTGGTTGAGGTTGCTCATGAGAACGTTTCGGGCGTAGACCGAGTGCTGGCTGCTGCGGCGGGCTGAGGTTAAGGGCGTGCTGGAGGCTGAAGACCGTCGACGCTGCGGATGATGTAGCTGTGCGGTTTCGTTCCTTGGCGTGGTTATCGCCATGCCTGATAAGGAAACTCCGCTAGTTCACTAAGACGTGCCGGCAGGTTGCGCGCGCAGGACGCCTTGCAGATTAATAGTGAGATTTCAACAGTCTCTCTCGTGTGGGTTAGGAACGGTTGAAGACTGCCTGATTAGCATGCGTGAGGATTGTGCGCGGAGTATTATTCGGAAGATTCAAGTGGGTTTTTGTAGGCCTTGTGGTGACTGTCCCGTTTTTCCAGGGTCCATCCGAACCAAAGGGTGACGAAACAAGTAAATAATTAGCAGTCGGCGGCCCGCGAGCGAGTCGTAAAGGCAAATAGGTCTTGCGACCGCGAAACCGCCGCTAGCATGCGGAAAAACGTCGCCGTCAGGAGGGCGTAGGAATGTTGAAGAGTCTCAGGTAGGTCGCCTTGATGTTATGTGTTGGCAGCAGGAGACGTAATCGTCGCTTCCCGGAGGGTCCAACAAACTGTCTGTTGCCTTGAGCCTTATCTGCGCCTGATAAAGGTGGTTTGCTTGAATGGAGAGTTACATCCGCTCGGCTCGTTCTGCTCAGGCCTATCGATCAGACACGCGCTCGAGACGACCAATCTGCGATTTGGCCCAGTTCATTGCGACTGATCTTGTGCTGAGGAAGCGACTGGCTACGATCGCTGTGGTTGGTACGTCCGACAGGGTCAGAACGTCTTTTTTGGTGCGCGCGCAACACCTGGCCTACCAAGGTCATGAAGTATTCTGCTTGGTTGTCCACTCGCAGGCACTTCCACAGGAGGGATCCGTGGAGAGCGACAATAAGCATGGTTACTGATCAGGTTTCCAGCCGCAGTGTGAGCACCAATAAGCAGATGTATGCGGAAATGCTGAGCGCTGTCAAAACGCTCACTACATTGCCGCTGGTCCTGAATTTCTTCCTATGAAGACCATCCTCGCCTATTTCAGAGAAGAACTGTCTATTGCCTGCCGCTTGTTAGAACATGTTCGGGCTGCTCTGTCAACCTCGCAGTACCTTGCTGTCGTCGAAACAAACTGATGAACAGAATGCCGGCGCCATATACTGCGAACAGAGCGCCGATAGAATAAAATTCAGCCGTGAATATCTTAAGTACGACGAGCGCAAACGAGAACTGCCCGATGGCCGTTCTGATGTACGCTCCCTCGAATGTACGCTGTGCTGCGCGAATCTCTACCATTTCAGCGGGCGTAAGAATGACTGAGCGCGCCCGATGAAGGCGCAGTTGATAGCGGTCAGCGGCATGACGGCCTTCAAACATGATGACGGGCGCTGGATCGAGTCGAGCGAGCTCACAGCCAAGGTAAGCACAGCAGTTGCTCTTGCAAGGGTAATCAGTTGATGGGATACTTGGCTAGTTATGTGGTTGATGATGTACATGAAACGTTGCGTCCATGTGAGCCTGGAGCGGTTTCGGTGCTTTGCCTGCCGAGGCTGATCGCAGGATCTCGCCCCGCGTAGAGGGTAACATCGCACCCTCAAAGCATAGCATAAGTAGTTGTACTGCGCCTTGAGTAGCCTTCTGGTATCTAAGAAGGATTTGTATCATATCATTGTTAGTAAGGCCATCGAATGCCAACTAACACTGGACACGTCCGCATCAGGATGTTGTCGATCAAAAGGCCAATTTTGACCCGCCCTCTTCGGTCACGCGTCGTAGCTGGAAGCTACTCGGAGCTGGTAGGATAGCTCTGAAGATGGAAGCATCCTCCAACATTCTCAGTGGATGCACGTGCACTTCGACCACTGCAGTCTCCAGCCAGAATGGCCATGCAGAGCGGGCACAGGGTCGAGGTGCAAGGAGACCCTGCCCGGGCTCGTTCCCAAGCTCCGGACGCGCCTGCCCCCTCTCCCCTCCCCTACCACAACGTGCCTGAACCAGCAACGAAAAGTACTCTGGCCAAACAGTCGACGGCGCAGAACCAGCGTAGCCTTCTTCACCTTGCTTCGCGCTGTATATGAGCAAGCTTCCTTGGTTGTTTGCGGGCAAGCGCTGGGCTACACATTTGCGGACTTGCAGCTTGTATGCAGCTGTTGTAGGCTTTCACTCATAAAGCTAATCCTGACAGGCAGCCACGACTCTGCGATACACATACCTTTGGAATTGCCCTTAAGCCTCCAACGACCATTTCCGTCCCTCCTTCGACTGTCCAACGCCACCTGCATTATATACACGGGAGCCAGGCCTACGAAATTTCTTCCGACCAGTGCTCTGAGGAAGGCGACAGCATGGGTGATGCAAAGTCGGTAGCATCGAACACGTCGAGTGGGAAGCGAAAGAGAAATGCGGGGCCTGCTTTCTATGCTGTTCGGGTTGGTCGCAACCCAGGCGTATACTACAGCTGGCCCGATTGTGAGGCCCAGATCAGAGGCGTAAAAGCTGAATGTAAGCTGCCAACTGAGCACACGCTACATCTGACTAACGGTGCCAGACAAGAAATTCGATTCGCTCACCGACGCCGAAGCATTCATGAAGGGCTCACACAAGGCTGCAGCCAGGCCCGGGAAAATAAAGTACTATGGCGTGGCCATCGGGCATGTTCCTGGTGTATACACTGACTGGCCTTCTACAACAGCACAGATCAAGGGCTGCAGCGGTGGGCTCCAGCAAAGCTTTGCGACCCGCGAGGAAGCACAGGCCTTCGTCAAGGAGCATAGAAGGGACCACAGCGTACCTATAAGCCTGCGCGGAGATCTTTCTGAAGCCTCTTCTGCGGTGGGCCAAGGTTGCAAAGTCAGCGAAACTACATCAAAGAAGCAGAAGAAGAACAGTGGTCTAGCAGCTGCAGCAGCCACCAACGGCAATATCGAATATGAGCCGGGAATGGGTCCACTTCCAGAAGGAGCTGAAGATGGGTTTGATCGCACGCTGAAGATGGATCTCGAGACCGGCGCTATCCGCCACAAGACGGATACCGAGTTGAACGCCACAAAAAAGCAACCCACTGGGGACTTCACCGGCCAAATCGTCGTCTATACCGACGGCAGCTCGCTTGGGAACGGCCAAAGCGGAGCTGTTGCTGGTGTTGGAGTCTATTTCGGCCGCAATGACAAGAGGTAAGCGATCTGAGGTCAGCATTGCAACAGGCACTGACAACATGGCAAGGAACATTTCTGAACCACTACGGGGATCCAAGCAGACGAACCAACGCGCTGAGCTGACAGCTATTGCTCGCGCTCTTGACCATGTCCCCATAGATAGAGATGTTCTGATATGCACTGATTCATACTACGCGATCCGATGCATTACAGAGTGGTCACCGAAGTGGCTAAGGAACGGTTGGAAGAATGCCGCTGGGAAAGATGTGGAAAACAGAGACCTTGTGGAGCCCATCATATCGCGAGTATGTGAACGCGAAGCATGCAAGGCGAAGACAAACTTCCAATGGATCAAGGGACATGCCAACGATCCCGGCAACGTTGCAGCTGATCAGCTAGCTGTTCAGGGTTCAAGACAGAGTACTCCTCAGTTGAGAGGCGAGATTGAATTCTCTACTACCTTGATGAGCCCGATCAAAACAAGAGAGGAGTGGGAGCAAGTGAAGAAGCAAGAACAGGAAGAGAAAGAGGAAGATGCAATATTCGACAACATCTCCGCCGAGCAGTCGATGGATCAGACCTCACCGCATTTCACGGCTGTGAACGCGCCAGCTGAGACTACAACCAAGGAGCCTGTGGTCCCAGAAACGACAGATGCGGGCTTCAAGGAGTCAACATTAAATAAGATATGATAGATGAGTTGTGTGACGGGATTTTTCAATTCATACTCCGACAAATGACCATCGCTCTTTCTAGAGTGTGGTGGACAGCTGACGGCTCTCTTGCAATACACTTCTCAAAATGTGAGAAAACCCTTCCGATCTAAACATTGAACGTGCGGAGCATGACAGAATTGCAACATCGAATCCTTGCATGGCGTACCCCGGATTTTACGTGCGTCACTGCCGGACAGGGATATCCCGAGGCATCGTGCATCCCAAATAGGCAATTTGTCCTGCCTTAGATTGCTTGACATCCAGATCGGCCACATGATGCCCGCTATGCGCCCCGTGTGATTGACTACCAGCTACCAGGTCCACACTTACGGTGGGCAAAACGGCTTCTAGGTGGAAAGCTTGGTGGAAAACGGGTAATCGCGTACCTGTGGCGGTGTTCGGCTGTTTGTAGCCAGTGTACATGACAGCGTGCAGACAGCAGGGTATCCAATCACATTATTCCGCGGAAGAAGCAGCTTGGACCCTCTCTCTCTCGTAGACTCCAGCCCCGTCTCGCAACCATGCCTGAAATAAAGGTCTGAACGGACGCTTTTCGCACGGATGTACGTACGGTTTTGGCGGACCTGGCCGAAGTATAATCTACCGACGATGTCAAAAGGCATGGTTTCCTCCTGTAAGCACACGGGTGCGTACTCCCAAGCATTCACAGTACTCCAATCCAATCGTATCTGTTCCGACTACCCGCTATAACCTCACAATGAAATCCGTACTCTTTACCCTCTTGGCCGCGGCGGTAGCATCTCTCACCTTAGCCTCGCCCATCGAATCCGAACTCCTCTCGAAGCGGTCGGTGACATGTCTTAAGATCGGCGCTACGGCGACAGCAAGCTGGAAGAATGCTGCAGGACAGACGTGCCGGTGGAGCGGTGTAGTGGGCAGTAATTTCGGCACGAACAGTGTTACTGGGGGAGAGTAAGTGATGGTCCGCCCATAATGTACACATCTGCATCGATATGCTGTCGATGGGCCACCTTTAGCCCACGCACATTTATGAACCCGATCCTAGCACAAATGAGTGAAAGGCTACAAGCTAACGGCGTTCCAAACAGCTACTCCTGCAACGGCCGCTGCGGCGCAGGCTGCTCCGGCACTGCGCTCGGGAACGCATATACACAGGACTGCTTCAGCCACGATGTGTGCAGCTGGTTCAACAACGCTTCTGGGGGCGCCAGGTACGTCGACACCGCCATCTTAGAAATGACTTCGTGAATGAGCTGAGTGCTGACGGAGAGCGACAAAGTGACCCGAACTGCGGCGCTGCGTTCAATGCTGCTGTTGACGACACGCTCGTGGGCGCTGCGAGTGGATGTGGGCAGACGAATCCGAGCAATGCGGCTGTGAAGCCTTCGACGAGCCCTGTGTGTTCCTGAGTGGATTTGCGGGGAGTGTTCTTCGATTGAAGGTGCTTGGGGGGGGGGGGGGGGGGGG